>CAXAMN010012002.1:1034951-1063479 GCA_963970005.1 Durusdinium trenchii
AAATCCAAGATTTTCCACAAGACTTCTGTGCAAATCTTGGATCTTGGTTTTGGGCAGGAATGCATTCTCTGGCATTCTCTGGTAGTGACAAAATTGCACTAAGTACATTTTGATCCTGGAATATTACTGATTACCGGCATTTGTTCCTCATTCAATTCTAATTATCAACTAATTCAACTCTAATTTACTTCTATGAATTTTAGTGCACATACAATTTAACTAAATTCTAAGGCAATTCTTATTCCAATTTAAAATCATTTGTATTTCTATTTAAATTTCTAAGTTGAGTCTAATTGAAGTCTAATTGAACTTTAAATGGATTCTAATTTGAGTATGTAACATAGTTCTACTTTAAGCCTAAGTTGAGCCTAATTGAATTCTAATTTAAGTCTATTTAGCTTAACTTCATTGTATAGACAAATCCTAATTCAGTTTTTATTCTAATTTACTCATTTCTATGTTAATTCTATTTATGTTTGGCTATTTTAGATCTAATGGAATTCAAACTTGAATCTAAATTTGAATCTGCAACGTGCTTCTAATTTAAATAGAAAATGATCCTAATTGAACTTTATATAATTGAAATCAAAGTGAGATTGCAAATTAGATATAGTTCAATTCTAATTGAACTTAGATTCCAATTTAGGTCTAAGTCAATACTGTTCTACTAACCAAGCTCTAGGTAAAACAACTCTAATTCAATTCTACCTTAGTTCTAAGTCAATTTGAATTTAAGTAATGGATTATTATTCAATGTTTTTCTTTCAACTCTAATTTAACTCCAGTCTACTTCTAATTTAGTTCTATTTCATTCTATTTTGGGTTCAATTGTAACTTTGACTCTTTCAATTTACTAGTAACTAATTTCTTATGTTAATGCCTGTATACGGTTCAGATTCAATTGTTTTACACATCTAATTTTACACTATTGTCATTGCAAATTAGGTTTGGTTTCTGTATGTCTAATTTCATCCTATTTTGATTCTAGTTCAATGCACATGGACTTCTAATTCAGTTTTGGTGTCATTCTAGAGAGTGGGTGTTGCTGGTGGTGAATTTAATTCATTTAAACGCACATTCTTCTATTTTGGGAAAACCTACATAAAATCTCTCATGTTCAAAGTAACACCACTTCTCTAGAAGTAAATGAGACTTTCACTCAGATTAAAACTAAATTGAAAAAGAAGACACTTTTAGAATTGAATCTGACTTGTAAAGCAATGAAGTTAGAATTAGCTTGAAATCAAAATAAAATTAGGCTTGCATTGAATCCCAAGTAAATTGGAATCTATAGTGATAGACCTTTGAATCAAAATATAGTTTACAACTAATTGAAATAGATTCAACTTTGAATTTGAATATACAAAGTAGAGTAGAGTTGAATAGATTGGAATTTCAGTTTCATTAGAATTAGACTGGAATTTAATTATTTAGGGTTTGCAATTCTTTGTCTTCTGATTATGATGTACTTGCTCAACTGCATTCAATAAGAGGAGTACAATTCACACCCTAAAAACAAGACATATGGTTTTGCATGGAGTTGCAATGAATTAGATTACTCCATCCAAGAACTGTTTAGTAAGCACATAACCTTATGGATTTGGACATTTTTGTAGCAGAAACAGTGTTAAATGAACAAATATGCTTACCAACTGCACACCAGTACTCAGAAACATAGTTCTTTTTTGTTGGGGGGCTAGCATATATATATATATATATAATACTACATACATAACGTGTACACGTGCGAGCTCAAAAGACATGTCAGTTTCAATACATTTCAGCATCCAACAAATTATGGCGTGTACCGTGTAAGCCATGTGGTTATTTTGCTGGACACTTTGGGCTGCAAGCTCAGGCGAAAAAAGAGCCTGGCAAAGGAGTTCAAGGGAACTGCGAAGGAGGCGAGCGCTGGTGATTCGTTCTACTCTACATGCTTGTGCTGACTGACTCAGCTGAGAACTTTCATCCAGTCCATTTCATCATATTTTCAAGTATGGCCACAGATCCTGGGCACCTGCTTTGCTGTCGGCTGCACAGTGGATGGCCAGAAGCCAGGTTCATTGCAGCAGGCCAGTCAACCCTGTTGATGTGAGAACTGCACTGGTATTGTTCTCTATTGTATATAGCGATAGGTTTTTTCCAACCAGGATGAACAGAGGAATTAGTGTAGCACCTTCAGAAGATCTGATGATCAGACATATGCTGTCCTTCTTGAAGGCTATCGATGATGACGAGTGGGAATTGCCAACTGAGTGAGCTGAGATTGACCTGGAAAGTTTGCAGCGCCAAAAGAACATGATCTTGCCCCGTTGGCTTGTTGCTCCCGTACAATCAGGTTGAAGTCAACATTGTTTGAAGGTCCACCCCACCTTTCTATGTATAATGTATATTATATAAAACTAAATTGCCTGCTCAAAATTGCAAGAACGGTTCCACCGACACAAATTTGATGAATTCTCATTGTTGTTTTGCTTGCGCCCGCAGCATTACTGAAATTTGACCATGGAAGTTCAAAGTGGATTTGAACGCCGAATGCATAATGTCAATCATATTGTTAACTATGGAGCGTCTCAGATGCGTGTGCCTCGAAGCACAGCTCGATCAAACGATTAAGACTAATTTTGTTGGAGCCACTGCTTTGCAGACTGCCTTTTGGACATGTTTGAACATGGCAGTTCCTGTGTTGTTTGGATATTTCGTAAAAGGCAGAACACACTCTGTTATGCGTGTGAGAACGCAAATACTTGACAGTTGTTGACCTTGATGGATTCGGCAGGCCAGACTTGCACAACCAGAGTTCAGTTTGCCAAAAGTTTTTGGCATATCCAGCATTTTTGCTTCATTTTAAAGAAGACACGAGTTGAGATGAAGGCCGCCGGCCAGAGACATGTCAAAACCCTTCGCTGCTCGCGAGTCACTGGCTTGGAGCAAGTACCATGCATACCCATTTCAGGGTGCAAGTGCATTTTTTTAAAATTGGGCACTGCATGGCACTTTCGACTGCTTGCAGCAAAACTAGCTTTCATGACTAGTATCGACCAAGGCCGTCCGGGGAGCCGTGGACTGCACAGACGTTGCGAAGGCCATGGCTGTAAAGCTGACCTTCGGCCAGCATCTGCGAATGCCACTCAGCTGGAGCTCGGGGGACAAGTCATGAGAGTTGAAGAGGTTGGTTGGGTCTAAGGCTTAACTGGACCTTTTGCAGGGATTCAGTCAGACTTTGCAAGTGATTTATATATATTTTTGTGTCGGAAAGTGAACACACCAACAATCACACTCAATAGGTTCGAGAAGCCAGATCTCCCCCTCATTATTATTGTACAGAGGCAATACTTGTTCTTCTCGCAGTGTGTACATGGTCTCAATTGGCTGAGGCTTCCACTGAGGACTTTATCAGTCCATCTGCCAGCATAATGAGTTCCTTTTCTGCATCCATGTATCCAGGTTTTTCCAACAGACACAACAAGACTGCTAGCCAATCAAAGAAAGAGGAAAATTGTTTGCCAAGGCTTGGCTGGAAGCAGTTGCTTGAATTGGCGAGCCCCTAGCCACCTGGCTGCTTGCAAGGATCCGCATTTGACTCAACACTTGTCAAAGGACAAGTCTTGAAACAACGAAGCATCACCAGATTTTGAGCTCTTTGGTTGATGCGTTTGTGTCTGGGGACGCAAACGGCGTTTGGACACTTCCTGGGTGATTGTTGAGGTGATCGCCCTGGCATGACAGACCGTCCTGGAACTGCTGGAAGCTTCAGCCTCCGCAGTATGCGCTCTACGAGTGGCAAGAGATTCTTGGACAGCAGTTTGCCTTTCAACAAAGATCGGAGAGATCTTATATATATATATATGCGTTTTGAGCGGGCCCGAGGGAAGTTTGCAACACTAACAGAGCGTAGCCTTCTGACAGCCTGCGAATGCAGCAAAACTCTGTAGGGCTCTCGCATTTTTGTATTTTTTTTGATGCAATTCTGTGATTGCGCTCGTGGCTTGGTTCATCCAAGCTGTGGGCTTGTTCGAGGTATGGCAAGCGCCATGAGCAGGACTGAAATATGTTTGTTGGAGTCGTTGAAGGCAACACGCTTTTTCACTGTGGGAAGTCTTGCAGACTCAGGGAGGTCAAAGAGTAAAGTGTAAAGTGTAAAGGTTGTAACCCTTGGTTTGGTCAAGTAAAGCCTTCTTTTCAACCGTTCAAGGCGGCAGTCCAGAAGGCAGAGCTGCATTGCTTTGTCCTTCGACCAGATCTTTTCGCAATCCTTCAGTGCTTTGACCGAGAGATTGAACAAGTCTTTGTGTGTGCTGCTATTGCTTTCTTGAAGTTGTCAAGTGTCATCCAAAACATCCACATGACCCCCGAAGAACAGAGTAGTGCATCGTACTGCAGATCAAACTTGCAAGACCACCGAATTCCAAAACCTTCGCAACTCAGGCCTTGGAAGCCTCCTGACCTCCGGTTACAAAACAGGTAAAAGCCAACAAACTTACATGTGACAAGACATCATTATATACATTTGTCGATCTAGATCTCCGTGGAGCTCCAAAGGGTCCTTGTCTCCGACAAACTCCCCACACAATCTAGAATCGAGAACACTTCCAAACACAGCATTTGTCCATCCATTAAGTCAAAACTGACTGATTGAACACATGCCAGTGCAGATGCTTAGAGGAACTGTGTCCACCAAGGCAGAGCGGCAAAGAGAATGGCATGCGAAAGAAAAGAAGGATGCTTCTGCCATTCCAAAGCATTTTGCGGCTTTCGGTTGTTTTACTTCCAAAATGTGGGAAGAAACGGTCTGAGACATCCACACAGTGGGAAGACCATGAAACGAAGAAGCGTCCCCGTTGCCCCACCTGTCTGATTCCGCTGCAGGAGTCAGACCAGCTGGGAACCCAGATATTGATGCTCGTACTTCATTGTGTGACTTACCCAGGCCCAAGCTGTTTTCTAATGAGCGTACTGTCATTCAGTTGCTTCAGGGAACTGCTCTGCGGGACAGGAAGCAATATAGGCAGGTAGAACGGTTGTTGGTCCAAGTCTCTCGTGCTGTCGAAGTTTGGATCCACAGCTTACTTGCACTTGCTCAGAGCTTGTTCATGGCAAATGCCTTGTTGGTCACGGACATCATATAGGTTCTCATTTTTTTGCCTTTTGGGAAAGTTGTGTCAGGAGCCTGCATTGTTGGTGGACCATGGCAGAGCTCAAAGTGGCAGAGGAGGAGCGGAACATGCCTTCATTTCACTGAGCATAATACTGTTGACCGTTAGCCTGACTGAGGATGGGAAGTCTTAAAGCCTAAAAGGATTGCTGTGAGACAAGCTTTTATGAATTTTGAAAGCATGGAGTTTAAGAGTCTGGCGAGAATCGATTCTTCAGGCTGGTGTTTCTGATGGCAATCAATCAGATGGGAACTCTTCCTCCTTCGGAGATGACCAGAGCATCTTTCCTGCACGAGAACATTCAGAGCCGTTTTTAGTATATGACTCCCAACAGCCTTGTGAGGACTTTGCCATGATGTTTTCTCTCTTAGATTCACGAAGTCTCAAGAGGAGTCAGAACGCTAAAATGCTCAGATAAGAATTCGTTCGCCGACGGCGAACCAACATTCCCACGTTGTGCATTTCGTCCAATTCCCACCTTTCTCTGAGGTGGAAAGGTCGTTGCAGTTCGCAGTGGAGCTCAGGGACTTCAAGCTCGCCGCATGAGTGTCGAAGCGATCTTGGAGAAGCGAAGGACTTCGTTCAATAAAGCAGCTAAAGCAGTGGCAGTAGCTGCTGCCGTGACGGCGGTCGAGGCACTTGTGGCACTTGTCATACCCCAGCTTGCTTTTGGCCCATGCTTTGAGACGACGATGCATTGGAAGCAGTTCTTGACTCCCCATGGTATAGTTACTCTATGTGTTATATATAGTATAAAAGGCCTACTGTGGCCCATGATGTTGATTCTTGGGACTTTCTCCCCTTATAGTACACCTAACAGTGGCTCAAACTTCAGAGTCACCTCCTGCTTACTTTTGTATAGATTTGTTCTTTTCCTTAACAACTCTACCCGGTTCCAAAAACATTGAGCCAATGTCCCAGGTGGCGCCTCCTCCTGAAGAATCTGACAAACACCGGAAATTCAAGAAGGCCAGAGGCAAGGCCTGCTATGTGCTGTAGTGCTTGCCGCCTTGCAATGAAAGGTAGATAGCAAGCGACTGCTAAAAATCTGGCAAGATGTTTCGTTCCCACGATCAGTTCATTTGAATGTTCTTTTTCCGGCAGCATTTTGATGCAGGAATGACGGTGGACATCACTGAGCTCCAAGATGCTGATTTGGTGGCCTCTTTGGTTGAAAGGCTTTAGCCGCTCTGGTCCAACGGCGAATGAGTTGAAAAAGCAAACATTGGCAACTAATCTGAACGATTCTCGTTCAAGTATCCTTCAACGAAAAGGTTCTCTTGAGTAGCAAAGTGAAGGCCAAGCCAGTTTCGGTGCGTAGACTGCGTTCTTGGTGAAAAGCTTTCCTTGGAGATCATTTGCAAAATTCGTCAACAAACAAAGCTGTCATTTGTCCAGTGACAGTGTAGTGGTGCTCGCGAGGGCCGAACATTGTAGCCCACAGAAAAAAGAAGTACTGAGCAGTAGCAGTCCTAGTGGTATTTTTAGTCAAGTCGAAGCAGTAGCAGCAGTAGGAGTAGCAGCAGCGGCATATTCCACCATCAAACTTTTTGAGCACGGTTTTGGGGAGTGTACACCTCCAAGGAAGCAGTTTGCCTACCATCAGCACTCTGGCATGCAGCATGCAGAGTTCCGGTACATATTTGCCTGTGGTGGGGGTGGTGGTGGTGGTGGTCGTAGTAGTAGTAGTAGTAGTAGTAGTAGTAGTAGTAGCAGGAGTAGCAGGAGTAGCAGGAGTAGTAGTAGTAGTAGTAGTAGCAGTAGTAGTAGTACTCGTCATCGTAGTGGGAGTGGGAGTTGGGTCAGAGTCGGAGCAGGAGTAGGAGTAGAAGGAGTAGGAGGAGTAGGAGGAGCACGAATAGTAGCAGGCAGAGGAAGAGGCGGAGGAGGAGCAGTAGGAGGAGCAGTAGGAGGAGCACGAGTAGTAGTAGTAGTAGTAGTAGTAGTAGTAGTAGTAGTCGTAGTCGTAGTGGTAGTGGTAGTGGTAGTGGGAGTGGGAGTGGGAGTGGGAGTGGTAGTGGTAGTGGGAGTGGGAGTGGGAGTGGGAGTGGTAGTGGTAGTGGTAGTCGTGGTAGTAGTAGTAGTAGTAGTAGTAGTAGTATAATATCGAGGAGTGTGGTAACCTGGTAGCAGGCGTAGCAGGTATACAACTATATAAATATATATATATATAAGTTCCAGAAAACCTACTACAGATTCCACGATTCCACGACCAGAATTGATTTTCTCTTTGCAAGACTTGTAAGGAGATTTTGCAGCTGCCAACCGAACAAGAAGTGAGCCTCGGTGCTGAGCATTTGGTCAATTGCGCCCGTCGACGGTCTCAATTCTCAATCATGTCCGTTGTTTAGCAAGGGCACAGTCCCAGTAAAGGACAAGTGATTCAGTTTGGATAAGTTCACAAAGATGCCGAGGTGTTTGGATTTCACTATGCATAGCTAAGCTTTTTGGTTTGGTCCCTCTTGTTGAACTTGAACTAGTGTCAGCTTCGAGCTAAGGCGGATGTTCCTTGATAGAACGCCTGGCTCTTGTCAGAGATTCCCAATCTCCATCTTTTTTCAATTATATACAACGTTTTGCCAGCATTGATAATTGTTTTGCAGCACGAAAGTTGCAGACAAAGTCATTCGCAATGTAGAACATGTGATGAACATGTGATGAACATGTGTGTCACTCCGGTCTTCTTTGTGTTTGCCAAGATCGCATCGACTTGGACGCACAGAGATTCATGAGGTCATCCTCTGACGAGTTCACTGAGCCGGAGATTGACCGCTTGCGGAAAGCTTTCGTGAAGCACAGGCAGCCAATGAGTGTGACACGTGTGCGCCTTCTACAAAACCGAGCTTCTAATTGAAAGGGCTCAGATGCCAAAGGGTAACATTTCCGGTCCCATAGTTTCGAGTTTTGCTTTTCAGGAGCACATTCAGCACCTCGGCTCACACGAGACTGACAGGTCTTCAACACTAGGAAAGAACCCAACACATATGTTAAAAAAATCTATGTATATATTAGGGTTTTTGTGCCAAGGCCAGGAAGTTCATAGCGATGACCTGCGGCAGAAGCCTGGTGGAGTTGGGTGAAAGTCTTCAGTCTCGGCCCATGACTTTGGTTAATTTCTTGAAGAACTGTCACCTGCTTCATGGTCGGAGCCAAGAGCGTTGCGATTGTACAGTTCGGATGCTTTGTGAAGGTGGAACAACCAGGGAAAGAGCCAAAGACAAGAACAGGTCAGAGGGCATCACTACAGAGAGTCCGACCGATCACCTCTTTAGACTAGTTCTCCTGATGAATCACACCCACTTCAAAGAGATGACTTGACTCTGCAACACAGATCTCAAAACGCAATCACCACATCACAAGAAGCAACCAATGATGACAGACTGGCTGCAGAACGAGTAGCAAAGCAGCAGACCAGTTTTCACTAGAATAATGATGTAGATAGTTTGAAGGTAAGGATGAAGCATTACTTGCATCATCACTGCTCGTCCTTTCAACTGTTACGATCTAGTACACTAGGAGGCCCAATTGCCAATGACTTTAACAATCACCAGCAGGATGAGGCTCCACCCATACTGAACCCCACGCTTATCTGAGAACTTAGGCTTAGAGCTCTTTGTTGTGACCTGATGCAGGGACAATGGATCTATCATTGGCTGCCTAAATGTATCTACATGCAAAGTCAAATTTTGCGAAGCTGCCACTCGCAATCGCACATTTCCAGTAGGATGTACGCGCATGTGCTTAGTTTATGTAGTTTCTATGCAAGTGCAGAAGGTTGCTAGCGGTGATGTATCCCTGCGAATGTGTCATTGCTTTTCTTGCTTCCACTCTGCATAAGGACGCTTGACTACTTGGGTCATTTGAAGGTTCCTGATCCTAAGATCTTGGAGTTCGTCTCTGAAATCACGATGCTCGGACTGGAGAATGGTGAAACTACCACGTTCTGCTGGAGTTTGGAGTGTTTGGAGCAGATTTCACTGTTGACCCCCACAGTTTGTGGCCAGGAAGTATTCGACTCTGGAATTTGATGAATTTGTCAGCTTTATGCTGCTTGTCAGAGTGCCTTATTTGCAAATCAGAACGAAAAGAGCTGATGGGCACATTCAGCTTTTGTTGCACAAAAGAGCACAGTGAAACGATTCACTCTGTCCTTCCAAGGACTATGACCGGAAGCAGGCAGGGCAGAACTATGGCCAGAACCACTTGAAATGAAGCACCTACTCAACAACGGTGTGTGCGGACAAAGCTCACACGATTGGACAGGCAGACATTCTCTAAATCTTTTTACTTTCAAGGTTCGAGAGATATTCACACAATTTGACGCGGATGGTTCTGGCGAGCTCAGTGCAGAGGAATTGGAATCCTAGCTCGAAACAAGATTTATATAAAGCAAAGAGGGACAGTGCTGGACAAACGTTCCTGAGACTTTCCTTTGCAGCAGTCCCTAAAAAGCATCAATCATTCATCATTCACTGCTCAAATGCGTGCATCCTTTGGCTCCTGAGATAAATCTTGTGGATTGTAGATGCATCGTTAAGAACCTGGGAGGGGGAAAACTGCAAGACGACCTTTCCGTCCGCATGCGGGATCAGATTTGCGATGGTGGTCAATTTTTTTTATCAATCTGGACTATTGGCTTTCCTGTGTGTGGCACCATTCCGAGACCAAATCACCCGTAGATGTCTTCGCACGCGACAAGGCCGGATCTGACGTGATAACTCTAAGGAAGATGTCCTGAGGTCGCTGGGCATTACGCCTTTCCGCCTTTTGGCAAATCATTCGGATACCAGTGTGGGTTTGAAGACCAGACATCTTGTTTGTCCTCACTGATCACCTTTCGAGTAGGTGAATGGGCACGCTTTGAAAAATGTCCATGACTCCAGATCAGAAGAGATGAATTCTTCTGTTGCAGTAGAGCTCACTGATATGCTTGCAGCCAGCTGAGGCTCAACTATATCGGGGGCATTGGCAGTGGTCGATTCTGATGACTCTGGTACGCTGGACTTTCAAGAGTTTGTGCAGCTCTTGCTGATCTACAGAAGCTTCACTATGAAAGCAGGTTCAAGGGGGGGTGGGGGTTTGAAGAGCTAAGCCGCCCAGACTCAAGCTGCAAAATCCAGATGCCCAAAAAGCACGAAAGGACGGTGGGTAGATGCGTTTGGGATTGAGTTGGCACTTGTCGCTGTACATGGTACTCTCTCCTTGAGGAAAGACCGAAGGATTTGCCGAGAGTGAGGCTGGGCAAGTGTGACTAAGAGTTCCGCCAAGCCTTCAGAGTAGAAGTAAAGGTGTACTGTCGCTGATTGCATAAAGTCATAAAGGTGTACTGTCGCAGGTCATGAAACTCTACCGGATTTTCCGCCGATTTGCGGAGCCCATGTTCCTTGGCGGAGTCGCGCAGTCGAGTGGAGTATTTGATGGATGTCCTGCAAGAATTGACACGGAACGTAATCTGAAGCGCAAAGTCGATGCCAACCCAAGAAGTCAAGGCTTTGGACTGAATGGTGCAATGTTGAATTGTCATGCAACGATCACTCATGCTCTACAGCTTGGCAAGTGCAGCCTAGCTTTTAAGTCAAGGTGAGCGAGAAATTATGTACAGATGTTGAGACAAGTTAAGCAAACCCAGTAAACCGTCGACCGCGGCAGTTCTTGGATACGTAGAGAAGCAAGTCTTTAAAGTTTTGAAGCAACAGATCATATCACACGCACACAATGTGCTGCACATATTTTGCCACATGCTTTGGGTCAAAGCGGGTGTACCAATTCAGACAGACCTTTTGGAGATATGTCAGTTACATTACTAAAGATTCTCTCACCACCCTTTCAAGGATTGCAGCGATGGAGCCTTCAAAGAAGAGATAAAGCGATTGTATAAAGGATAGGATAAGATATGACATTTTTGGTCCCTTGGTAGACCCATTGGTATTTTGGGCCCGACGGCTGGTGAAGTTGAGAGATTAGGTCGGATGGCTCTGGACGGTACATGTTGCATTACAGCCTGGGCAGCAAGGCAGGGTTTTGTTGGCTTATGTGTTTTGAAGAGTCAGGGAGATGAAAGAGAAAGCATGCTCTTGGACGACATAGGCCTTGATGGAGATGTTTGGCAGCCAAACCGCACAGTTGGCCTCCAGATTGGGAAGTGCATTGCCAAGGCCAGGAGGCTTTCCTTGACCACCTGTTCCTTTTCAGCGTGCATGCCCTGTTATTCTTTTGTTGATGTACATTGATGAGAGCCTTCTTGTGTATGAGGCCACCACAGCGACAAAGCGACGCTGGTGATGAGGCAACAGATTCGCGTGGAACACATCTTTTTCTTTATGTATAGCACCGAAGAACTTTTCTTCACGCACAGATGCTAGCCAAGCTGGGATTTGCGAGGCAAAAAGAGCAAATCGGGTTGAAGGCATGACTCTGCGTAGTTTCCCCAGTGAACGAGCAAACGTTACATAGGGCAGATGAACGTGCAGGCACCTTAGTGCTAGATCTGAGCACTATACTGAGCCCGCCTTATCCTAAAACACTTTACCCAGCTGTTACGATCCACAGATCCACTGCTTTCGTCCAGAGCATGCACATCAACATGTAATTATTGTACGACATAGTTTCTCGATGTTGTATGCAATGACTTGCATCTTTGCTTTTGTCGGACGCAACATCTTCTTTGCAACTCTAAGGCGAATTCTTGATTTGGTCGAGGCGGAGTGGAGCAGCAGAGCGTTTCTTTTGAGCGGCCTGTGTTTGTGCTCTTTTGGCCAGGCGCCTCCGCGAAGCCGAAGTCGAATGGTACAGACAGGAGCTTCCACCCACATTGAGGGATGGACGACAAGTGGCTGATAAGTCAAGTGACACTGCCTATACATACTGTTGAAGGAGATACGTTCAGATACGTTTAAACTTCAGATTGAATGACTCTTCAGGAATTTGAGCGAGCTGATGTAGACAAAGGAGGCTTTCTGGATGAGGAGTACCACAGTTGCGGACTCATGTTTGCTTGATTTGACATATATATATATGTATATATATATATACACTGTATGTATATAATATAACTTAAGGCTTTGAAGATACAGCGATATCATCTTTGCATGAACACTTCTGGAACCATCCGAGAACCTTACAAAAAGGAATAGAATGAAAGAACCAGATCACCCTACATGTCAAGCTTTCATTGATGGAAGCAACAAAAACTCGAGAATGGGTAGGACAGGAGTGATGAGAATGCGAACCGTGCGACGGTGTGTAGTGCGTGAGTAGGTTGGAATTCGGCCATGAAGATGTGTCTATGTGATGTGAGTAGAATGCGAGCTGCTGTGGTGGAATGACGTAACTGGAGGTGTCGTTTTGTGAAGATATGATATATCAAGATAGGTGTGATGCATGTATGCTTTGTGAGGAGCATGTTGACGCCTTTTGGATATCCATGCGTCAAGGTATCTTTGGCCAGTGATCAGTGAGCGCTTCTTGCCGCAGCGGCAAAAATAGATGTAAAACGGCCACGCGAAGATATATGTATATATACATATATATATATAAATGAGTGAATTTCAACCAACAGTTTTTGACTTTCACCATTGGCCTTTGTTCGGACGGCTCGC
Source organism: Durusdinium trenchii (assembly GCA_963970005.1). NCBI lineage: Eukaryota > Dinophyceae > Suessiales > Symbiodiniaceae > Durusdinium > Durusdinium trenchii. Next base: position 1,047,706 of record CAXAMN010012002.1, read on the forward strand.
CTGCTTGCCAAGTTGCCCACTTCATATCCAAAATCATTGGCCATCATCTAGAAACCTACAAGAACAGCAATGAACAAGGCGTCTGCTTCTGGTGTGAAGTCAGTCACAGATTTTTGAAACCCAGATAATACAAAAAGAAATGCACATCTAGGAGCAAATCAACGATGGAATGTAACATGTCTATCAGGGCAGCATGAGATAACATGCCAGCACAGTGCATGGAGACCGTCGCGCGGACGATCTTGGAAATGGAGACAAATGACCGATCTGGAAATCAGCCATCCGCGCCGTAGTAATGGTCGTGGCATGCCGCAAAGAAAACGCTGGCGCTGATGATTGGAAACTTCTGGCTATTCATCAAAGTAGTTTATCTCAAAGAATAGCTGCGGAACGAACAGAGCAGCGGCGACTGAACCTGCTTGGCCAAGCAGCAGACCCTCTAAAGACCACCAGAAAGCAGCGGAGGAGCGGCGGTGACCGAACCCGTTTGGCTGAGCAGCAGACCCTCTATGGAGCAGTGAGTTGTTGTGAGCATGTTGGTGTGAGTAAGCTGATGTGAGTAAGTTGGGGTGAGTATGTTGATGTGAGTAAGTTGGTGTGATAGGACTCGGCGGGAGAAGGGGGATCGGGAATACCCCGGCAAGAGTAAGAACCCCACACTAGCATGCGGGGAGAAACAGGATTAAACGTTCCTGCATGTAGTGTCCCAAATCCATGTTTGTCTGAGAACCCAACCTATGCCGTGTCATTCTATTCTTGCTTCAGCTGTGGTTTGAAATAGAACACTCCAATGGGCGACCAAAGCATTGTCCTTCAAGCTTGCCCTCAACTGCCTCGAGTTCTCATGAGCAGAAAGAGAGAGAGAGAGAGACAGGATGAAATTCGTTTGGTGCTGCACCGTGTGGGCTACACCCCGTTGAGAGCAGCTGCTCGGCAGCACTTTGACCTTTCTTTTCCAGCTATTATTCCAACCATGGCATCAAACATGCACAACGTTTGATGCACTTTCACAACGTTTGTTGAAGAAGGCACGGGTGCTCATGACAGTTTCATGTAGGAATGATGTGGGTCAGAGTCGTCAAGCCTGTCAAGCCTTTTGACTTTTCTGACCGAGGTGATACTGGACCTAATCGAAGCCGTGGGGCCTTTAAAAGGCACAGTTTTCTTTTCCTGGCAAGGGGTGCATTATTGAGTGTCACGATGATATTGGGTGTGGAAGGCAATGTCATGGACTTCGATGAATTTGTGGAAATGCATCTTGACGGCCTTGACAATAGTACTTGCTGCGCCTTTTGATACTCTCACAAGCTCCATTGCATGCTCTTTTGGAAGTTGTAACTGTTGCGTCACTGCCAATGAAATCGATAAAGCATTTGTTGGTTATATATCATTTGCATTCACCACATGAGCCTATCTTGAATTGTACAGTCTTTATATTCCTTTATTATATATTTGCAGCACTTTTTGATGCACCATACATGTTGTTATAGTCAGGCATTTTGTTGACAACATTAACAAACTTTAGCAACATGTCAATTTTGAAGTATCACTGTGTTTTGGAAGCATCTCTTTATTTCCAGTATGTGGTTGTAAGTTGTGAGTGAAGTTGCAGACTGCAGGATGGAGATTTTCCGCACGAACAATGGCTTCACTCGCAATGAAGTGAAGGAGTTCTGACATTCCTTCACAAGAATGGATCCCCGAGGGCATTGATGAGTGTACTCTTCTCCAACCTACTAGCCATGGCGTCTCACCTACTTGCGATGGCCTCTACAACTTCAAGAGCTTTGGGCCTCAGAGCTTTGATTCTGCCAGGAATTCAGACAAAGCTTTGACATGTTCGATACTGACCAGTCGGGAGAGGTTGGAACGGCAGCTGCATGTTTCTTGAGTAGGAGGGCTTGATCCTTGTGTTTCCAGGATTAAATCCTTGAACACCCAACAGCGCAGGTGGATGTGATCCAGGTTGGGCATATCCTACGCTCCCTTGGAATCAGTGCTGAGTTGCAGCAAGTCCAGGCCTCGCACCGTGACTTTTGCCAAAGAGTTGCAGTGCTTCACATCTCATTGCACTCTGTGCTGCCAGCATTGCTTCACAGAGCAGTTTTTCATCGTATCAGACCATTATATACAATATAGAGACCTTGTTTTTCTCATGGCAGACTATTGCGGAGACGTTCTTGCTTTGCATGTCAGGCTTTAGTCAGAACAGTGGACTGGTTTCCTGGTGGCACATCAGGCTTGTCTAGATTGCTACAGAGTGAAGGATCCTAAGGATCCATATGTCCATGTGTCCTTGGTGCAACCAGAGACCACATTTCTGGCAATATTTTTCACAAAATGTTGTTGACCGGGCTGCGCCCACATTGCCATTCTGGTGCATGGACAACAAGTTTTGATTTTCTGCATGCAGGTGGGTTAGTAGTGCGTGGAAGGCAGTTTTTGCGGGATGTTTGACAGCTTTGTTGTCGTGACCGTGACCTTGGCAATGACTTCAACGATCGGATATGGAACGTTCTTCTGATGTGAGGAATGGCAGCAACGCATTGGATTTCAACGAATTCTTGCGACTGATGCGTCTCCAACGGGAGGACGAACTACTTCGCTTCCTGGCAAAAATAAAGCGATGTTCAACGATGACAGTTTGTCTCTATAATCTCGCTGAAGACATCCGTGTTCCATGTTCTTCATGCAGAGCAACAAAGATTCGGTCTGAAGTAGTTCTGCTCCCACCTTGAGACACTCCGTTCTGCTTGCTCTGAGTGCAATTCTGATTGTCCAAAGCTTTCTGCTCAAAGTGAGTTGTCCACAGGCGTCAAGGAAGCCTTCGATCGGATAGCAGAGGCTACTGTCACCGATGATCCTTGGAACTTGCATTGTTCTCTCTCATTTCTGCGCTAAAGAATGCTAAAGATATTCTTTCGCTGAACGGGTGACACTCGGAGCATTTAAACCGAGAGCAGCGATTCATCGCCAGTAAGGATGGAGACATCAGAGTCACCATCGAACCAAAGCAAGTGGCAGAGATGTTCCGATATCTTGGATATCCGGAATCTGTGGGAAAGTCAACACTAGGCAGGTGAATCGTACATTGAGCTCCCCAGTGATTCATTTTCCTTTTGCAAAAAAAAAACGACCTGGCTTGATGCATTGGATCCCCTTGACTGGTTTGGCCAGATTTGTTCCTGGTCATGGTGAAAAACGCCTTGGACTACGACGCACTGGTTTTGTTGGTAGACTCCTGCCGGCGAATGAACATGCAAAAGATGCGAAAGCAGCTTGGAGTCTCTAGAAGCGGGTCGAAGGATCAAAGAAGTTTCCAAAAGTCTTTTTGGCCCTACTTAATTAAGTAGGTGCCTACTTAATTAAGTAAGGAGGTAAACAAGCTACTGCCGAAGTTCGTCTCTAGGTAGGACGCAGGATAGCTGACGCTTCTTCAAGGACTGCTTCCTTGAAGAAGTGCTCGCACTAATGATTTGGTTCCTAGATTTTTTAGGGAAACTTGTTCATCCTGAAACTGCGGACGAATCTGTGCTGGCCAAGGCAAGCCAGCTTCACTGATGATGCAGTGGAGAAGTTTCGTCGTTTGTTCAGGTCTTTGGATGAGGATTCTCGGTTCTTGCGAAAGGATGTCCGACATTGGCACAGCAGATGTTCAGATTCTAAATGTTTGATCATTATAGCTACAATGCAAACAGATGCACAGACCAGGTTTGTGTCAAAGCCGCAAACGCATACAAATGAGCTTAGCAAGACTTCATAACCTTTCCTGTGATTCTTCTGTCTGAACGCGCGAACAGCTGGTGCTCAGGATGACAGAAGCTCCGTTGCACACAGGATCATTTTGGTCAGAACACATGAAGCAGATATACTAGAGGCTATTGATTTTTATTGTGGTGGTACGGTGGTAACTTTCCCTAAAAATCTAGGAACAAACTCATTAGTGCGAGCCCTTCTTCAAGGAAGCCCCCGGCCCTCAGGCGGGGGGAGCTGGGAGCTTCCTTGAAGAAGCGTGAGCTATTATGCGTCCAGTTACTAGAGTGTTACTCCCCTACTTAATCAAGTCGCCGCCTACATAATGAAGTAGGAGCGAGCCAAAAAAGATAAACACATAACACACAACACAAAAGAAGAAAAGGTTTGCCAAGCTTTTGAGTTCTGAGTTGATGCAATGCCACTTTCTTACTTCCTTTTTGCAGTAGTAGCAGGTAGACGCAGACCATCCAAGGTGGTGAGATTGCTCAGAAGGAGCTAGTCTCCTTTTGCAAAGAACGAGGTGGCACTCTGGATCCTAGAGTGTTCTAGCGGAAGCAAACTGGACCAATCATCATGTCGGATGTTCGTTTCTTTGCTTGACACTCATTCGAGAGCATTTCATTTAGAGCTGTATTGAAGCACATCCCAATGTGGCTATTGACAGCCTGGCCACTAACTTTTTTCTCTCACACTCACACAACCCTTGTGTTTATGTATTTGACTCTTTGACTACAGATGTGCTTCTGTCTAGGTGGTGCTTGACACAAAAAGCTTTACTGTCCATCATTGCAGGTTTGCCTTTGGCAACAAAGAAGGACCAACAGCAACATGGCTGCATCCCTTCTCTTGAAAGTGTTGGCATTTTCTTAGGGTACATAGGCCAGTTCCAATTCAACCTTGGAAAGAACGTGAGGAATAGACGTAGAAGTTGGATGGAAACTGACCCATTGAGGCAGCTTCTGGGTTTCATCAATGAAGCACGCGCAACGGCGCTGACCAGCGGTGCTCCTTGTCCAACGGTGGTGTCCGTGGCATCCGAGTCACGATGTGCCGTGGTCCACGTGGCCGCTCACGTCGTGGCTCACGTCGTGGGCTCACGTCGTGGCACGGCCATCGCCTCCGGACCTAGTAGCAAAAAGGAACCTAATAGCGTCCTTGCTCGGGTAAACGTCCGATCAGCCACCGATCCGTGATTTGTGGTCACCGATCCGGGGCGACCGATCCGACCACATTGGTGACCGATCCTGGTGACCGATCCGACCCTCACCCGTCCTTGCTCCTAGTAGTAAGGCCAGGAGCCCTAGTAGCGTCCTTGCTCCTAGAAGCGATGCCCTTTGTTCCTAGTAGCGAAAGGAACCTAATAGCGATGACCTCCGATGGCCTCCAACCTACTTGCGATGGCCTCCAATAGCACCTTTTGCTTTCTCAGGTTCCTCCAGAGCAGTGTGGTCCTGAAGGCTCTGCAGCCGTGACTTTCATGGTTTTCATCCATCTGCAACGCATCCTGCAGACGCACCAGGAATCTTGGCGACACCATAAGGTTGTTGAGCAATCCACCAAAAAAGAAGCAGTTAACCCCAATCAAGATTCATCAAAGATTTCAATCACATTATTTTGAGAAGTGCCAAGCCTTGTGAAGTTGGATTTCACAGCTGATAAAATGACTGAACGAGGACAAGCTGCGTGCTTCGGAATTGCGTTCTAGCGGGGGTGGACTGCAGCTCTCCCAGACAGAGGTGGATGAGCTCTCCAACGCCTTCCGCGAAGGTCCGCAAACTTGGGTGGGACCTTGGGGAGTTCCGTTGATGTTTTGAAAGATTGAAGAAAAAGGTGAGGCCAGACTTTGGTTGGAGTAAGGCAGTGCAAACATGATGATGCAAAGATCGACATGATTCTGACTGTTTCGTAGTTCTATGGCTGGGACAGCACTGTTCGATGCTTTTCCCTTTGTAGGTGTCAAAGCTGAGCAGAAAGGAAAACTACAGGGCGATCCCAGCAAGGCAGAGCACACTGTGGCCATTGTTTTGATGCGGTTTGTTTTGGGTGTTTTTTCTTGCTTCCCTCCAATTGGATTCGCAGCATGGATGGAGCGAGTGAAGACTGCTCGGTCCGGAAATCGCTGAGTGAGGTCTTCGCAGCAGGTAGAGGTGAAGGTATGAGGTTGTCTCCATGTTTACCACATGTTGCTGCATGAGCTAATCCTCCACTTGTCGCCCAGAAGTGCTGGAAGGCCACCCTGAGTATCAACGGGATCTGGAGTGTCCTGAACAAGCTTGGCGTGACCCTGACGCCCATTGAAAAGGAAGAGGTGAAGGCAGAGAACCAAAACGAGGGATGGTCTTTGGAGTTGTCACTAGCTGGCAAACACAATCTCCTTTGCAATCCTTGCTGCGGTTTCATTTTCCCCATTTGTTGGATATGCCAGGCCGTAAAACATCTAACAGCCACTATCCTGGTACAACAATGTAGTCTCGTTTTCAAGCGTGGTCAGTGATATGGCTATGTTTCTGATTGCTGCGCAGCCAAATTGACAAGTGACTTCTCCGTCAGTCAGCAAGAGGCATGATGTAAGGCTCAACGGCACCATGTCGCTCTTTCCTCATCACATCCTGAACGAAACCCTATTTTCCTGCCTCTTTCTTCCCCTCTCTTTGTGTCCAATGCAGGTGAAGCTCTTTATGGATTGCGGGAATGTCTTGGACCTTTCTGCCTTCATTCGGGTGGTTGGATGGCTTGCTGCTGCAAAGCAGAGCAGCGCTGAAATCCAGAAGCACTGACTGACAGTGTTTCCATGACTCTTTTTCTAGGCCATGAGCCGTTTTGGGCCTGCGCCGGCCAATGAGATCTACGCGATCAAAGAGCCAACCGCAGCTCCCCAACAACGTTCGTGTTGCCGAAATTGTGACGCTATCACCATTTAAAACACAGTTCACCTTTTCCGCGGGTTCGGAAGAAAGCTGTTGAGTCCCCAGCTCTGCTTCTGAAGATGACAAGTAGTGATTTGGTCCAGTGCCATTAACCCAAGTGGGGGGGGTTGAGTCTAGGAACTCCTGACTGGGTGATGTCAAGCGGGTTATATAAATCGAAGTCAGAGTGCCCAAGTATAAAACCCTTTATGCGTTTTCATTTGTTCCAATGAGGCATTGATCTCAGCCGGGCCTTCAAAAAGAATGGACGGATCTATATAGCACTCTCTCTGAGCCCCAATGCTTCTCTCTTGGTGCCATTCTGCGAAGCTCGGCGACGCTTGTGGATCTCAACGTTGGGTCGAGCGAGCTCTGAAGGAGCGGCCCGACCAAAAACTTCCTCCAGAAGGGGCCTGATCAGGGCCGCTAGGCCCTGCTAGGCCCTGGCCTTTGCCAAATTCGATGTGAGGATGGAGGGGTACAAACAGTGCTGCGACAACTCGATCATTTTTTAGCAGGTGCGCAAACACCAGATTCTCTGAGAATCTACATCAAGATCCCAACCTCTATCTGCCTGACAAGGCCACTACCCACAAAGAGTGTTTTCTCCGAGGACTATAGTATGTATTAGTTTAGAGTGATGATTCAGGCGAAGGCGTTGTTTGAGCAAGCTGTTTGGGCTCCAGGAACAAGTCCGATAGAAGGATATGAAGCAAAAGACTGAAGAAATTCCTGCCGTTGGAAAGGCAGTAACTCTGAATCGAAGAAAGTTGGGTGCCTGAGAAGGTTTGCTGAGCAGTTAGTAGCTGCCAACTGTAGTTAAGAGCACACGGGCAGCACAAATGGCATCATGTTCCAGGGCTCTCAGTGCTTTCCAACGCTCATCATTTACGTTCCGAGCCGAGAAACAGATTGAGTTCCGGGTATTGTCAGGCAAGAGCTTTCATATTTTTTCTTGCTAAAGCCTGCTTGAAGCCAAGTGAGACTGTTGGTTGCACTGAGATTGCCTGTTGTCCACCATTGGATGTGGTTCCAGAAGAAGACTTACTGCTTCAATGCCCTCAGGATCTCTACTTTCATTTTGTGAGATGCAGTTTTCCTTTTTTGCGTGCGGAGTGATCAAGCACTTCACCGAATTCTCACTTGACCAAGATTTTGTGTCATGTGAGATGTGTAAGACAAATATTTTGGCCAACTGGAGGAATACTTGGAGCATCGGGATGAGCTGCTATCTCAGAGTGCCAGTGGGGGCATTGAGCCATCGAGCTAGCCGTTTGCGGTGAAGAACTCTAGAATCATCTACGAGTTAGATTAAATAGAGGAGCACCATTGCCTCCCGACTCCCTCTACTTGTCACACTAGTTTGTCTTTGAAGGTGTGTGATGGGATGTTCTTCTGTATTGTCGACATTTGTATGCATCAATGTTTGTGGGGGTTTGCTTTGCCCTGTGAGGGACTGCTGTGGCTCAGCCAAAGATAGGGCAGGCAAGTTGTACAAATCGGAAGTCAAGCGACTCAGCTTTGCGCTGACTTCGACAGACTTCATTTTCCGCGTCATCAGTGCGGTGGCGGAATCGAAGATGTCAGCTGAGCCAGCAGTGCCTGTCCTTAGTGCCAAGTGGTTTTTGGAAGCCTCATTGGGTGCATTTTGGTTTGGCAGCATTTCAGTTGCAAATTATGTTGGCAGAAGAGAAACAAGACGCACAGTGTGTTGTTCCCCTTTGTCATACATCTATTCACAAAAGCTAGCGAAGCTAGCTGGAGTTCAAGGTTTCTTTCCATCGGGTGCAAATCCTAACCCCTGATCTTTCAGGTCGAAGCCCCCCCCCTCCTCCCCACCTCCCCTCTCCTCCTCCTTGTCTTCCTCCCACCTTCCCTCCCTCCCTCCCTCCTCCCTCTTCGCAAGTTCGACTCCGTCCTGTCGTCGCTCTTTGGCATGCGGTTAGCGTTGCGTATCTTGCGGCCGCACTCGCTCACTCTCACTCTCACTCTCACTCTCACTCTCACTCTCACTCTCACTCTCACTCTCACTCTCACTCTCACTCTCACTGTCTCTCTCTCTCTCATCTCTCTCTCATCTCTCTCTCATCTCTCTCATCTCTCCCTCATCTCTTTCTCATCTCTCTCTCATCTCTCTCTCATCTCTCTCATCTCTCCCTCATCTCTTTCTCATCTCTCTTGAATCTCTCTCTCCTCTCTCTCTCTCTCTCCTCTCTGTCTCTCGTCTTTCCGTCTCTCTTCTCTCTCTTCTCTCGCAGGAGGATCCGAAATAGAGGGGTTAAATGACTGCCTTGACTGCCTCCTTGACTACCTCCAAAAAGAGCGCCGTGTTTTTTCCTACCTTGCTGCCCTCCACTTTCCCATTCTGGAGCGCTAGCTTTCGCCCCCCCCCCTTGGCCTCAAGTTCTATTTCTATTCCTTCCCTCTCCGTTTTTTCATCCTCATTCTTTCGATCTTTTTCCTCTCCCTGAGGAGCGATCCTACGTGGTGGCCTCCTTGGAGAGGCTCGCTGAACAATCAGGTTCTTGAAAAGGCACTCGAACGTAGAAGGACGCTTGGACCGTCTTGGACCGTCTTGGAGCTTATTCCAACTACAGCAACTTTTGAAACTTGCGCTTGCTGCTGCAGTACTTGTACCATCTTGTACGAATATGGTTGAGGGCTGGCAGTTGTTGCTGGCATATTGGTTGAATGCTAACTAGTATAGGAGTTGGTGGTTGAAGGATCCTAATGGACTATGACCATCACTATGAGCGAGCTTGGCGAATGCTGGCAGTTCCAGCCTCAGACAAAACACCTGTGCTTTGCAGTAGACAGGATGCACGAACACCGAGAGTGATGGAGCTGTGAGACTTCCAGAGATGTGATATGGTCTCAGTTGACGACCGCAGCAGATGCTTGTGTGCAGGCTGCCGACTGCTCGCGGAAACAACCCCCCATGTAGACATCATATATCGTTGTTCTGTCAAAAGACAGATCACTAAAGCTTGCTTTTGCTAGTTAGAGTTGTTTTTGCTTTAGAATTTCTCAGAATTGGTCAGGGTATCGGAGCAAACCTCAGACATCGGACTTTGGCCCGCCAGACACCGCCACAAATTTTGCATGAAAGATATTGTCCGTCGTCCGTGCTCTGGCCTTTAGTTCGATTGCCCCGTGGTCCTTGTTTTTTGTTCTTTTCGATTTTGTCTTGAGCTCTCCTACAATTTTCACTAACCCTAGCTGTCCTCAAGTATGGGTACACACAATGGCCATGAATGTGTTCAGAACTTCTTAGTGCACTATATGCAGGCAGTTGACTTACCTATAAAACCCTATAGATCTTGCATGATTTTACCATTTGATCCCTGCAATCTTGAGATTGGGGGGCAAGAAGTACCCATGCCAAGCTGGAGTGGTGATTGCACCCCTTGAAGAGTTTGACCGTTTCAGGCTGACTACTTAAAAGATGCCTTCACATCGGCGATCGATACGATGCAGCCCCTCGTTTGGGATGCCTAGAAGCAGAAGCTGCTCATGGATGACATGGATGACCAAATCATTTTCTTGGGCTTTTTAAGCGGGCATGTAGTTGGGTTCGAAGCTTCCTTCCCACTGTAGTTGATTCCTTTTTTGAGCCAGTCACTGCTGTCAATGTCGAGTTGGAGACACAGTCTTGCAAGGCTCAGATTGTCGCTGAACTCTTGCCGGGAGCTCAGCACAGAGTTTTTGGTAACCAAGTTCGTTGTACTGCAATCCGCAGACACATTTTGATTGCATTTCCTGTTTGATTGGGGCAATTGGAAGACACTTCTTTTTGTGGTCAACTTTCCGGCACTTGAAGTGGTTTGACCGTCCTTTTATTCTGAGACCTGGGAGCCTTCATGATGCCCCCATCATGTTGGAGTTATAGACCCTGTGAGGCCTCGTGCCATGACGTTGGGATCTTAGTCAAGACGCTGCACCTGCAACCTCGTGTGACACTTTTATGGAACTTGTCGACTTTCTTGCATTTCAGTCGTCTCACTTCCGAGCAGCTCAATCCTTCTGTTCTGATCATCCAGTGGAAAGCTGGATTAGGATTAGCCGTCGCCTTGCCAAAGCAGCATTGCGACTGGAGGAGGGGCCGGCTTGGACTCAAGTGGACAGGTCCCAGAGCTTTTGTCAAGGGGCAAGCTTTGCAAAGCTCTTGCAGCACATCAAAGTTCGCGTGTTTATTCAAGCTGGCAGTCTGCAATCAGGCCTTTGCTTCCTTTCTCCATGGGAGTTTGGCAGCACCGAGGCTCAAATTTGAGTCTGTGCAAGAACCGGGACCGCTTCATGCCGAATCTGTCCAAGAGTGCTTGCGGGTAGTTTCAGTTCTTGCACGAATCAATCGCACCAGAGCTCTTGGAGAGTGCGTACCTTTGCCAAGGTCAATTCAGGAAGATCGTTTCCAGAAGTGCAACACGAGGAGGTGGGCATACAACATCCTGAATTTACAGTCTTGAGTGTAATGCTATATATATATAGATTAATATAGATCATGGAAGGAAGTGGTAGGACTCGCTTGTCTTCGTGACAGGTGCAAAGCAACCTTTTCGGAGAAGTCTTGATGACATATTACAAGCTTGTAGCCGGTAGCCCCAAAGCGGCTGCATCATGTCCGTTTTTGGATTTTGAGTCCGGAAGGTTCATGAGACAATCCAAGTATACTGCTCCTAGGGTATTTTGGCACGTTGCAAAAGAAGCCCAGGGTTTTGGAACAAAACACAATGTTTGTGACACAATTTCGCGTATTCTTCCTGCAATTGCTGAAGTTTGGCCAGTGCATGGTTTCAGAAGCTTGCAAGCACTTCCCACCCTTGGCTCATGCACTAACGACAAAGGCTGCAACAAAGGTACCATGTTGATTTCCAAGGTGACGGAGCATGATGAACTGGCATACAACATGATTCCCAGATTGCAGGACGCAGAGAAGATCCAAGAGACTTTCGTTTCAGCTCAAAGGGGTTCCACTTGGAGTCCAATCTAAGCCTTTCTGAGCCTTTGGTTTCAGGAGTCCACAGTTGAGAAGACTGTGCCTATCAATACGTGTGCACCTGGGTTCAGAGACTGGGGACTTCAATCTATCGAACCCAAAGCCTTTGAGGACTGCAGAGGTTAACTTGCTTTTCCTCAATCTTGGTTTGAGTCTTAGCATGAGTCCACATCCCTTGTTGGCTTTTAGACAAGGTGGAATGTAATTAGGGAATGTCCAAAATGAACAAGTTCGGCAAATTGGCTGCTTCGCGCGAGGCCAATCGGCTAAGTTGGGCTTTACGACACTGTGGAGTATTCTGAGGTGCTCAATGCTTATTTTTGCAGTCACTGTAAACTGGGCCCTGATTTTATCATATTTCAGTGTCACTTGACGTGGACTCAGGGGTGGGGAAGGGGGATGAAGAAGGGGGACGGGAGGGCGATGAATGCATTCGTTCTCTATGGAATCTGCACTTCCACAGAAGGATTTCTGTAGCCTTTTTTGGCTGGACCAGGTTTCCACGAACAGGTTTTCGGACATGAGTGTTTGGACAGTGTCGTGGGCCCGAATCGCTTTCCCTGGACTTTGCATGCTTAGAGCGCCTTCATTGTCATGACATGTTGCTTCGGTGTTGGTTGTAGACCCAAACACAACCTATTTATATAAAAGGCACTGCTTTCACAGTGCAACAGCACAACATCAAAAAAAACACGTTCACTATAAACACGAACAAGCCAACCATGAACAACAGTAGAACTGATGCTGGCTTCTTTCAAAAAGGGCCGAATTCCAGCCCGCATGGCTTGTTGCAGCTTTTGCAGAAAGAAAGGAAGATCGTTTTTTCTTGTATTCTATTAGGATTTAGTAGCAAGAGGATGCTACTAGGTGGAGGCCATCGCTATTAGGTTGGAGGCCATCGCTACTAGGAACAAGAAGCTACTAGTAGCTTCTTGCTACTAGTAGTAATGCCAGGAGCTACTAGTACCGTCCTAGTAGCGATGCCCTTTGTTACTAGTAGCGCCCTCTTGTTACTAAGTCTTGTTGCATCACTTCTTGGGGGTCCTTTTACTGCAAATTCATTTTGCCGCTGACTGGTTATAGATGGTTGGTTGGGTGGTTTGGGTGTAGTTGTTGGTTGCAGGCTTTGGTTTTGATTTTTCCTGGCTGAATTCGGTTGTGATAATCATAGTTATGGTGTGGTGGTGGTCCGTGGTGTTGCTGCTGCTGCTGTGGCAGTCAGTGAAATTAGCACTCGTTCTCATTCTCACATTTGGCATGAGTGCTCAAAGAGCATCAACCTGCATGTGATTCTGCTTGCTGTGTAAGCGCCACACTGTCACCCCACGTCACAGGCGCAGGTCTCAGCCTCTTCGCATCTTTGTCCTGGGTGATGCTGAGGGCCTTGAGGCTGAGTGAGAACCCTTGGACATGCATTGTGAAGCCTATTTAATCAATAGCAACCGGGACTCTATTCTGATTGAACACTTTCCGCGATATTTTTTAGTGGCTTTGTTACAAGAGTTCAATCATGTACTGTACTACAAACCTTCGGTTGGTTGCAGGATTGGCGAGCAAACCTTCGGTCTTTGGTGCCGGGCTAAGTTTGTGCGCATCAAACCTTCCTCTTGCTAAGTTACACTGTTGCTTGATGGGAAGAACAGCACGTAGGAAGTTTGCATCTTTGAGGACAAAGCTGGCAAGCTGAAGGAAGTCAACTTGGTGACCTTTGAATATCTGGACCTCTTTTTGATTTAGACACCTGGCACGTATATAGCTTAAGCTAATGATTCAAAGGAAAAGGTAGTGATGACAACTCTCTTGCTTTCCAGGATTTTACCCAACACCCAAAGTTCAAGATGTTCATGAGCCACAGCCACAGATGTGTCAGCCCACGAACAGGCAAGCCATTGCATTAAGCTGTTAATTTTGGCCCTCCTCGTGAGCGCTTCGTGACATTGCATTAAGGTGAATATCCTTCTGATTGTGATGTCAATGAAATAGGTATGAAGCCAAGATGCAAGTCAGTCTACACTGCGGACCACTAGACAGTCAGTTGTGGGCCTCAAAGCAGAGGTAAGGTCTTGAGGTGATTGCCTTCGCAGGTGAAGCTTTACTGGCGCGATTCATTTGTACACCTGACAAGTCTTCGCATTATCATGGTGGACTTCCTGCTGCAATGCCGAGACTGCCAGGCCATGAGCTCTTGCCAGATGTGCGATTTCCCAGCAAACTGCCAGGGCACGGCGGGAGCCAGTTTGCCGGGCTTCTGCTGACTCCTCCCAGTTGTCCTTGTAGTAGAAAAAGAGCCACAAAAGATTCAACGTGCTAAACAGATTCTATCACATTGACCTTTTCTATGACGGAGAAGGATTTGTTTCTTTCAGGACGACTTTTGAAAGTTCCTTGTGAACTGAGATCATTCTGCTTCTTTCTTGTGATCTTCCTTGTTCCTTGCTCCTAGTAGTAAGGCCAGGAAGGAGCCCCCAGTAGCGTCCTTGCTCCTAGTATATAGCGATGCCCTTTGCTCCTAGTAGCGTCCTTGCTCCTATATATAACTTGCGTGAGTTCCTTGACTTGCGTATCTGCTTGTAAAGACTCCGCCACCCCTTGAGAGTCTGACACATCAACCCGTGTCATTGCCCTGACCAAGCGATTTCTTTCAGGTGGACCGTGTCATTGCCATGGATTTGGCTGATGCCAGAGACTGAGTATGGACAACAAAGGTTGACTCTTTGTGCCACGGCGAGCCTGCTTCTTTGCTTTTTTCCAATTGCATCAGATCCTCGTTTTGGATGACATCAAGGATCCGGCCAGAGACCGCATGAACTTCATGCATACTGGTACAGACACAAGCCTTTTATCGTACTCGAGTATATTTAATTGATTTTAATCAAAGTATCGCATCGTTCTGCAGGGCTTTTTGCTGCTCTTTCTCGGAGCAATCTGATCAACAATTCCTGGTTGAAGTTGTTTGTGCGCTGTAAAAGGACCTGTGGGAGCAGTTTGACACCTTTGAAGAGCTCTTTTGGCTCGCTTGTGCCAGACTGGAAGGCGTCGGCCTCAGTAAAGCCGTGCCAGGCACCATGTCTTTGCAGCGGCACACATTACTGTACCAGACTCAGAGCTCAGCTCATGTGCAAATCGATGAAAATCAATCATCCAAGTAGTTACGAGCTGTTTTTTTTGTATCCCGAAGTTCTGAAACCAACTTCCACACTGATTTCTCGCGATTGTGGGCTCTTGAAACGAGCCAACTCCCACAGTGTAAGTGCAAGTGTTCAGGCCTTGCACCATGTGAATGGAGGATTGGCTCTCTACGATTTGTCCAGGACCTTCTGAAAGCCTTCAAGACCTAAGCACATGATCCAAGCTTTAAGCCTTGCGGCTCCCCCAAATAGGATTTTAGACATATATCCAGAGTGGACTAGAGTATGAACGATCGAAGCTGCACTAGATTCAGAGATGCATTTCGAGCAACCTTGACTCAACGAGAAAGTCGATTTTGGCTGCGGGAGAAAGTCCAAGATAAATCAACCTTTGACACGTTTTAAGGTGCTGGGATGATAGACCATGTTTCTTTTTCCTCGCTGACTCCAGCAACCAGTAACAGGCTTCAGATTGGCACATTGAAATCTAAACGTCCGGAGTCCAGACATGAAGAACTGTTCTTGAACGGGACACCTAGCTGAGAAGATGCAAGGCACTAGTTTGAGTGACGCTTCATATGTTCTGGCAAATCCTGCTCGGTCCACGCGTTGCTCAAAATAGAGATTGTAGCCCTTCCACAGCTTCTTCTACCAGCACTGCCGTCTCCGGTGCTGCTCCTGCTGGTGCTGCTGCTGGTCCTGCTGCTACTGGTGCTACTACCTATATACTGCTGCTGCTGCTGCTGGCACCTGCACCTGCACCTGCACTCCTCCTCCTCCTACTCCTCTTACTCCTCCTACTTCTCCGCTTACTCCTCCTACTCATCCTACTCCTACTACTACTCCTCCTACTCCTACTACTCCTAGCAGAAGTAGTAGTAGTAGTCGTCGTCGTCGTCGTCGTCCTCGTCGTCGTCCTCGTCCTCGTCCTCGTCCTCGTCCTCGTCCTCGTCCTCGTCCTCGTCCTCGTCCTCGTCCTCGTCCTCGT
>CAXAMN010012002.1:1072619-1166653 GCA_963970005.1 Durusdinium trenchii
GCTATTGGGTTGGAGGCCACCGCTATTAGGTTGGAGGCCATCGCTATCAGGTTGGAGGCCAACGCTGTGTCTCTTCCACTGTCTCCTTCCCTGGGCGCAGAGCAGGTCTGTTGGGTTTCTTTGCGACGAAGGCGGCGGGATTCTCGGAGCGGACTTGTCGCACGGTGGCCATCGAGACGGCCATGCGCCTTGGCGTTTTTTTGGATACTTTGCACGGGGCCTGCACGTTGAGCAGTTTTGTGAGGTTTTCCGTTGGGTCTTTTGAGGTGTCTTATGAAGAATAACGTCCTCTTGATGTTCTCAAAAACAGGTTTTTATGAATCTCGAAGAAGGACTAGAAGCTTGCCAGATTCCTTTTGTTAGTGAAGAATGTGCTCTAGGTTGCAATGCTATTGACCTGGGGCGTTGGCCTTTTTTTGTCGGTTTCTTCATCATTAAGGAAGTCAAGTGCCTTTGGCTTCTTGTTGGCGTCTCTTCACTTTGGGGCTTGGGCCTGAGATGCACGCATTCTAGTGTAAGTGAAGCACATGAGGCCTTTCCAGCTCACACATATCTTAGGCCTTCAATGTACGTGTCCCATCAGCGGTGAGTGTGGTTTGGATGGCCATTGTTGGAAGCGTACTGGCGGTCTACTGGAAGCGCAAACCAGTTTCTGAGCAGGAGCCCCAGCTATAGCTTTGACATTTGGAAGGTCATGCCACGCGTTACTCTGAATTCTGCGGGGCCTGAAGGTAAGCAGCTGAGCACTTGTTGCAGATGCAGGCACCCAGGGATGTCACGAAGTGGATGAGTCTTCACTGAGCGATGACATAGTGAAAGGCTAGAGCCAGGTGCATATCACTGTCATTGTTGCTGTGAAGTCAAGGAAACAAGGCATCCCTGGGTGCCGTCAAGGAAACAGAAGGTCCCAAACATCACACGCCTCTCCGCTCTGTCGTACAGGTGCCGTCTGGTCGTAGAGTGCCTGAGAGCACCCTCGGCCGCCATGGTGATGTGAAGGATCTCTACCGCGAGTGGGTCAGAGGCAAGTTCACTGATATGGCTGACAAGCTATAATGTCCGTGACGTGAGATGTTTAGTATCTAGTGGATAGAAGAATCCATGACAACTTTGCTGGTTCTTTTGTTTGGCAGCACTTTCCAAGACTCTGCATGTCAGCGTTTCTGCGCTTTGAAAAGACGTTGGACACTCTAGAGTCTTTGTTTCGGACTCCCTGGTTCAAGCTCAAAGGCTGTTGGTTGATACTTTGGAACCATACGACACTTAAGGGTTTCATGCAGACCATTGCGCAATTGCAAGTTGTGCTTTGACTGGGGTATGTTGCAATGCATCACTTAAAAGCTCAAGAAAGCGTTGAGAAAATGCACAAAACGAGCGGCGCGGGCAAGAATAAAAAGATTGGAAAAACGCCTCTGGTGCGGGGATGGGAAAGGAAAGGAACGGCAATGCATCCGAATTTTGCCGAAGAGACTGAAGAGGTTTAAACTTCACTGAAGAGTTTGCCGAATGAAAATTGTCGCGACCACGCGACGGCACGCGACGGCATTGAGGCCTGGCTTTCCACTTCTGCAGCCCAGTATCGCCTCCTTCGAGGTCGTCACTCATGTCTGGCAGACGAAGCTTCTCGTAGAAGATTTCCAGCGCCAGGCTTTGGCCGCAGGAAAGCCTTGGTTCTCCCACTTCATAAGGCTTGGCTTGCCAGGTACTTGAACAAGCTTGTTAGAGTCTTTTTGCTATCTTTTGGACAACAACTTTTGAGCTCTGCAGGTATGGAGTGCAGACAGAGATGTTTCTACCACAGGCTTATACCGGAGTCTTGCACAGATGTTCCATTCTGAAATCAGCGCAGAACTTTGCGCTGCTGCTGTTTACATTGTTAGGTTAACCTCTCCTATCAAGAGCTTCCCACCTGCGTCGTCTTGTCCACATGACTACTTGCTACTTTTCATGGTGTGATTTCTGTTGTGTGGAAATATCAGACATTGAACACCCCATCTCTGATGGGTGGAAATAGGCCTTGCTTTCAATGCTGGTGACTTGGCTCCCCTTGCATACCTTGCTGTGCGGGCCGCAGCAAATTTGCTTTGATGAAAAAAGAACAACCTCAAATGCTTTGTTGCACTTTTGAGAATCACAGACAGCAGTTGTATTTCCTTTGAACCAAGAAGAGTCTGAGGCACTGCCTCGGTTTCCTGGAGCAAGGGCTAGATTCGCTTCTTTCCCTGCCACTGCCTCAACTCGGGATAGTCCGCCAAAGACGGGTCAAGTCCGTCATGCTTTTTCCGGTCAAGTCCTTCCAATCCCGACCGATATTTTCTACAAAAGAATTACAATAAGCTTCGGATATATAACTGACACGTCTTGATACTCTGGATCATGGCGTGCGCAGTTTCCTTGATGCTCCCAAGGGCAGTGGCAGTCTTGGACATGCAGGAGAATCACTTTCTCCAGCAGAATAGCTTCGAGGCGGCTTCTGAGAGAGCTGCTGAATATACCAAATTTATAGCCCGAGGCCCCGCCTTCCTTCTTAAGAGAGCAAGGTACTAGGCCAAATTAGCTTCTAGGTAGGACGCAGAAGCGCTCGCACTTATCATTTGGCTCCTGATTTTTTTCGTCAGCGTTGATACCTTGCCATGTTTCATTTTGGTTTGGTGGAAGGAGCTGATGGATGCGCTGCAAGGCATCGAGCTTTGCTAGCTTTCAAGACCTATGAGATGACGTTGTTTTCATGTGGTCAAACAGTTAAACTTTGTTTACCATGTAGAACAGTGCAGCAGCTGCTGCAGACTTTGAGGTCTCAAAGACTGCCAAGTGTCCTCGAGCGACCTGCTGGAGATTGCAAAAGCTGCTCTGCAGGTGAGGCTCATCTGTGAGGTGATTGGGAACTTGCTTTTATATAAATTCCGAAAGCAAAGCATGAACCGAACCGAACCATTTGTGATTTGCGAACCAGAGGTATTGCATGAGGGACGGGAGTGGGAGAAAAGACCGAGTTTGAGGCGGGCACTGTAGAATTCTTTCCTGCAAATTTGGAAAGGCATTGTGTCCGCAAAACGATCATATGCACTCATGTATTGGGAATGTGTCTCAAATTGATTGCAAGGCGGAGCGTATTCACTCGAAAGGGTTCCAAAGTCGTAGACGAGGAGCCCGGATTTTATGCAGTTCAATTCAAGCAAAAATGGGAACGTGAAGGTATTCAGTGAGTGCTTTCACCTTTCCTAAGGTGGATTTACGGAGTATCCTTGCTTCCATCCATACGTCTCAAGAGCATATCACTTAGGTTGCAGGCCATCGCTCTTAGGTTGGAGGCGTGGAGGCCATCGCTCTTAGGTTGGAGGCCATAGCTCTTGGGTTGGTGCCATTAGGGTGGAGGCCATCGCCATTAGGTTGGAGGCCCTCGCTCTTAGGTTTGAGCCCAGGCTGTATGCCATCCCTTTTAGGTTGGAGGCCATCACTATCAGGGTGGAGGCCATCGCTATTAGGGTGGAGGCCATCGCTCTTATTTTTTACACCTTTGGCTCAAAGCTACTGAGGAGGGGAACGAGGTTTTGGCTGCATCTGCTGGTGGCAGTCTTCCAGACAAATTGGAAAGGTCTGGTTGCCAAGAAGGGTTCCGGTCTCTTGCATGGACGTCTAGACTAGGCAAGTTTTCATGTGAAACTTCAAGATTTATGATGATTTCTGTATTTTTCTGTTTTTACTTACCATCACCATGTGAAAACAGCGCGGATCAACCGGTCAATATCGCTTTAGCTGGCACAACCGAGGATTGCCCAGGAGAAAGGCGGCTCGGACTCGCGCTGGTGGCAGGCTTGCGCAGCATTGGCATCTGGGAGTCCAAAAGAACAGTGGCCGGACTTGAGAGCACCACAAAGGTGCAAAGTTCAAAGCCTTTTTCCTTTTTGCTGGGCAAGGCTACAAAGTTTTGTACGTACGAGGCTGTGAGTTGCATTGCAAGATTATTTTTCGCACTATTCCTGAAGCTTATGTGATGGTTCTAGCACTTTGCTATTGCATGCAGTATTTTGTGGTTGGACTGCCTTGTTAATTTAACTGACAGTGACAGTGCATGCAGTGCATGCAATCGGTATGTGGTGTTTCTGCAGTAGCATATTTATATATTATAGCCGTAGTACAGTAACCGTAACCGTATATATATATATATATGTACACATGTAGAGTCTATGTGTACATTTACCCTGCTTTGACTGGTCAGGTCTTGTGTACTTGAGCTCTGCGGCAAATGGTCTGGATGATCGGCTTGTTTTGATGAAGTGACAGAGATAGGAGATAGACAGGTGAAGGACAGATTCAGTTACAGGTGGACATTCCGGCTTTCATTCAAGAAGGCAACTCTTTAGATTGAAGCCGAAACACACAGAACTATCTCGGCTCCAACCTTGCAGTTGCTCTCATGTCCTCCATTTTCTCTGCCACACCGTCATGCTCCACTGTCATTTCTCAATGCTTGACGTCGGGCCCAAGCAAACAAACCATGCAGATGTATTTCTGCAAAACGCCTGCACACTGTAGATACACACATTGCAGCACTGCAGTATCTGAAGTTCACTCCACGTGGAACTATGCCACAGGGCCGCACAACAACGAGCGTTTGCACACAGCAATGGGTGCCGGGGATACAAGCACACACCATAAGCCAGTAGAGTATATGAGCAACTGTCAAAACCTCCGATGAAGGCAGCATCACTACAGTGAAGGCTAAGTATTTAGTAAAGTGAGGGACACCTTCAGGAACGATAAGGTTCACAAAAAAAGACAAATTACTTTACTTCGAGTGATCCCCACCATGACATTTCAATCATTTGTCTTGATGCCATAGTGAGGAGCATGTTGCCATGGTCGTGAGTATTGTAGTTCTCGAATTTGCTTGTGGGTCCTCGGGTTGTGTGGTTGTGTGTTGTGTTTGTGCTTGTGTGCTGTGTTGTGGTTGTGGTTGTGTGTTTGTGGTTGTGTGTTTGTGATTGTGTTTGTGGTTGCGTGTTTGTGGCTGTCTTTGTGATTGTGTGTTTGTAGTTGTGGCTGTGTTTGTGGTTGCATGTTTGTGGTTGCATGTTTGTGGTTGTGTGTTTGTGGTTGTGTGTTTGTGGTTGCGTGTTTGTGGTTGCGTGTTTGTGGTTGTGTGTTTGTGGTTGTGTTTGTGGCTGTGTGTGTGTTTGTGATTGTGTGTTTGTAGGTGTGCTTTTGTGGTTGTGTGCTTGCTGTTGTGTTTGTGGTTGTGTGTTTGTGTTTGTGTGTTTGTGGTTGTTGTGTTTTGGGTTGTGTGTTTGTGGTTGTGTGTTTGTGGTTGTGTGCTGTGGTTGAGGTCCGGCAGGGGATAATGGGCGTGGATGGTCGTGGTTGAGGTCCGGCAGGGAACACTGGGCGTGGATGGTCGTGCGGTCCGGCAGGGAACACTGGGCGTGGATGGTCGTGGTTGAGGTCCGGCGGAGCAGGACGAGGAGGAGAAGAAGGAGGCGGAGGAGGAGGAGGAGATGGGGCTGACATAAAGCCTAACAACCCTCACCTGACAGGTGGGGAACAAGGATTGAGTACATGTTGTTACGTGTGTCTCAGGAACGATATGGTTCACAGAAAGCCGATGACGTTGGTAAGAGCGCTCACTGCAGCACATAAGAGGTATTGCACGTCGCTCACGTCTGTCTGTCTGTCTGTCTGTCTGTCTGTCTGTATGTATGTATGTATGTATGTGTGTATGCATGTATGTATGTATGTATGTATGTATGTATCGTTGACTTCGATGACATACCCTACGTTGATTCCCCTATATCTACAGTAGAAGGAAGAACTCTTGTAGCACATGGGATAGACAAAGCTGTGACATCTTCCATTTCCGTTGACGCTAGAGATCTTGGTTCTTCCATCAACATATTCCCTTCAGCCATGACATGTGTTTGATGCTGCCGTGTGGCAGCCGCGCAGCAGGCTTCACCCTCCCTGGATGCCATCAACTCACTCTTCCATTGGATTTTCCCGGACTGTGAGGCTACAAACGAAGTCAAACTCCATAATCAGGCAAATGAACGATGCTGTCGGATTGAGGCAATCAGAGGCCTTCCTTGCTCAGCTCCTCAAACATTGCGGATTTTGTAACATTGTGGACATTGTGAGTTGATATGACTTGAATTGACTTGGGGGCAGCGGATCCGAATGATGTGGAGGCTCCAGTCCCCGTGGAACAGCTTCATGAGCGAAAGATTGAAAAGACGACGTTACAAAGTATGTAAGTTGCATTCCCCTCCAGTTTGACTCAATAGCTGGAACACCACTACTATAGAGAAATTGGGCAGATGTTCCTGAACTGGGGAGGTGCAACTGTAATGTGAAGATGAGGTCTACCCTCATGTATGCATATGAATTCAGCCACAACAGCCGCACGGCCGCTTTGAAGAAGCGACCATCTTGCGAAGTGGCAGACCACACTAAGATCTGCTTTGGGTGTGGACCATTAAATCTGAACTTCCTGGTAGTGATTCGTGATCATGTCTTTTTCATTCCAATAGAGTTATTTGTACAAAGACAAAGCAGATCCCGATGTTTAGCTCCTGCAACAGCTTGGACTGTTCCTGGAGCTGAGATGGGCCGGGCGTTCATCCCTCCTAATCAGACGCCTGTTTTTGGCTCAAAAGAGAAGTCCGTTTTAGTTAATTCTGAAACCTGGTTCTGTGACGGTTGAGCTAAGAAGGTACATGATACATGGTCGTAGCTTGCGCCTTGTCAAGTTGCCCTGTACATGGATTGGTTTGCAGGCCTGCCGCAGAACAGTGAAAGCTGCTTGAGGTAAGAGGTACATAGGGTGTGCTCGCGACCCTATCAAAAGGTATGACACCTGTGGTTATGGTTGAAGTCCTGCTGCTGAGGGTGCCAGTATCTAGGTGATGCGCCCTGTAGTTCAACCAACAATGTCCCTCGACAGTGGCCTTTGTCAAGAAGATCACCTCCGTGCACCATCTGAACATCAAAATGCTGCCGTGACTTTGGCTCAGGCAATTAGATTCGGACGACCCGACTGCTTCAGGACTTCACCGCTTCGACAAAGATCATGCGCACCAGCATTTGCCAAATATGTTTTTTATTTTTTAGTGCTTTTTGGATGCTTTTTTGCTATCTCAATGATGTTTGCAAGTTCGCAACTGGGACATGTTACTCACTACCCAAACCTTTCTGATAGCAAGGAAGGCAGTCCTTGGCTTCCTCATCGTGTTCTTGAACCGTGCCTCCGCCACCTGCGATGCATCAGCTTATGCAACTTGCGTTTCAGGGCTTGGCACTGCTCCAGTGACCACAAATGTCACGGAAATTTGTGAGTACGTCGGCGGATTCTACAGCTGCTATGGAGCCGCCGACTGCTGTGACATCGTGGAGGGTGCATCCGCGGCCTATGCATCCTGGAATTGCACGGTGACCTGCAGCGATTCCGATTCCACTGGGCAAATCTCAGGCTCCTCGAGCTTCTTCACCGTTGCTGCGACTTTGAACATTGCCCTTGTCATGTGGGCCCTTGGTTTGTAGGGTCGCCCGGATGTTTGGAGTACTTGTCGAGCACCACGCAAGGATTCGTGGTGGCTTGTACAATATACAGAGCAGTTTAGAAGCAAGCAATGACTTGCTCAGCATCCTGCCTAATTCACGTCCTTGCTAGCAGATTCAGGCCTTTCACATGGTCAGCAGCGAAATGTGAGGATCAGAGGCAGTCCTGCACCTCCAGCGTGACTGATTTCTGCTCTTCTTCTCTGCAGGGAATTTCCAGCACGGGATCGCACAAAGACATCTCAGGTGCCGGCCACAGACTGGCAGATGTTTTGGAACAGCCCGGAGATGGTGCTTCCAGAGGCTTGACGGTTGAGTGCAAGTGGTTCAACAATGACAAGAGCTCAAGAGCTTGAGTAGGCTACCTTTGATAGTTGATACCGGGAAGATGTGGTAATACAGTTTATACGATGGCAACTCCTTCAGAGGGACATTCTGACACTTGAGCAATGGAGTGGGAACCCAATCAAGCATGGTACGAATTTGACTGGTGGATTCCTCACCAGCGTGGAAAGCTTTGCCAAGTTTAGATCCAAGCCAAACACTGCAGGTGCGCGAACGCAAGGCACCAAGACCCTGTGATGGAGAACGCACTGGATTGATGGTTGCTCGAGCCAAAATCTGGATATTCATAAGTAGCATTGACGTTTTTTGGTGTTGCCGAGCTCAGGGATTTCAAGCCAGTGATCGGACTGCGATGGTTGTATATAATTGTATTACTTCATTGTGTGCTCTGCAGGGTTGAATGTCCACTGTATGTGCTGGATTGTGCTGGCTGGTTCCTCGCATGCCGACATCTTTGGTTGCTAGAAGGAAGACAAGCAACAAGGTTGCTGTGTATTTATGCCTCCCTGCTTGAAGCTTCGACCACCGAGGACGCCGCTATCCGGGACTCGTATCAGCAAGCCACTTCGAGGCCAGTGATTCAGGAACCTAAGCCAGTGACGCTTCTTTGTGTGTGTGTGTTTTCTTTCTTTAATTTTTACTTTATATAATATATATATATTTAAAATACCTTTTAAGCGTCAGTGGAACATGTTAGCCAAATGCCTTTCAGCAGCAAGAAATGGGCTTCATAGATTCCTCAAGGTGTTTTGCCCAGACCCCCTCGATTTGTTGAGCGTCCTGACCTGAGAGATTTTGCAGGGTTGTGGATCTATCCTGGAAACAGCGCAAGCATGAAGAGCGAACAAGCAAAGACTGCTTTAGCTGAACTCTTTTCATGCAATCCTGATTGAATTACAAAGATTCGGGATGAATGAGAAAACGAGATAAGATGACTGGTTGCATCTGAGTGGTTTTTGGTCGTTTTGGGTTTTGGATTGGCTTTGTGTCAGGGATGGACCTTCTTGTTGTCCACAAGCGACACGGCCAGACGCCTGCGCACCATGTCGATCTTGAAGGACCAGCTCTTGGATTATTGAAGATACAATTCCTGACAAGAATTGTATCATTTCCAAAACAACATCTCCCATCAAAGGATGCTTTGGCCTAAAGCTCAATAACACGGACCTGGGGAACCACAGACTAGCATAGACTAGCAGCGTTGTTCAGAGTGTTTTTGCAGTGGCATGTGAAGTTATGTTGCGGCCTTCCGCAGTTTCTGGCTTTCTCAAGAGATCTGGCTTTTGGGGCAGGGGACGCAGCGGCTAACGCAGTGCTCCCGGGATGTCTCGCTGGCGATGTGTTGATTTTGCGTGATTTGCAATCTTTCTTAACTGGTGAATTTCCTTCTCACTCAGTCACTCAGTCCCTTCTTTCCCGACTTGAAGACAGTGCCTTTGCCAGCTCTTGTCGGTTGATACTTTCTGTTTCAGCTACACTTTTCTCCAGTTTGCATTGATTGGCAGATTGAATCGTCAGCTCTGTAGTGATACATAACCTCAACTCTGTCAGGGAACTGCGGGCTTTGTTCATCCGCGGGATGTGCCGAGCTGCTCAATGTAAAGGACACCCAAGCATAGGAGAGCTATATAATTGAGCCTCTGAGGAATGGCCACAATAATACAATTGCAAAACTCTGTGTCGAGTCCATTGTGACCTATCAATCCACAAATATTATATATATATATATACACACTGTATATCCTGAACTGATTGTTCCTTCCTGACGGACTTCCTCAACTGAGGCCACGCTCAAGATGTTGCCATTGCTCTGAAAGAGTTTCACTGGCGTGGATCTCGGTGCAGGAAGTTCAGGAGACACATTAAGCAGCTACTCATAGCAGTTTCACCAGCCAATAGTGGTAATTAAGGTGAAGAATCAGTTGATCTTTCGAAAGCTGTTTCGAATGGAGGTCTCTGCAGGTTTTGAAATTGTCAGTGTTTGAGAGCTTTGAGGTGCACATCCCGGGTGATATGAAACAGTGGGCCTTTGTTGACATTCTCTTCCGCTTGGAGCTGAGCGCAACTGGGAACTACATCGTCAGCCCACTCAGCCTACATCGTCAGGCTATCACTCCCCGTTCACTGACTGGGATGAGAAGGAGTCCCGCTCCCAGCTGGGCCAGCTGAGAGTTAAACTTATGGTGCCCTGCAGACATAGGAGCTGCGCCGCAAAGCACTTCGCTTTGTTAGTGTCCGCTAGGCTTCAAGCCTCGCTCACCCGAAAGTTGTGGCAGAAGGAGTGGGATTTCGCAGTCTCTGATCCTGCTGAAGTATTCGGAATTGTGAACAAATCGAACAACATTGTAACAAGCCGCTTTTTTTGTAAGCTGCAACTTGCAGACAAAATGCCTCGCCTATATAATAGCATACCTGTCAGGAGGCTCGCTTTGCACAGCAGAGCCAGGAAGTGCAGAAGGTTAGGACGTGCAGTGGTGCTGGGACAACATTGTTGGTTTCCTTCAGAGTTCTTTCCACCACCCACCTGTGAATGAATACATGTTGGATTGAGGAAGGGTGCTGTCATTTTCAAAAAGCATAGCATCAGAACAGGGACACAGTCTGTAGAGCTGGTTGTGTGCCAATCGCCAGTCTGCTGGCCGAATGGCAGAGCTCTATGGGGGCGAGGCAGCAAACGAATTGGAGAAAACACTCAAGCATGCAGGTTCTCATCCATGCGTCAAGAGCGAGAATATCTTTGGAACGAGTCATCATCAAGACAACTCCAAACTTTCCCACCTCGAGATTCCTGGCACATGGGCACTTTGAAAGGATTTGGTGCAGAATGCAGCTGCTTCAGGTTTGCTTCAAACGTCAAGAGAAGCGGTGTTGCACTGCACACAATGCCGTGCGTGAGCCTCAGTGCGAATTGAGACAAGTTCAGGCCTAGACTGGCCATGTGAGGAGAAAGGAAATGAAGGTCTTGTACAAGCCAGCTTCCCAGATCCCGTTATTTTGGAGATTGATGCTTGAACAACGTGCTTGGCTTCGCACGTCTTGGGTGGAGATGTCAGATCGCGATCTCAAGACTCCGTTTGCGCACTATTATTCGGTCAGTCTCTTCCAACATCACTTAGCAAATCAAAAGGCAAGGCGGTTGAGCACCAGTATATAGTTGGGGACTCTTATGTTACTTCGGTCTTCTTGTATTGTATGTCAGTATGTCTTGCTTATATATATATATATATATAAGTAGACAGTGGAGCCATCTATACAAGTCATTTTCCCATTTGGGAAGACAAAGTTCTGTGCTCTCTTTGTTGCCGGACCATGTGCGGCAGGACTTTGAACATGAAGCCTTTGCCACCACCGTTTCGTTTGGAGGTGCGGTGTTCAGGGGTATTGACTTAGTGTCCTAATACTTACAGAGGGGAAGTAGGCCGTGAAGAGTGGAGGGGGGGGTTGGTATCCGAGTGTCGACAGGATGCTTTGGTACATGCAAGGACATGTGAGCTTTTTATCGTAGAAGGAAGCTTCTGAAAGCTTGCCGCATGAAACGTGTCCTAATTTTGCGGGGGAGCTAGTGACAACTTGGAAGCTGCTTTCACAGGTAGAGTCCAACGCTCCTGCTGATGGCCACATGCTTATTGGCAAAACCAGCTTGTTTGACATTCGAACCATGTGATGGTGCTGTGCAGTTCTTTGTGATGTGGCCAGGCACAGGGCCCTGGAACTCTCTGGAGGTCGTCCTTCAGTGAGTTCCCATTGTCGTTTTTCATCCCATCATATCCCTTCCATCCCCATTTTCATTCTTATGGATGCGACATTACTCCTGGACACCACGTCTCCGCCGAGTCTCCGCCGTTCGCCCTGGCTGAAGACCGAGCCAACGGTGCCCTTGTCGCAGATCATCTTCGGTGCCAACGGTGCCTCCTTCTCTGCCATTCGGCCTGGCTCTTGTGGTCGATCTGCCAAGAAGTTGTGGAGCTAAAAGCAATTGTGATCTCATCAGAGCCTGGGCACAGGATGCTTTCTCCTTAAAGCTTACTGATGTGTGTAACTAGACTGAAACCTTTGGCCTAGGTGGCTCTCCAGTGGAAACCCTACTCCCTTGACAGCCTTTGACGGCAGCCCTCAAAAGGCAATGCCTTTCTGGAAGATGCTGTGCTTAGTTTTGAGTTCACTTTGTGGCCATCATTTGTGTATGCCGTGGTCTGAAATCTGAGTTCAGACAGGTGCAGTCAGCTTTACCATAGCTTTCGGCTCACAAAAAGCGCACGGTCTTGTTCAAACACGCGCGGTTTTGCTCGGCAGCATCAGTTGCCTGGACTTGTGCCCAGGATTCACAGGTTGCGTAGTGCAATGGACACTGCCTACTTGCGGCAGCTGGGCTTGGATCTACGTAGCGCTCCTGAATTGAACATCTCTCGACCTTATTCGGCAGCTGCGCTTGGTGCACCAAGTGCGCTCGGAGCCTCGCCCAAGCGAGAAGGAGGCTCTCCGAAGAAGAGCTCGGCTGTCAATGGGAGCTTTGGTAAAGACCTGCTGGGCAAAGGTTTTGGTGAGGCTGTGATTCGTGGAGGTCATCCTCCATGGCTAGTACCAAATGCTGGGCACGATAGTGGTTTGCAGGTCGTCAATTCTTTGACCGGGGAAAAGGAGCCGTTCAAACCTTTAAACGGCAAGAAAGTGATATGGTACACCTGTGGGCCTACAGTTTATGATGTGGCTCACATGGGCCATGCCCGAGCATACTTGACATTTGATATTCTGCGAAGAATAATGATGAACTACTTGAATTTTGATGTGCAGTACCAGATCAACATCACTGACATTGATGACAAGATCATTCTCCGAGCTCGACAGAACAAGCTTTTTGATGACTTCTGCAAGGAGGCTGCGGGAATGTCCTCAGAAATCTTGAGGAACAAGGTTCAAGAGGCAGTCCAGAAGAAGGGAGCCAAGTTGGAAGCAAAGGCACCTGAAAGGCCCACTGGAGGAAAGGGCTCATCTCGAGCTGAGCAGGAGTATGAGACGTTGGTGGAAGAGCACAGGCTGAAAGTCAAGCAGCACACGGAGCTGGCTGCCAAGATTGAGGAGGCCCTTTCCAGCGGCAGCAGTGACCGCATCCTAAGCAGTGCGAAGGAGGTCCTGATGGACACCCTTGACAAGGAGCGGGGGCACACGGTCACAGATCATTCCATTTTTGACCAGCATGGAAGGCGCTTTGAGAAGGAGTACTTTGAAGACATGAAAGCTTTGGGGGTCCTTGAGCCTGACATTGTGACCAGAATCACCGAGTACATGGATGGCAGGGTTCAGAAGTTTATAGAAAGACTTGAAGAGATGGGTGTAGCCTATGAATCTTCCGGAAGTGTGTATTTTGATATTGCCGCATTCCAAAAGCTGGGCTACCACTATCGAAAACTGGTACCAGACATCTGTGCGACAGCCAAGGAGATGGAAGAAGGTGAAGGAGCTTTGGCTGCCGATGATGAAAAGAGGAGCCCAAACGACTTTGCCCTTTGGAAAAAGTCCAAACCTGGAGAGCCTGCTTGGCCAAGCAAGTGGGGGCCAGGTCGGCCAGGCTGGCACATTGAATGCTCTGTCATGGCAACAGACAAAAGCGGAGAATATCTGGATATCCATGCAGGAGGCGAGGACTTGAAATTCCCACATCATGACAACGAAATGGCTCAATCCGAAGCCTATTTGCAGCGCTCGCAGTGGGTGAACTACTTTTGGCATGCAGGGCACTTGCACATTCAAGGCCTGAAGATGTCAAAGTCCCTCAAGAACTTCATCACGATCAGGCAGGCCTTGGAAGTTCATAGCGCGAGGCAGCTGCGCTTGATGTTCTTGATGCAGGCTTGGGACAAAGGCATGAACTACTCTGACCAAGCAATTGATATGGCAAAGGCAGAGGAGCGGCGAATGAAGCATTTTCTGGGTAGCTTGGAATTCTGGCAGCGTCAAGGAGGAAGAGTGCCAGGAGGTGACGAAAAGCTCGAGCAGGCGATCAGTGACTGCAAGGACAAGATTCACAGTGCCATTCTCGACAATTTTGCAACATCTATGGTAGTCGAGGCCATTTCAAAGCTTGTTCTAGAAGCCAAGGCCGTCATGGACTCCCCAACTGGCTCCTTGGAGCCAGTGGTCAAGGCTGCTGAGCTGATCGAATCGACCATGTCCATGCTTGGTGTTGAGGGCTTGCGAGTCACACAGGAGCCGAAAGAGGCTTGGATAGAGGCTGTAGACATTGTTGCATCCCTGCGGCAGCAAGTCAGGGACTTGGCAAAGGAGAAGGATGCAACCCAGCGGCAGAAGCTGGTCAAGGAAGTCCTGGCCAAAGTGGAAAGCCCATCTTTGGCAAAAAAAGCAGGTCTGAAGGACCTTGTCAGCACCTTGGAGACGTTTCAGAAGGACCTGAAAAGCCTAGCTGATTCGAACTCCACCCCAGATGAGCTTCGAGAACGCTGCGATCAAGTGAGGAACGTAGATTTGATCCGGCTTGGAGTGCGCTTGGAGGACCGAGGAACTGGTGGATATATTTGGATGTTCGATGACCGGCAATCGATGGAGGTTGAACAGAAGGAGGCAGAGGAAAAGGCCAAAGCAGCTGCACGTGAGAAGATCTTCAACAAGCTGAAACAGAAAGCCAAAGAGCTTGAGGTGGCTGAGAAAGCTGCCATTAATCCAAAAGACTTGTTTCACACCGGCTCCAACAAAGGTCTCTATGCGGAGTTTGATGACGATGGTGTTCCGACGAAGCTCAGCAGTGGAGAGGAGGTGAAAAAACAGAAGCGCAAAGACTTGGCAAAGGAGTTAGCCAAGCAACAGAAAGACTATCAGAAACTTCAGTCACAGGGTGATGTTGATGCCGTGATTTCGAAGATGCGCAGCGAAGTGGATGAGTTGAAGAGACAGCTCCAGTAGTAAAGCGAAGAAGACATATCAGCGTTTGGACATACCCGATGGTGGAGGAGAGACTTTCTTTCTAGTTTGCTTGCGCCCCGCAGAGACACCGAAGATGGTGACACGCTCTGCTTGCTACACAAAGTAGACACAGAAACGTGTGAATTTCATGTTCAGAAAGTGCAAGCGCTGCACAAAATGTTCGAGCACGATTCGCTTCGCTCAATTCATTCCCTGACTCTCTGATTTCAGCATGAAATTTGGAGATGTACAGTCCAGAATGTTGGGGGTACCAAAAAGGTGTGAAGCCTTGAAATTTGAAACTCTCCACGTCTCTCCACACAGATTACTGTAATTGCACTTGTGTTTGCACTCTTTGGACGAGCATCACGCCGGTGGACTGCGATGTGTCTTCACAAATTTGATGCGCTCGTATGACTCGGGAGGATGCGCAGCAGCTGCATATGACCCCCTGGAAGGTCCAGGTCCAACTGGACGAGGATCCATGAGCCTCAAACAAGCCCATTCCTTCTTTGAGACGTTTCCACATCTCCCTGTTGTGGACCTGTTCTCCTTAGCCGCTTTCAATAGTAACTGTAACTGAATGTATTGGTCTTGAGAATCTGAAGAGTGACTGCGTTCGGCGACTACGTTTGGATCAACATTTGGAAAAGCACTGAGCACACTGAGGGCCAAGTCCAAACCCCTGGATTATGTTCCGGCCAATCTTCCCAGCAGAACCGATCATGTTCCGCCTGCGCAACTACGCTCTGTCTTGCTCTTTCGCGGTTTTGAAACAGCAACCGAGCCACCGGGAATGTTTTTGTCCGTGCGCTGCAAGGATGGCAGACTGGGAGTGGTGCATGGCACGGCTGCCTGACACTCAAGGAATCCCCGGGCAATTGGTGGTGTGGCGACCAGAAGAAGACTTTCCAGGCACTTTTGCACTGGCCATCTTGCTAAGGAATGGGGATTCTACGTGCCAGAACATTATCTAGGGTCGCTGAGGCATAGAGTGGGCAGAAATGATGAAAGGAAAACGTACTTGTACAAATCTTGCAGACAAAACCATCTACCATGGGGACATACTGAGTGCCTGGTGAAGACCACAAGGAGCCAAAGCCTGACTCTTGCAGGCAACACCCTGTGCAAATCTATGCTGGAAGCCAAGTTCTCTAGTAGGTTGGAGGCCATGGCCATTGGGTCGGAGGCCATCGCTCTTAGGGTGGAGGCCATCGCTATTAGGTTGGAGGCCATCGCTCTTCGGGTGGAGGCCATCGCTCTTAGAAGCCAAGTTTTGTCGTTGTGATCGCTGAGCCGCCGAGGTTGGCGTGCCAGGAGATGTGAGTGCAACTTGGACAGTTTGCCGAAAGGACTTATCTAGCGGCCTGCCCAAAAAGGATCATGCCCAGCGGTGCAGACTTGTGGTTGGGTCGATTTGGGCTTCTTCTTAGCCACTGTCACTGCAGCTAAGCGCTCTTGGATGCACACACTGCACATGCCACAAGCTTGCACATCTTGAGGAACCAGCATGACACAAACACCAGCTGAGGTAAGGCAATCACGTCAATCTTACTTTGACTTGAAACAACTGCAAAGTTCGTTACCTCGGCTGTAGGGAATGTGCATCAGTGCAAATTTGCAGATAGGAAGATAGGCGTTGCTTGCCAGTTCGCACGGTTGCCATGCAGTTGCTGCCTCATTTGCCAGATGCGATCTTAGGCGTGGTGTCAGCACTGCCCCTGACAGATGCATTGGCCATCCGTGTCACCTCCAAAGGAGTCGAAGCTTCGACATCGGAGGGTTTGTTGCGTCTCAAGAAGTTGGACTTGACTCATCCAGTCGCACAAACTGAGACAACGCCTCCAGCGTGCCTGGGTGGTGTCCAGTACTTGATTCTACGGCAAGGAATTTCCTCCGTGAAAGGTCATTTACCGGATTTGGCCGAAGAGCTTGCAGCTGCTGTTGCCTTTGCTCTTCAGCTGCCCCGGCTTCAACGCATTGACCTCACGCGGTATGACTGCAGCTTGCTTTTCTCAAAGCATCGTGGGCATCCTCAGGAAGCACCTTTGTTGCCACACTGCTTTGTAGCCAGTGAAGGATCGTTTCAATCATCTTTAGAGGAGGCGAGTGTTTGGGCTCAGCTTTTGAAGGGCGCCCAAGGCAAGCGGACTGAGCCGAGGGACGACTGGTCTACCACTCTAAGAACTGTTCGGGCTGCTGCCTGCAGTGCCGCGGGCGTAGCGGCCCGCAGCTTTGTGGCGCATGTGGTGTGCAATGAGGGAACCGAGGCATTGATCAGTGACCTGCAGATGTTGCCCAACCTGGTGGAGTTGCAGCTGGCTTGAAACTAAGCTGTCTCACCTCGAATTGCTTCAACATTTGGGTGGGTGACTGGGTCATCGGTGTTTGTCGTCACACTGCGAGGTTTGGTGGCCAAGCACTCACCGGTTATGTTCACCTGAAGCGTGCTATGTGAAACAGGCCAGAATCTCAGCCTCCTCAGCCTCCTCCACTCCTTGCTCTTTCATCCTGCTTCGCGACTTTTAGGTGACCCGCGCTTTGCCGGCCCTCGAGCGCTTGGATGAGCTCTTTGCACATGGTGCACAAAGGCCGCAAACTTTGGAGACACAGCAAGCTCACCACCTGCGCACCTGCGCACCTGTGCAAGGATGCCCCTTGTGCGCTCAGCACCTTCGAGACCGAGACTGACAGCTCTTCGACTGCAACTCACGTCAAAGGGTGACTATCGGTGATTTCAGTGCAGATGAAGCAAGTACTTGTTGCGACTGCTTTTCTAGATGCTTTCAACTTTTCTCAGTCAAGGTGCCGCCTGCCGTGCAAAGTCTGCGCACTGGCGCTGCGACCGTGACCACGCCAGCGCCCCGACGTCGGGAAAGAGACGTGCGCCGCCCGCTGGCGGGCCTCGGCCGGCCAGAGGTGCCGAGAGCATGCACAAACAGCTGCCAAGATTTCCAGATTATATATATATATTTTTTTTTTAATTATCAGTGCAAGGTTCAACGCTCCTATTTTCGAGCATAAAAGCGGCTGTCGAGTGTACACTTCTCGTTTTGTGCGTGTCATCCTTTGCGGACCAGCACTCCTCCCTGGTCGTGCGTTTAGCATCTGACCAGCATTTGAAAATCGAGCCGTAGGCTCAAACCGCTTCAACCGCCACACACTTTACATTGGCGGATCTCAGTCATCGGTCCCGTGACCGCATTGCACCGAGCATCGGTGTGGAAGTTGCCGAGCTGGTCCTCATAGACGAAGTTCGTCTCTCGAAGACTTCTCTGGCCTCTGGTGGCCCTTTGACAGGCTCCACACACCGGTTGTTCATGAACTCGGTTGGCCTTGCTCAATCCCCTGCAGCTCCGCTGTCTATGGAAGCACTTGCTGGACTCTGCGAACCAGATCTTCCACGTTGGCTCATTGGGGAATCGCCTCCTCCTCCCAGTCAGGGTGATCTGCAGATGATGCCCTCCAGGTAGGTCAGCTTGATTCGGCGGCTCCTCCTGTGGCTCATTCAGCGCGGGATCCGGTCTCCCTTGATGTCCATCTTCAATGCCTCCGCCCATCCTGGTACCCCTTGGTGATGAGGATGAAGCACTCTGCCCTCCATGGTTCATTTGCTGCCATTCCCCATCACGTTGACGTGGCTCTTGATCTCCTCCTCCTTGAGGTCTGGTAGACGTCCTTGTCCCGGAAGAAGATTGACCAGCCAAGCGAGAGACCCTCACTCTACGCGTCGCCGGATCGTCCTCCACCCGGTTCCAATGCAAACGGCATTTTTGAATGACCTTCATGAGCACCATTCCCAGCAACATCATCATGACTCTGAGGAGGTACAAGATCTGGTCACCCTCGACATTCTCATCGGCATTCTTGGTGACATTCTCCGCCATGGCTCCATGCACCTCTTTCAATGCCGACAACACCACAACAAGCCTCATGGCCTTCTCCAAGTGGTACTTCGCGACCAACTTCATAGCCCTCGGTGCGACAATGCCCTTGTCCTCCTCATGCACTTCGTCCACTGAGTCAGGCTGCCATGACATTCCCATCCGTTGCCTCAGCTCGTTGACCCGGGCCACTGGCAACGACTTGGTGCCGATGTCCGCGATGAGCTCTCTTCCAGGCTGGTACTTCAGCTCCCATTGACCAGACTGGATCCTCCATTTGAGGTGGGCGGCCCGTACCTTCAAGTGTCTTGTACGCCACGCTCCAGTTGCACAACTTGCTATTGAAACTGCAGCTGTGTTGTCGCACTTGAGGAACTTCGGGACGTCCTTCGCCATCTCATCAACCAGACATGCGATGCTGTCTCCCACGACCACAGCTTCGATGACCTCTATGAGCTCTGCCTCCGCGGTTGAAAGGGCGGGGAACGGCTGCTTGCAGCTCTTCCATGCCACCGGTGCTCCGGCCACCGTTGTGATCACGCAGCCATGGCTATGAGCACCACCTGGAGCGAAAGAGGCATCACTCACTGACTCCAGGATGAAGTTGGCGTCTCTCCTGTACCACAAGCCCAGGCCCTGCGTGGCATTCAAGTGCCTGATCAGCTGGTATGCGGTTTGGATCGCCCATTTTGGGGCCCGGCTCGTCGCTGAGCAGATTCGGCTGACCGTGTAGGCAATGTCCGGCCTCGTCTTCGTTGCCAGCCACAAAAGTTCTCCTCCGAGTTGTTGTGCCTCTCGGACCTGCAAGGGCGTGCGATCCAGCTCATCCTCGGGTTCCTGGGATTCCTTCATCATCTGAGCGCTGCAAAGGTCCTCCACGCCATGTCGCCGAACCACTTCCCTCAAGTAGGAACATTGATTGGCAAAGAAGTCTCCTTGTTCAGTTCGGCTCAACTCCATTCCACAGTACCGAACTGGTTCACGATCTCCCACCCACGTAGGTTCGGACGTCTCCCAGGTCCTTCGAAAGCTCTGGAGCCCTGCCCTCACAATCTCCTCGGTGCCGAAGAGCATCACATCATCCACGTACACCAAGGCGAGTCCCTCAACCTGGTCTCCATCTCCGGCATCTTTCCGACGCACCAACCACAAGTTCTCCTCCGCGAAGCTCTGTTGGTACTCATAGGTGACGGAGTTCGTCTGAAAGGACATCTGGCTGATCTCGATGTCCCTGTAGTCCCCCCAAAGCTTCGGAGACTCACGCAAGCCATACAGGGCCTTCTCCACCAACCACATTTCCCCGTCCTTCACCAATCCCAGCCGAATGAGGATCTTCGGAGGAAGCATGAGCGCCAGTCGTTTCCTCTTCGTGAGGTCCTCCTCCTGCTGCTCTTCCATGGCCATCTCTTCTTGACCATCGCGACCTCCTCCAGCTTCTTCATGATCCTCTTGGGGTCGACCATGGGCGTCTTCCAAGGCAAGGTTCTTTTTCCGGCTGCTCTCCTGAAGTGTTCGTAGAGGTGCGTTCAAGAAAGCAGTCTTAATGTCCAGGCTAGCCGCCTGCCAGCCTCGCGAAGCGGCCAGTGCCAATGAGGTCCTCAAGCATGTAGTATCCGCCCCACCTGCATAGAGCTGAGCTGCCTCCGAACGATCTCCAGGACCTCTTCCAGCTCCCTTCAGGTAGTTCCCGCACACCACCAGGCGGCATTTCCTTCGTCCGTCAGGGGCCTTCACCGCATGGATGGCCTTCCCTGGAACCACCTCCACCTTGTCTCCATGCTCTCTCTGGTAGTAGGCCACTTCTGCGGGAGTCAGTCGCCGAATCGCCTTCTTGCCCTCCAAGGACTGGATCTCCTTCATAATGGCCTCCAACCACAGCTCCCGGTCTTTGTACACCTCATCGTTGGGCACAATCCGGGTTTGGAGAATCTCGTCTTCCAAGAGTCGTTGGGTTGATGCCACCTGTTCTTGTCGTAGAGCAACCAGACCTCGGCTCAACGGAGGAACTTCTCTTGGAGCAGCTCCCAACAAGTGACCCTCCTCCTCATAGACGGCCTGAAAGAGCATTCGACGATCCTCCTCCCTCTGTAGGTCTTCTTCTCCCCGTATGCATGCCAGTGGTGTCTTCTCTCTCAACCTCCAGCGAAGCCGTACAGGGTCGTCTTGGATATGGACCTCCTCCATGACCAAGTCTCGTTCGTCGGGCTTAGGCTCTTTGACATCCTTTATCAAGTAGCTCACTACCTTGACCTTCTCCTTGTCCGTGAGGACCGCGTGCCCTTTGGACACTTGCGGTGTAGGTGTCAGGTAGGTCACCATCTCGGATGTCGCTTCAAAAGGTCCTCCTCGCTCCCAAGCTCGCTTTCTCACCGTGAGCTGCCCAAAGCGTGGAAGCGTCTCCTTGATGTTCTCCCTTCTCCTTCTTTCCAGCTCCGTGACATGTCTCGCCGCTGCCGGCCACCACTTCGTGGGCATGCCCGAAGCATGTAGAAGTCGACGGACCCTTTGCTTGATCGACGCAATCATGGCCTCAGCACGACCGTTTGATTGGTGTTCATCCGGAGGACTGAAGGTTCTAGCCAGCCCCCTCTCCAAGCACCACCTCTTGAACGGGTTGTTGTCGAACTCCCGGCCTGCATCGGTATGGATTCTAGCCACAGGGTAGCCGTGGCGTCTCAGCATTCCAAATAGTTCCTGTGTTCCTGCAAGGACTTCTGCTGCGTTTTTCGAGGTCAGTGGTAGGCAAATGGACATTGTGGTCATCTTGTAGACCTTCTGGTGCTCTTCAACTTCCTCTGGAGTCTTTGGAGGTGGTACCGATGGTGGTTCTGGTTGACTGGGTCCTGGATCAGGCGGCGGCTCTAACTGATCACCGTCTCCTTCGCCCTGCCGTTCATCCTCCTCCGGCTCACCCATCTCCAGATCTTCGCCCTCATCTGACGTAGGTCGATAGGACATCTCCTCACCATGAGCTTCCAGATCCTGAGCCAGGTCATACTCCACCTCCCGAAGAGCCTCCTCTTCCTCGAGTGTAGGCCAGTCCTTGTCTGGGATCACCTCCAGCTGTTCAACCTCGTCCCATGGTGCCTCCTCCATGACCGGCCACGTGTATGCTCCAACCAGGAGGTACTTCTTGAGGTCGCCGTCAATGTCATGGCCGAGCACAAATGGTCCAGTCAGATCCAGCGACAGCGCACACGGAGCCGCTATCCCTTGAGCTCGATGTGGTCGATCCCTTGCCGCTGCTCTCTGACAGACAGCGCAGTCTCTGCGGAACGGCACGTGTCCCTGTGCCAGGTGCTCCTGCCAAGACAAGGCCTTCATCGTCACCCGCCTCTTCTGGATGTTGACAGTGATGCTTCTTGCAATCTCTCGCATCATTCCGGGGGCCCATCTCGCCAGCTCGGAGCTCGACACCTCATGCTTGGTCTTCAAGAAGGCCTTGGGCGGGCCCCGATCCTCGGGAACCATGAACTCCATGTTCAATGCCAGTGAGGTAGGTTTCACCGCCATACCACCATAGGCACCCTGGTTGAAGGTCACCATGTCCAGGTTGAGATACTCTTTCATTACCTTCCACTCTTCGGTTCTCCAGAAGGATGCCACTTCCGGCATGTGCTGAGGCGCTGCAGGCTGCTCCATCAAGAACCTGACCGTTGGCAGCAACGCGGGATTCTTCTCCTGGGACAATCGTGCATCTCGACCCAGCTTTGCCACCACATAGAGCGTCACCATACGCAACAGCAGCACATCGTCCAAATGGCACTTTGCCCTCTCCACTTCATCCAACTCGTCCAAGCCCCAGGGTCTTCCCAACGATCTCGATGGCCCTGGTAGTCCCGTGACCGGATGATGTCGTAGTTCACTGCGGGTCCTGCAGTTGGGTCCACCGATCACCGCATCAATCCAGCCCAACATCGCAATCCTTAGCAGTGCTGCGTACATTGCATCGTCCTTTGACATGTCATGACTTTGGTTTCGAAGGATATCCACCTCCAACAATCTCGTGGTGTCTCCGCCAGCCTCCTTGAGAGCCCTTGTGAGATCGTAGCCCTCATTCTTCCCAGCGTAGAGATGAACCACCACACCCTCATTTTTCCAGCGCTTGCGGATGCGTCGATTGACTCCAAGGACCTCAAGATTCCTTGCTGGAGAGTCCACCAGGCGATCCTTGATTCGGATCGGGACCTTGTCGAAGATCGGACAATCTGCCACCACCCGGTCCAGCCAGTCGACGTCATTGTGAGCCTCCCCAAATCGGTAGCACCTCAACGCCGTTCTCGACCGAGATTCCTCCAGCTCCCTGATGAGGTCCAACGCAACATCATGGTCCATTTGAGGACATCCCGCCTCAACTCTGAGGTCAATGTTGCCCTTGACTGGGTGCTCCAAAGTGCAAGCTTCCCCCATCCACTCGATTCGACACCCCAAGTCGCGGACAAGCCTTCCGGCCGGGACGATCGGCTCCACGTTCTCATTGTTGTGGACCAGCGTCTCCCCTTCTGTCATTCGGATGTCTTGTGCTCCTCCGGCAGCCAACGTCACCCTCACCTGGCGATATCTCTGAAGGTCTTCTCCTCGGAGCTTGGGCCTCAGAGCGTGCGTTGCCCCAGAATCCAGAAGTCCCTCTCGACCTTGTTGGACTCGAGCTATCTTGACTGCCCGTAGCTCTGGGCCACCTTTCTCCCATGCTCGATTCAGCTTCTTCAACGTCGCACCAAGGTCCGTTGCACGATCTTGCCCTTCTTCTTCGAGGTTCATGCCCTTGAGCAACTTGTGCGCCTCATCAAGCGCATTCTTGATTGGGTCTGCAGTTCTTGTCGCTGCATCCGATGCCGCCTCCGAAGTCACCGACTGCGAGGACGCTGCTTGAGGAGAAATTGAAGCCCCCGACTCGCTCCGCGAGGTCCCATTTCCACCACCACCAGTTTTGTCCAGCAGCTTCTGAAGCTTCGGTTTCTGGCCAGATGGAGGTCCTTCTCCCTTCTTTGCCGTCTCTTTCCTCGGACAGTCTCGAGCCAGGTGTTGTGTGGCCCCGCACGTAAAGCACCTTCTCTCCTGGTTCTGCTTGTCGCCAGTCTCCAGTTGATGCGCCCATTTGCACGACTGCCCTCTTCGACATCCAGACTCGGTGAGGAAATATCGACAAGGACCCTTCGCCGATGTCGTTGGCGAGCCCCCCTTCTTCTCTCGATCTTCCCCTTGTAGTGCCTTTACTGCCAATGGTCCACCTCCCTGATTTCCAGGTCTCGTAGTGCTCGAAGACGGTCGGACTCGGTGCATGAGTTGTTCAAGTTCAGCGAGTAAATGCTCAGCATACGCCCGAACAGTCTCCTCATTGGGGATGGTATCAAGCTGCAAGGTGTTTTTGACCAAGGCACATCTGAATTGCAGATCCGGTTGTTGAGTGAGGATCCGCTTGCTGAGTTTGTTGATGCCCTTCATGAGGATGATCGCATCAGGGAGATTCAGGCCAATGTCGGTGGCCCTCCTGAGCCAGCGCATCCAGCGTCGGAGCCCCATGCAGGCTTCGCTTGGCGACCCTGCTTCTGGCGGATCTTCAAGTTGCCGCAGGATGATGGTGCGCTCATGAGCACCACCTGGTTGATAGAGGACCATGAGTTTGCTCACCAGCCCCAGCGGTGACAAAGTCCTCGTTGCTACCAGTTCCTCCTTCACTGATGTGGGAACCGAAGAAAGCAGCATGCTGATGGCCCTCTTTTCCACTCGAGCCCACTTCGGCTTTTGCAACTCAGCAGACGGCTCGATCTTGGATGATGCCCGCTGAATTGGACGAAGCTTGATGTACTGTTTGTACCAAGCCCTTGCTTCGCTCACCACCAACTCCCACCACTCGCCTGACGAGTCGCTAAGGTCTGTCATAGCCGGTTCCACCATAGTGAGCCAGTCAGCGAGGTCGATAGGAGCCGTATCGGATGGCTCTGCCAGGACTGGGAGTGTGGCCGTCCCCGGCTTGACCGACTCCGGTCCTTCTTGCTTCTTGTCCTTGTCGACCAGGTAGGTGATCAGCATGGACATCGCATCAGCCATGCCACCACCGTGCTCTCTTGATGGTTCCTCCCGAACATTTGCCGTTGAAGATCGACCAGGCTGCTCGGCTGCGGCTTTCTTCTTTGGCTGACCCACGCCTTTCCCGGTCCCTTGTCTCCCTTCCGGTTCGAAGCCCTTCGCCCGAGATGCCACCAAGCCCTCAGGTTGACCTCCTCCCTGACGTGCAGTTCTCGGACTTTGAGATCTCGACCTCTCTCGTTGCCCTTGCCCCCGACCACCTCGCTTTGCTGGCGCCGGAGTGACCGTCCCCATCAAGGATGGGAGCTGCTCGAACTGTTGCATGGGAGTCAACTCATACAGCCGGCGTCTTTCCACCTCCAAATCTGTCTCTCTCGGAGGCTCGTCGACCGTCAATTCCAGCTGACGATTCACAGGCTCATCGCTTTCTGGCGTTCTGAAAGCCTGCTGCTCCAGCTCACGTTGTAGATCATGGACCTTGGCTTCCAGGCTAGCCCTCTGGTACTTCATGGCGTCCATGAGCTCTGCTTGCTGAATCTGCAGTTGTTGATTCTCCTGCTTCAGCATTGCCAACATGGTCATCATCTCCTGTGGATTTGGCGGACCAGGGCCATAGGGATGCAGCTGAACTTGCCATCCTCCTTGATGCGGCATAGGTCCCCTCCTCTCTTCATGGGGCATGATGTACCCAGGTGGGCCAGTTTGTCCAAAGCCTCTCGGAACATGCAGACCTCTCCCTCCAGGCCCGTTCCCTTGGATCTGAACCACCGATTGCTCTCTAGGTTGGGGAGGTTGTCGCCCATCGCTGTCACTTTCAGGCTCTTGTACTTCAGGTACCCGTGGTTCTCTTGGTCGTCCACGTCGCTGGTCATCTGGTACATGGTCGCCCACCAGTGCCGGTGATGGTGTCCCCGTCGTCGTGCTCGTCTGTGGAAGCACTCCCACTGAACCTTCTTCTTTCGGCAGGAACGTGGGTCTCTCCTTTTGCACCTCCTCTGGCGACCTGTTCCCCATACCAGGCTGCCAGATGCTCTGCCTCGGGACTTGGGCATATAGGTGAGGAGCTTGGCTCTGTACCTCATGAAGTCCCTTCAGCTGTTCAGGCGTGAAGAGTGGGGTCATCGGCGTCAGAGTCGTTGGTGGCCCTTTCGGACCCTCCAGGGTCCCCTCCCCCTCTTCCACACCATCTTCTAAGGCGAGCTGATCATCTTCCAGCTGCCGATCTTGTAATTGAAGGCCTCCCTGATCGGCTGGGTCCTCTTCTTCATCCCCATCGCCAGGCTGCCTTCGTCTCCGACGAGCCACCATGGACATTGCTTGCAAGCGCGCAGGGCTGCCCGTCCTTGCCCACGGGTCTTACACCTGTCACCTTTGGGCTCATAACCTGCAAGGTTCAACGCTCCTATTTTCGAGCATAAAAGCGGCTGTCGAGTGTACACTTCTCGTTTTGTGCGTGTCATCCTTTGCGGACCAGCAATCAGAATTGCAATTTCCAAGATGCATGCATTCCATTGTACAAATTGCATTGATTGCCAACAGATTCAAGCACTTAAATTCAATATTCAAGCACGTACCCATCCTCTGAACAGTGCTGCTCCCTGTGCAGGCAGTGTGGAGCCTTTTTGATCGTTATCCGAAAAGGAGCTGTTGAGAGGATGCTCGAATTCACGGTCAGCCGAATCCAGGTTCATACATGGTTTATACTACACGTTCATTTTTCTTCGTTTGCCACGTTTGGTCTGGGACTACCGCCATGGCCGGCTTGATCAAGCAAAGAATATCAGATGCAACACATGGTAATGGATGCCAGGTGTGATTCATTGGGTTATCACTTGGCAACTACTGTACTTTGTCACAGCCTTCCCTATAGCGCATTTTCTTTTGTTCACAGCTTTATCATCTGGTGCATTTGTACATACTCATGGACTCATGGCTAGCTTCAAACCAGCAGTGCGCAAGCAAGATGCACTTTGCAGTCTCCCTGGTTCAAAAACTATCAGCTGCCCTTGAATTGGTTCCGCACTGCCAATGCATGAATGGCAGATTGAGAATCTTGTGCACCTTGGAGATTACTTCTTAGTCAGATGAGGTTGGGCCAAGTGCTTATCAATCGGCACAGGACAAGG
The DNA here is from genome assembly GCA_963970005.1 of Durusdinium trenchii. Classification (NCBI taxonomy): domain Eukaryota; class Dinophyceae; order Suessiales; family Symbiodiniaceae; genus Durusdinium; species Durusdinium trenchii. The sequence continues at coordinate 1,099,471 of CAXAMN010012002.1, forward strand.
TTGGCGAGGTTAGCGTCATTGAGGGTATAATATCCGATGATATTAGGCTTTTCTGGGCAGCAATCTTCTTTTAAATTAGCCTCACACATGTTGGACGTTTCAATCTGAAAAAGTTTTGGAATCAATCCGCTGCTGAGACGTGCCCATCTCCTTCGCTTCAGATTTCTTCAAAGGCTTGGAAGTGGCAGGGCTGACGCTGCGATGTGCGTTGACCCTTGTGCAGCGCTCGAAGGGGCGGGTGGATTCCACAGATAGGCTGAGCATACTTTGCTCCACGCTGTCAATAACTGAGCATCCTAGGTGTTCAAATTTAGTGAGGCCATGGTCACAAGGACACAGTGGGTAAGCAAAACCTTGAATTGCGTAAGGTTTGTAAGCAGTTTCTGGCTGTAACACTAGCGTAAGCAAAGTGCGTAAGCTTGGATATTCCATGTATCTGAATGTGTGCTTGATTCAATTTTCAATTGTTGGGATACTGGGAAGCCAATCAGATGTATTGAGAGATGTTTGTTTGAGGAATCTATTCTGAGCTGAAAGAGTTTAACATGTGAACTATTCTTTGCAGGCACATGTTCATGCCCTCCTTTGGAATGCTACTTTGTTGTACTTACTCTTTATCATCACCCAAGATAAGGAATGTGTGATTGAACCACCTTCTCCCAGGTGGCGGCGCAATAAGCAAAATCAACTTCTCACCATATTACTGTCATGACATCACTAGTCACTAGTCCGTGGTAGTGCCCAACAGTTTTAAGGTTGTCACGATGGCGCTCAAACCAAATCTAATTGTCCGAAACTCTCCGACGCTGAAGCTTTACTGTGCGCTTCAACCCACTGCTGAAAGTTCCTTTGCTTCATCCTCCTCGTCGTTTTCATCCACTGATGGTTTATCTGACGAGGATTGATGTTGGTGCTAAGTCTGCTAAGTTAAGAGTCAAGCGCGTAAGCTCATGTCGTGGCGTGGTGCAGAAAGTTTGTCCTTATTTGTTTGCGCTAGCTCAATGTAAGCACTTCATGTCCCCTGCATGGTGTGTAAGCTGAAATGTGAGTCGCATAAGCAAAGCGCAAGTGTGTGCGCAAGCACCTCCTTGTTTGATAATCTTTGCTTTAACCTTCCAGAAAACAACCCTTTGCAGTTGGAGGACTTGTCATCCCCAATCATAATACTTTTCTTGGAATTCTTTGATTCTGCATTCGAGCCACTGCATCGCATCAAGGGGCTGAGAACAGTTTTTGATCGAGTGAATCAGCAATGGCAATGCATTTTTCCACGGCCTACAGGTGCTGACATGCCTGGCTGCAGCGTGCGGCTGCGTAGCAGAGCTCAGACTTTCAAGCGAGAGCTTTGTGAATCAGCTCCAAGTTCTAAGCCAATGGCATAGAGGTCATGTTTCACTGAGCATGCTGGGTGTTGGATGTGATTGAGGCCATCATGGCAGATACAAATACACTGCTCTACGGACTAGAGGCCGCTCTTCGGACTGATCTATCTGGCCTGAGAGTTTCTGTGTTCCATGTGAAGTCAAGTGTTTTTTCACCACACAGTGAGGTTCTTTCGGTAGTAGTCAAGGGCCGGTGTCTAATGGAGGTGTCACGCGTTCGTGTGCTGCTAGTTCGTCGCTATTTACAGTGCATTCATGCCTCTCGAAATCTTTGAAGTGCATTTCGACTGCGCAGGCGCGTAAAGTCTGGGTGGCCGGAGCGGGTGCTTGTCGCGACTGCGTTCTCGTTGTGGTGCTGTGCACATTTTCGGACATGGTGGTCACTTTTCGTGGCAGGCGCAAGGGAAACCTCGTGCTTTGGTGGTCCAAAGTCGACGTTTCGTGACCGGCGCAAGGGATCGGAGCGGTTCTACTTCGAAGTGCAGATTTTGTGGCAGGTGCAGCACTTGAGCCCGCAGCCACCACCATCACCACCCACCACCATCACCAGCATCACCACCATCACCACGATCTCCACCTTCACAGTCGCCATCACCCGTTTTCTACTGCTACACCTCTGGACCTCACACACACACACACACTGTTTGGGCCCCTTGCCGGCCGGGATATTTTTGTCACCAAATACGAAAAGCACCAGCGCTATCGTTGGAGGTCCACAAGTCCTACAGTGATTTGATTGCTCGAGTGCCAAGTGAGCAGCTCAGCTGCCGTATCGAGTGGTTCCTGTAAAGGCCACGGTGCCCGTGCGCATTATCCTGATTGATCGACCCATTGCTGAAGAAACGTTTCCGCGAACTATTCACCATGCTCAGCCAGATGGAAAACATCATAAACAATTTTGCCTTTCAGGCCAAGTCCTTTCTCTGGCACCATCCTCGGATAGAAGGTGAACGAGATGGGAACTAGAAACGGCTGCCAACGTTCACTTGTTTGGGTTTGTCAGCCTTCCACGACAATCCGAGGCCATCCTTGTGGTGCCCAGCTGTTGCTGCTGGTGCTGCCTGCAGGCAGTCAGATTTCACTTACTTGATTTGGTTTGGGCCCCTAGGCCCGACCGACTTCTATGGGATCAGCAACCCGAGTTGATCTGTGTCCGACTTGTCCACACCGAAGAGCTGAAGAGCCACCTTATCGCCTGACCTGATCAGGGCCCAAGATCTCCAGCTCCGAACCCTGGTGGAATGCTCAGTGACGCTACAATGCTAGAAAAAACAACCAAACAATCACTTGGTGAACTCAGTAGTAGCTTCTTACTTGCTACTAGTAGCGATGCCCTTGTTACGACCCAAACTTTCCACCCTCCTTCAGCTTCTTCCAAGCTTGGAGAGTCCGAGCTCAGGCTCGCGATGGAAATCTTGGCGGAGCTCATGTACAGCTGCCCTGGTCTGGTGCCAAGAGTCAAAGCAAGGCCCACACTGGCTCGTGCAATTCTTTCAATTGAAGAGAAACGTCTTCTTCCTGATTCTTTCCATGTTTGCCATCGCAAATCTCTTTGACCTCTTTCGATGTGGATTCTGTTGGAGTCTTGGCGGAGTGGAGGTTGCTGGCTTCGTGCTTGGAGTTGCTGAGCTCAGCACAGATTGGTCAAAGCACAGATTGCTTGAGATGGATTCACCACAAGGGCACAATGGGCATAGTCATCAGAGTCATCATGGGCTTTCATGAGTGACTTCGACCAAGCGTTCCAAGACCTAATCAGAAGTCTCTGCATTTCCAAAGAGAGAAAAAACGCAGCGAGACGAAGCTCGTAATCTGTGCGGTGTGAGCCGTAACCTTCAGACGAAGATGCTCAGGTCTTGGCGGGACCAGCTCCTGGGCCTTACATGGCACATGTGAGAGATGTCTGGGCCGCCCAAAACGCCCAAGGGGAAGATGCTGTGGACCAGCGCCAGGTCCGATGCCAGGTCCCTGTTGGTTGGGAATCCCTGCTGTTCTTTTCGTGCAGGTGGGCAGGTGGGTAGAAACTACGCTGGCAGGTAGTACATCGCTAGAGTTCTAGAGTTCCCCTGGAATGCCACCAAACATAAGCTTGCAGGGGCAAATCAGCTGCAAAACACTTGACCCCATTTATGAACTTGGATGGCTTGGACACCACAACTAGAAGAGCAATTCTAGGTGAGAGCCCACACCTCTTCTTGGCACTTCCATTTTCACTGGTCAGTCAGCATTTTGTCAACCGATCCTTCTCCGCGTTCAAAACGGAAGAGCACCAAGCGATTCCCATGATCTCTTGAGGCTGATTTGCGTGAAGAGACCAATGGCACATATGTCCAGACAAGGTGGCTGTGCTTTTGCTTCCAGGGATGCTACCGTACCTTCAGATTCATCACTAGTGAAGTTCGAGTTGACTTGGCCACAGCTAGACTCAGCTAGACTTGGCAAAAGGCTCCAAGGGAAGCTCTCGACGTCAAAGTTGCCTTCACACTGTCTCTGCCAGGGCGACACGTCCGGAGCAGTCATCTGACCTGTGAGGATAGTCGACGAAGTTGATCTTTTCCACAAGCTGCCTCACGTAGAAGATTTCTCTTGAGCAGCCAAAGAATACCAGCATGCCAGAGTTCCAAAAGTGGGGATTCGTGTGCCACCTGTGTCGCGTTGTCAAGTTTTGTCTATAGTCTCCTGCTTGGCCAGATTCACCAGAAACAATCTATTTATTTTCGCCGTGAAGTGCCAGATCCACGTCGCTGTGAAGTGCCAGATCGCTTCTTTCAGATTTGATTACACACATCCAGTGAAGTGAACCAAAGCTTGAGATACGTTTTCCAGCTCAATTGGATTATTAATTGGTTTGGAGGTTCATATTGGTTTACATTGTTTATTTTTTTAAATTTGTTTTTTTGTTGTATTTCTTGGACGGTATGTATGATGTTCTTACGTTACGTAGCCAAACAGGTTTGCAATCAATTGCATAATCTCATGAAGAACTTGAAGCACTTGCTTTGATGAATGGCAGAAGATGCATCCGAATGGAAGGCTCCGACGAGCCGGTAGAGACTAGAGACATGGCGTGCGTGTGAGAAGAAGGGGGCTGGTTGAGAGACATGGCACGCACCTTTCAGGACCAAGATCATGTTAGAGCAAGTTAGCTGGACATGTTTTCGCACCTTTCAATCTTTCCTTGTTTGGACATTTTTCAGGGTAAGTCCAGAGGAGCATTTTGCATTCGTTCTGCTTGTTCAAACTACCGACAGGTAGCTAAGTCCCGGCGCCGACCTGGGCGACCTGGGCGAGGTCAGAGAGTTTCGCACGGTCTTTGATGATTTTTGAGAAGGCTTTTGTGAGCGAAAGCGTTGTAGGAAGGCTTGAAAGCCAGAAAGACACCAGATTTTTAATGGCCTTATTGCATCGTGCAATCGTGCAATTGCAATACCGGATCTTGCACAGATCATGCTCATTTGGTGCTGCAAGAGGCTAGGGGCCAGTGGACAGTGCAAGCCCGTGGAGAAACGCATTATATACATGATGTGTGAAGAAGATCGTTTGATGTAGGTGTCACAGTGTCACAGGATACTGTAAACTTGCAAAAGATTGAATTGTTTGAATGTTGGGCCCCTTTGGGCAAGCTCTTGGATCGACATGCACAAAAACACGAAAACCAAAACACCAAACGTGTTCAGGGTTAGGAAACTTTATGAGAAGGCTTACTTCTCGGTTTACTCAAATTGAAATAGCTACAGTAGGTATGTTGGCTCAGATTTTGCATGGGTATTGGTTGGCTCTCTCACCGTGACACTACACAGCTGTGCTGAACTGGTATTTTGCAGTGACTCACACGCATTGCCCACTGAACTTTTTTCACAGCAAAGACTCATGTTCTGACAGTAATGCAAGCATGGTAAGGGTCAGCCGGAGTTTGAGGCTCTCATATCAACGGCGTTGCGCCTGTCCCTCAATGCTCAGAAACATCCAAAACCGTGCAGGTGCCTAAAGTTCCAGACGGGCCTGCTGACCCAACTGCGGTGGCACGTGTGGGCCTTGGTTGAAGGTACAAATGAAGGTCTTGCAGCTGGTGATGTATGGGACGCGGTAGAACTCACCAACTCACCAGTGGATGTACTCTAGCTGACTGCATAAGCTGTACAGAGTCGAACACATGTTGCATGTCTAGCAAGCTTGCATGAAACAACAAATTATATATTTCAAAATCAGTTGTGTGTGCGCACCTACATGTGGTTCTTGCCGCAAGTTCTTGTCTTAGCGTTTCAAGCCTCCGGCGCAAACAGGAATAGTGGCTAGAGTCAAAGAACGAGCTGAGTGCGGCCCTCTGGTCAGACACCATGTGAATACGAACCTAATAGCCTCCAACCTAATAGCGATGGCCTCCAAACCAATAGCGATGGCCTCCAACCAAAGAGTCGCTGGAGCTCGTATTATATATGTAATCAATTAAATCATTTGTTTCTTACCCTCAATTTCTGACCAGCTAGGTGGAAAAGGATTGTATATATGAATGGCAACCGTGGGTAAGTCGATCTACTCTCACTCTGAATCATCCAGGCTTGCAGAGACCGTGGAAAGGTCAAATTATATAGTTGTTGTTTTTTTTGCATCGCCTTGACAGTTGTGTTTGTCATATAGCTCTGGATGTTCTTAAATGATGATGAGACGGCAATGACAAACAGCAATACGGCTAGGGTTAAACAATGACACGTGAGCCGAACTGGCAGATATCCAAACAACGACACATGACCAAGACTCGTGACATGGAATTGACAGACTCTGACAATTACTCTAGACTCTAAACCTGATCAAATTTCTAGTTTCTTTTCCTTCAGAGCTTGGTCATCAGCAACTCATGCTGGTTCAGCTTGATGGCTCACCCTGTGTTATTTTTTTGCGTTTCTTCAGGTCGCTGAGACGCTCCGACTTTTGGGCAAGCACCTCCCACCTCATCCTGGAGGCTCTCAAGGCCGACCTAGTTTTGAATGTGGGCGTTGGTTAGAGAAAGGTGTGGCTAACAAAGAAAGACAATGCGTAGAAAGACACCCCAACCTGAAGGGTGTTGTGAAAGCCTGGTCGCCAGAGTAGGGAGGATTGCCAGTCCGAATTGGGTAGGGTTGCCTGTATGTGCCCAAAGCAAGCGAGATGAACAAGAACGCTACTAGGAGCAAAGGGCATCGCTACGAATGGAGCAAGGACGCTACTAGGGGCTCCTGGCCATACGACTAGGAACAAGAACGCTACTAGGAGCTGTCACGCTGAGTGTCACCATGTTTGCAAACGAATCTGGGTCAACACCTGAAAGGCCGTGCCATCTCAAAGAGACAGTGACGCAGGTGCGAGGCACAGCCCTTATTGATGGCGGATGGTGTGTTTGAGCAGTTCAAGAGCAAACTCTGAGCCAAGGTTGGCGTGTTTGGGCATTGGTTCGGCAGAATCCTCAAGCTCCTCCGTATCCTCCTCAGGATGCGTGGCATACTTGGCGAGATGTTCCTACCGTGCAAATCACACGCGCAATAAACATCCCAGATGAATTGGTCACCCCCAGGAGTCCAGGAGTAGGTTGGAGAATTCTTGGCATTGCACAGCTGTGTTCAGTGCTGCTCTTCTTAGCATTGACTCGCCCAGTACCAGTCACCACAGAGTCACCACGCGCCCGTCCGGGAGATGAGGCTTGGCAAATGGCCCTTGCATGGCTTTTGGCGGAGGAATTGGGGATTGCTGAAAGGTCTTGGGCAGCAGGCGCCTCAAGTTGAATCTTTGGGAAGCTTGGCAAATGATTGAACCAAATCTTTGAAGATGCTGGCTAGATTCTGGAAACATTGACATCATTTCTGGACCGTCCTTTCTGCTGCAGATGAACATCTGAGGATCCACAAATGCCAGTAGCCTAGCAACGGCACACTGTCTCCTGGATTGAGTGGTGTCTGAATGCAAACAAAGAGTCTTATAGCTCAGGTTCATTTTGCAACAAAGATTGAAACCATTGTAAGAAGGTGACGGATCATCCACAAGAATCCAATATGCAACAAACCAGGTGCGCTGCAGATGTGGCTGCCGGACAGGAGCTAGGCTTTGTGATTAAGGCAACATCGGGCGTGCTCCACATGGTCGGGTTTTCATTGAGCTTTGATGGAGCTTCCATGCCCACATCGTTCGTTGACGTGAACCATCCGTTTGCTTCTTTTGGAACTGCAGGGTCTTCTTGAGCTCGCTGAAACGTCTCCGAGGCCTGAAAGCGGGGGACGAAGGGGGTTGCAAAGGGCAAGCAGATGTTCCAAGCTCTTACGGTGGAATCCAGACCAAGCGGTACTCACATGCCACACCCGACCTCCGGTACTTGGCACATTTTGTCGCTCCTCACAAGGTCCGCTCTTCTTGCACTTGATTTGACACAGCAACATCACATCACTTTTATTGTATAGGAACGCTGAGTTGAAGACTGCACTTGTTGTTCAGCTGAAAGAAAGCCAGTCCCCACAGTCGCTGTTGCCCAAGCAGTGACGCACGCAATGCCACCCAGCGCAAGTCGAAATGGCACTTTGCTGGGCTTGTTGGGCATAGTTTTGGTGATTCTATTTGGCCTTCCTACACCAGACTCATTTGCATCGATAAAGGCTCAAAGCAAGCCTGAAAAAACATGGTTGAGCAAAGATATCCTTTGCGTTCGGTGCAACGCTGAAGGGCTGGGTGCTCGACTGGTCGATCTATGCAAAGCCATTGAGCGGCAATGCAAGGGTCGCAGTGTCAGCAATCGAGGCGGGTGGCAGAGCAAAGACCTGACATCTCTCGGTGAGTTTTCAGAGTTGATGCAATTGGTGGCCGAGCCTGCCAAAGTCTTTTTAGAGACCCAAGGATGGACATATCCCACAGAAGACGGAGAAGAGTTGGAAATAGCTTTCATGCCAGATCAGCTCTGGGCAAACATTAACCGGCCTGGAGACTGGAATGCTCGCCACACACATGGAAGTCCTGGTGGCTCCTTGTTCGCCTCAGGTGTCTTTTATCCGGAAGTGCTCGACGCATCACCTTCTCGGTTGCTTCTTTTTCCCAGCAGCAACAAGTCAGGCATTGATGTGGTCCCAGAATCCAATTTGCTGGTGCTTTTTCCTCCTGACGTGCCTCATGAGGTTGAGCCCGCAGCTGCTGATGCTGAAGAACGCATCTCCATTGCTTTCAATCTCGTCGTGCGCTGGTTACCGGGTGAACTGCTGCAAGCTGCCTACATAGGAGACTCAGCAAAAGTCAAATCAATGGCAGCTGATACCGCCGATCGATTGTTAGGGCTCACGGCAGCACATGTGGCTGCGGAGCAAGGACATCTAGCTGTTCTGCAGGCTTTGACCGAGTCCAAAGTTAGTCTTTCAGCCGACTCGTCCTTGGGAACACCTTTGGAACGGGCAGCAGCCCAAGGGCATGAACTCGTAGTAGACTATTTGATGAGTGAGACGCAGCCTGGACTGAACGCTCTTCGTTCCGCTTTGACAGCAGCTGCAGAACGCGGACATGGCAAAGTGGTCGAACGAGTCCGTGTCGCCGTACCGAACTATTTCAAGCAGGTTGCGGCAGCAGCACTTCCCAGCGCTGCGGTGGCCGGACATGCCGAGATTCTGCAGCAGCTGCTCGAGGGGTCGGAAGGGTCGGCAGGGACACCAGAGGCCAAGAAGGCGATGATGGAAGCTGCAACTCGAGGGCATTCGGAGGTGGTAGAGATCCTCTTGGCTGCAGGTGTTGATGCCGAGAGTGCTGACAGCTCTGGCAAGACTGCACTTCACAATGCTGCTGCCAGCGGGCATGTGGACGTTGTCCGCAACCTTGCCCGAAGCACCTCCGGCCGCGCTAGCCTCCATGCGAGAGACAAGCAGGATGCTGAGCCCCTGCATTGGGCAGCCTTACAGGGACATGCTGCAGTGGTTGAGGAGTTGGCTGCGGCTGGAGCTGATGTGGACTCGGTCGCCCTCGGCAGTGTCCCGGGACGGCCTCTCAACTGGGCTGTGAGGGGCGGAAATGCCGATGTGGTACAAAGCTTGTTGCAGCTTGGGGCCGACGTTGGCACTCCAGCAGTGCGGGACTCAATACCACCTCTTCCTCCTGGAAAAGTTTTGGTTCGCTCTGGCGATGTCCTAGTGTGCACACATCAAGCCGAGGTGCCGGCCTAAGTTGAATAGCATCAAGACATTGCAGCAACACAGCGGTGCTACGCAACAATGGGACACATAACTTGCCGAGCAGTTCTTGTGCATGTTGAGAGGTATATAATGCAGTCTAGAACCATGATATTTACTTCAACTGGCTTTCTTGGCCTGATGAAACAACCCAACAACCATTTCAATGCATGATTGCTGCACATGTTTCTCAGCCCATTCTGGCCAGTCCTGTCATACAGGATATCCAAGGCACACCGTTCCAAATGAGGTACGTAGCACAACAGCAAAAGATAATATAAATCCAAACGGATACGATATCATTATGAATCAAGCCTCTAGACTCTAGACTCAAGGCCCGTAGGCATGAGGTTTAGGTATGGCTTGAAGGGCATGGAAAAGGAACAAAAGGCTCCTTCATGTGGCGAAGGCACAGCCTGGCACGCTTGTCCTAGCCAAGCGTACCGCTTTGGTAGCAGAACAAGTGTGTCTACTAGTCTTTCTAAGGCATCAGAATCAGCCCAAATGGCTTTTGATAGCAATACAGAGTGACTGCAAGTGGCCCATTTTGCTTCTTCTGTGACAGTTGAATGAAACTCTGTGGCAGCTGGGGCTGTTGGGAGCCAGTGTTTTTGCTCAACCCTGTTATAGTTGTATGCCGAGATGAAGGAGTGCAACGATTTGCATTTCCAAAGTTCCAAGAAAGACATCAAAGACAACCCGCAACCTCCAGAACCTACACTGCCAATGGAACCAAGTCACGCTGACCTGACAAAGTGAAGTTGCATCATGTTGCATCTTTGCATACTGTAGGTGCTAGCGAAGAGAGGGGTGCCTGCATTTGCAGCCGGAGAAGATGGCACGTCTCCACTCCATATCGCTGCACGTATCGGGGATGAGCGAATTGTCACCTTGTTATTGGAGACGAGACGCGCAAATCTGAATGCCCGGGACTACTCTGGTGCCACACCAATGCATTGGGCTGCAGCCAACGGGCACCCCAAGGTTGTCATTGACTTGCTGGAAAGAGGTGCCCAACCCGACGCCACGGATCTGTCAGATGCGACACCTTTACATGATGCTGCCTGGGCCGGCCATGCTGAAGTAGCAGATGCGCTCCTCAAAGCAGGTGCCCAAGTGGATGCTGTAGATGCACATGGCCGGACAGCATTGCATGCGGCGGCGCTACTGAGTCAGCCAGATTTGGTAGCTGTGCTGCTGAGTGCCGGGGCAGCAGAGATCCCAGATGACCAGCAGCAATATCCCTTGGATTTCGCCCACCAAGCATCGAAGTGGGTTCAGGCTGTTTCAAAGGTCATGGGCTCAAAGTATGGTGAAGCGCTAGTTAGCAGAGCACAGCGTGTGCAGGAGTTACTTGAGAGAAATGGAGGCAAGGCTGACACCATGCCTGTGGGATCCTGTGGGTATTGAAAGACATGTGCAGTTTCCTAGATGTTTTTTTCACTAAACACATTGTTCCCCAAGTTCTCGTCCACACAAGGAGGCCTGCCTTGCTCTTCATGCCGCACTGTGATCGACAGCTCTATGAGGCATCCTGCTTCCTGCTCCGTGTCCAGCTTTAAACGTGAAAAGACAAGAGGAGGGCCTTGCGGCGCCTTGCATTCTTTTTCTTCAGCAACATTTTCACTGCTCAAACTGCCAGACCGTGCTCTCTGACATCAGTGAGGAAGACGAGAACTGAGAGTGAGAATGGTGCAAACATTGCTTCGAATCCTAGAGAAATGCCTTCCATTTCCTCCTCGGCTTTGCACAATCTTGTGTTTTTGCTGAAATGTGGCTTGCTGTGCTTGCTTGCTCATGTTCTTTTTGTCATTTGCTTAGCCAAGTGAGACATTTCGCCATACTTTTAGTCCTTCTGGCCTGAGGATGTTTCTTCTCTGGCTGATGTGGTCCTGCTCGGAAACTCTTTTCAGGCACGGTGCTCCCATGGGGAGACGTGGGAGTGCTGAGACTTCCAAATCGGAAAACAATCCAGGACCTGCATAGAGTACTATTGGTGCATATAACACAATTAACACATGTGGGAGGCTTCAAGGACGAAACACATTATATACACAATATATACACAGTATATTAAATATGTGAATCGCTCGCTGAGCGATCAGGTTTGAACCAACTCGTACCGCCCTTAGCTGGGTGGGCTCAAAGCTTGAGGAAAACCGGCGCGTGTTTGCGGTTCGTTCCGCTTCGACCTCGCTTGCACTTGGTTCGGGACTTCGTTTGCCTGACCGCTTTTTCTACATTGGTAGCGGAGCCCTGTGAAGGGGCTCCGCTGCGCACTTCGCGACGACGAGCCGAAGGTCCGGGATAAGACCAGGGTCACGGACGGTTCGAAGAGCTCTTTGTGTTTGCCTCCACCTTTGCTTGGTTTCGTGCACTGGCTACCTGAACACCCCAGCCACCAAGCAGGTGATTGAAGAGCTCTATCCTACCATGCCGCCTCCAAAGAAGACTGAGACCCAGGCACCCACCGGCTCACGAGATGGTGGAGGAGGCTACACGGACCTGAGGGATAGCTATGTCCCCACCTTCTCAGGCCAACCGGCCGACTACAAGGAATGGCGCCAGCGGATCCATCTCTATCATCGCAAGATGATGCTCACCAAGAGAGGCAATGAGTCCGTCCTGAACATCATTGGATCTTTCCAAGGAGTCACCTGGCGACTTTTCCAGGACTGGAGCCTCGAGGAGCTGGAGAAGGAGTCATCCTTCGACCGCATCATTGCTACGTTGGATGCGAACTTCCAATACGATGCCCGAGTTCAGTTGCCCAACGACTTTGAGGGCTACTTCAACCTGCTCCAACGTACAAGCGGCCAGACTCTGTTGATGTTCGTGGCCGACCACGAAGAGGCTTACAGGAAGCTCCAACAACACAAGGTCGAACTTCCGGCCTCAGTTCAGGGCTGGCACTTGTTGCGACGTGCCTCCATCTCCAAGGAGCAACGACAGATGGTGACGCTGAAGGCACCGAGTTTGGAAAAGAAAGATGTGATAGAGGCCCTCTACTTGCTGCTCGGTCAAGACTACAAGGGAGGAACCTGGCCGATGGAGCGCAAGCGATTTGGCTTTGCACCATGGCGCAACAACCGTGCCTACATGGCCGATGACTATGATGATGAAGAGCCATGGGAGTCAGGTTACTATGAAGGTGATTGGACTGAAGAACCCACCTATGCCTCCTACGAGGACTATGACTACGAGCCTGAGGAGCCCGACGAGTTTGACAATGAAGCAGGCTACTATGGTGAAGAACAATGGCCTGATCCTGATGCCGAGCCTGTCAGCCCTCAACACATGGCTGAAGAGTACGACCACGCCTTTGCCTCGTACACAGATGCTCGGAAACGATTCCAAGAGCTGAAGATGGCCAGAGGATATCTTCCAGTGGTAGCTTTGACCGATGGCTCACAAGCACCAGTGTCTCCTGCATCCAATGCTACATCATTACCTTCCTCTTGGCGCTCAAAAGGAAAAGGGAAAGGAGGCACCAAGTCTGGCAAGTCCAAAGCCAAGACGACAATTCGCTACCCACCTCAAGGTGCTGGCAAAGCAGATCCCAAAGGAAGAGCTCGTGCAGCACTCACTTGCCTGAGGTGTGGCCAACCTGGTCATTGGGCGGCCAACTGCCCACAAGGTTCAAGCAGCTCAGCCTCCAAGGCTGGAACGAAGAGGCCCGCTCCAACGGAAGGCATGGCATTTGCAGCTCAACCCGAGGAACTTGCTCTCCTCACCTTCCAAGACGCCAACGGCTTGGAGCGACCTGACTGCGCTATGCTGGATCCTGGTGCAAGTGCATTCCTTTCAGGCTATGGCCCTTTTCGCAAGCTGCTGGAGCACTATGAGGACCTTGGCTATCCCACCGACCTCATCAAGATGACAAAAGGCCGGAGACGATTTCAGTTCGGTGGAGACGCCTCACAATGGTCCGACTGGAGCACACACCTTCCGGTCTTCGTTGATGGCAGGTACGGAACAGTTGAAGTGTTCTTGCTGCCGGGCAACACGCCCTTGCTTTGTGGAAGACCCATCATTGAAGCCTTGGGCATGACAATGGATTTCGCCAACAAGAAGCTCAAGATTGGCGGATCACCTTGGCAACCGGCCACGCTTGGTCGACAGGGAGAGTATCTGTGGCCCCTCACTTTCGAGCACGACCTGATTGAGTACGACCCCGGCAAGCCACAGTTTGAACTGAAGACCAATGATCCTGATGTTCACCAACAGGATGGCTTCTACCTCCCCGACTTTGTCAAGGAAGAGCACAGTTTCCAAGTCCATGATGGACATGTGACAAAGGATGACCAGACCAATCGAATCAAGGGTCAACTGCTGAAAACCATGGACGTGCACCTCACCACCCACATCAACGACATGTCTGCCTACCTCACTCAGGAGTTGCATCGCCCACCAAAACCGAGGGTCCTATGGGAAGTATATTGCGGTAAGGCCCGCACTTCTGAGATGGCAGCAGTCTTTGGCATGGAAACCAGGCAGTTCTCCCTGGACACTGGCTGGAACTTCGACTCCCTCGACCACCAACAGCAGTTCTTAGACCTCCTCGATGACGAGATGCCAGAAGAACTCCTGCTCACTCCGGTCTGCAAGCTATGGTCTCGCATGCAGTCACTTGGCCGGAGAACTGCACACCAGCAGGAAGCTCTCGTTGCTGCTCGCCAATGGCATCATGACCGACATCTATGCTTTGTCCGCGATGCCTATCTTCGACAGGTCAAGGGAGGAAGACATGCTCACCTTGAGCAGCCTCGCGATGCCAAGTCATGGCAGACTCGAGCACTTCCGATTTCTGGTATGGAGCTCAGTGCCTTGATGAGGACAAACAATGGCGACCTGTTCTCAAGAACACTCGGATCCTCACTACCAAGAAGGCTGTGCAGGAAACCATGTGTCTCCAATGTCTCCACGATCACCAGCATTGTCGCCTCGAAGGCTCTGCACATGGTCTTGGCTCTCGCACCCGCTACATGGAAGATTTTCAACCTGGGTTGGCGACAAGTCTTGCTGGAGCTTTGAGCACTGATGAGCCTGCAACATTGTGGGAGCACGCTCACTACACCGTGGACTATGCCTTCGCCGCTGAGGAGAAAGAGCTGACAGGCGCTCTAGTGAAACTGAGCGCGGAAACGAAGCAGGAAGCAATCAGAGTGGTTCAGCGCCTTCATCGCAATTTGGGACATCCTTCACCGACCACTTTGACTGAGTTGCTGTCCTCCCGAGGTGCTTCGGAAGCGATCCTGCAAGCTGCTCAAAGCTACAAGTGTTTGGCCTGCGCCAAGTATAAGAAGCCTGGCGATGCTGCACCTGCTGCTACCCAGAAGGCACAGAACTTCAATGAGATTGTACAGGCCGATGTGTTTTGGATTCGAAGGGGCTCCACAAAGTATGCCATCATGAGCATTGTTGACATGGCCACTCGCTATACTGCTGCCTGCCTCCTTCGATCCGAGCGGTCCGAGGAATACATCAAGGCCCTTGAGCGCTTCTGGATTGCACACTTTGGTGTTCCTGGCCAGCTTCTGACAGATGAAGGCCGACCTTGGCTCAGCGGCATCATGGATGAATGGACCACAGCTCACGGTCTACAACGCAAAGTGGCACCAGGTGAAGCTCATGAACGCCTCGCCATCGTCGAACGACGCCATGCCTTGATCCGCAAAGCTGTTGAGATCTACCTCGATGATGTGAAGGTTGATCATGTTGAAGGCATCAAAGAGGCGCTCACCTTCGTTGTGCCACAGCTCAATGCCACTCCGATGGTTGCTGGATTCAGCCCTTCACAATGGGTTCTCGGCTATCAACCTAGCCTTGCCGGAGATCTGTTGTCCGATGCCATGCATCCCTCGCACTTTGGTGGCAACGCCTCTTTTGAAGACATGCTCAACAAGCGGCATAGTGCCAAGAAGGCATTGCTGGACGCCGATGCTGATCGCCGCCTTCGACGAGCTCTCCAAATGAAGTACAAGGGAACCAACGCCGAATACAGTCTGGGACAACGTGTTTGGTTCTGGCGTGATGCACGACAGCCTGACTTGGTCAAGATCAGATGGCTTGGTCCTGCACATGTGGTGATGAAGGAATATCAGCAGGACACTGACACGCCACAGGTCTCCGTCTACTGGCTCGCCTTCAAGACGCAGCTGATCAGATGTGCACCACATCACATCAGGGCCGACGTCAAGGGCATGGATCACGCACTTGATGACACGCAACTTGCCCTCAATACAGTTCGCCAGCTGCGATCCCGTGGAGTCACCAGATACTATGACCTGCATCGGCTCAATCGACAGCACCTGGCTGATGTTGAAGACGATGAACATGGCACCAGTGACAACTTGGAGTCCGACAGTGATCATGAAATGGCTCCCCCACGACAGCGACCTCGTTTGTCAGTGTCACCAGCACCCCCTGAAGACTCCCCAGACCCGGCACCAGAGGCACCAGCCGCCGAAGCTCAGGCATCCCCAGCGGCACCCGCCGAGACAGAGGACCAACCTGACGGCGCACAGATTCCCATTCCAGAAGGCGACGTCTCGCCCCTGTCGGGGATCTCCCTCTCCGAGCCCAGTGAAGAGCCTGCAATACCTACAGCTGCACCAACACCACACTCAGCAAAGTCACAGCCAACACTTGATCCTACCACGGCAGCACTATATGAAACAGCTGGACCAGAGACCTTCCAACAGCAACGACTGAGGTTCAGCAGACAAGAGACAATCAGCTTCGCACCATGGCGAAACCGCCATCATCAACACAGCCAACCATATGAAGCACCACAACCACCGACACCAGCACCGCCTCCAAATGAGTCGATTGGCGACCAAGGATTTGTGGTTGAAGACATTGATCCTGGCTGGCTTCCTGAAGGCTGGCATGTCGATGAAGAAGGCTACATCAGCCTCACTGGTCGCACCACGGACTACTGGGAAATCAGAGCTGGGTGTCTCATCCGACATCATGTGATCCCGAGAAGAGGCCGCATGCACATCGAGCACCTCCCGAAGGATTGCCCAGTGCCACTCGAACACCTTGATAAGGTCAAAGTTACCATGGTTCATCAAGCCAACGGCAAAAGCCGCCTCTACACAGATGACGGCACCGACACTTCAGCCCCAGCAGATACCAAGGATGCTTGGACAGGTCTCACAGTCTTCCAAATCGACGGCACTACTCGCAAGGAGATGGCCATGTACTCTGGTCACCATGAGGCCTACACCAATGCCAAGCAAGAAGCAAAGAGCCAGAAGTTGTCCCGCGCAAAGAAGTTCAAGAAGGACAAGAATGGGGTGAATGAACGCCTACTTGGACCTGATGAACGAGCACTCTTCAAGGAGGCAAAGGTCAAAGAACTGAAGTCCTTTTTCGACCATGGTGTATGGACTTTCCAGCACAAGGACGAAGCAGATCCTGCAAGAACCTTGACCTCCAGGATGATTTTGAAGTGGTCCAAACACCCCGACGGCAGTCCACGGGCCAAAGCTCGCTTGATCGCGCGAGGATACAACGACCCCGATGCACTTGAGGGTACTGTGGCCACATCCAGTCCTACCACAACACGTTTGAGCCGCAGCATGATCTTGTCCCTGGCCGCCAACATGAAGTGGAACACTTGGACGGCTGACGTGTCCACGGCTTTTCTACAAGGCCGACCACAGACTCGCAAACTGTGGGTCAAGCTTCCCGCCGAATGCACCCAACTCCTGGGCGCTGATGAGGATTCCAGAATGCTGTTGCTCAAACCCTGCTACGGGCAGAGGATGGTTCCTTGAAGCAGTGGACAGACTTCTCCGTGCTGGTCTACGCCAACATCCACTGGACCCCTGCTGCTTCCTCATCTATGAGACCGACAGCAAGACCTACGATGAGAAAGATGAGGTACACCAACAGGTGAGCAGCCTTGGACCGGAACGTTTGGTCGGAATGGTGATCATGCATGTTGACGATATGTTGGGCAGTGGCTGCACCTTGTCTCCTCGCTACCAGGAGGTCATCAAGGACCTGAAGAACAACTTCTCCTTCCGGGAGTGGAAGGAAGACCTTGAGACTCTCGAGTACTGTGGCTGTTAGCTACAGTCTACACCAGAAGGAGGCCGGAAGCTGCATCAGGGCAACTACATGTCCAAGATCTCGCCCATCACCTTCGACAAGAAGAGAGCCATGTCAGAGTCACTGCATGAAAGAGAAATCACACAAGTTCGTGGCCTACTTGGTTCCTTGCAATGGCCCGCAGTTCAGAGTTCACCACACTTGCAGTGCTCCACATCCATGCTCTCATGCCAGATCGCGAAGGCCACCGTGCAGACTTTGCATGAATGCAACCAGCTCCTGCGCTTCAGTAAGGACAACAAAGATGTTGGTTTGTTGTACAACTACATTGGTCACCCCTCAGAGCTACAACTGGTAACTTTCTTTGATGCTGGTTTTGCAAGCCGCACGGACGGCAATTCTCAGGGTGGCTACATCTCCATGTTGACGAACAAGAAGTTGGTCAACTCACCAGAAGAAGGGGAGTACCACATTGTGGATTGGCGGAGTTTTCGAACGCCAAGGGTGGCTCGCAGCTCTTTGGCTGCAGAGGCACAATCAGGTGGGCAAGCTGCTGATGCGGTCGACTTCACCTGCCGCTACTGGGAGCATTTGATGGACCCCAAGATCACGTTGAAGAACCTCATCCAAATGCCCTCCAGCCTCAAGCCCATCCTGGTGACAGACGCCAAAGCTCTGTATGATTCCTTTCACAGAGAAGGCATCAATTCCTCTGTGGTCGACAAACGGGTTAGCTTGGAAATCCGTGTGATGAAGGAGCGCGTCACGGAGCTCAACGGCAGTCTTCGCTGGATGTCTTCAGAAAGACAAATTGCAGACGGTCTGACAAAGACCAGTGCTCGTGTCCTTCTTTCCGCCCGACTACGTCATGGAAGATTGAAGATGACCTGGGATCCAACATACCAGGCAGCAAAGCGGAAAACAAAAGGGCAACGTGCCGCTGCAATAGCAGAAAGCACTCCAGAGGCCCACAAGCAAAAGAATGTGCACACCTATGAAGATGAGCACCTTCAGGCTACCGAGGACATGCCTGACCCCTTTGAAGCCCATGAGAACTTGCACATGCCACCGAATGAGCACCACTCAAAGAATGAACACGCCACACAGTATGCGTTTGTGGCCAAGTATGTCAAGCCTCTTGAGTATGTGCTTCTCTCTAGCCATGTCGCAAGCCGCAAGGACTATGACTTCCACAGTCGCATGAAGTATGTCTTGCTGCTGCTGGCGCTGATGGCGCCGACTTTGACTGCTGCCCAGGACACCTGTGCAGGGCAGCCGAATCGAGAAGAAGATCAAGTTCTTTGGTTCTGGATTCTCAGCTGCTTGGCTTTGCAGCTGATTGCCATGGCTGGAGTTTTCCTCCTCGGCCGCTACCTTGGCGGCAAAAGCGCTGAACCTGTCATCAAGTATGACATTGGCATCCAAAAGAATGAGCCCATCGTGAGTCAGAGGCTTCGAGAACAAGTTCGTGAGTTGAGAGATGAGCTACGCATCTCCAAGTTCGAAGCCAACAACAGCCTTGAAGCAGCCCGAGAGGCAAGGGTTGCCCAGGCACGCTCTCAGGAAGAGGTCTTCGCCTTGAGCGACCTCGCCCTCAATGCCCAGTCTCTCATTCACGCGCTGGAGCGCGAGATGGATGACCATGCTGAAAAGTGTCCCTTCAACCACGAGATCTACCTGTCCAAGAAGGGCATCTGCTGGCACCACCGTGATTGTCACATCACGGAGCAGCTGTGCGAAGCCAATCGGCTGGTGCTGAAGGGCTGCTGCTACTGTGCAGCCGGAGGAACCCCTCCGGACCGCATGGTCTACCCGAGAGGTTGGTGCCTGAGGCACGACATCCAATCGTGGCAAGAAAGCTACGTGTCTTTTTCGAACGGGTTGAGATGAAGAATACCTCCCCGTGTGAATCGCTCGCTGAGCGATCAGGTTTGAACCAACTCGTACCGCCCTCAGCTGGGTGGGCTCAAAGCTTGAGGAAAACCGGCGCGTGTTTGCGGTTCGTTCCGCTTCGACCTCGCTTGCACTTGGTTCGGGACTTCGTTTGCCTGACCGCTTTTTCTACAAAATACATACTTTAAACAATACAATATTAACAATAATAAATATAGTAAAAGCCATAAAAATATCCACACACACACATATATATATATATTCTAATATACTTTGGTTCCAGCTGCGAGCTGCGCTCGGAGAGCAGCACCGAACACCGGAGCACAGAACAGGTCTCAAGCTCAAGCTTCGACGCTCGAAAGGTCTACCGGGAGCGTGATGAGCTCAAACTCGTGACCACTGGCCCGGGAGCACCTACTGCCGGGGTGGGCCTGGCTTGTGCGGCTTTTGCATCTTTCTTTTGTGAATTACGCAAAGACATTATAGACATTTGTTTAACTCCTGTTTTGACTGAAATGAGCCACTGACCAAAACAAGATCAAAGCATGGAACATTTCAGTCAAGATTGACTCATTTGCCTCATTTGCCATGTATATATATATACACATAATACACATGTATATATATATATATAGATAGATAGATAGATAGAAGCCTTGGTCAGAGTTGCATAGAATCGCAGCCGTTTCACGACCATGGCAGATGTGCCACAAAAGTATTACTGGTTCACGTGGTGTCAAAGAAGCATAAATCCATGCCCATGCCCTGAGGAATGCAGAATTCAGAAGTTGATTGAAGCCAAGATGCCGTTCTTACAGTCAATTTTCTTAATGTGAAGACAGTATCTTCTAGACAAGTGGACTGGACAAGCAACTCACAGTAGCTCAGAGCATCCGTGATGCAGATGCTTGACTGGGGCGGTCTGATGTGAACCTTAAGGAGATAGCTACTAGTAGTTTTTTGCTACTAGTAGTAATGCCGGGAGCTGCTAGTAGCTTCTTATTGCTAGTAGTAAGGCACGTAGCGATGTCCTTGGTTGGAATGAGGTACTTTGAACTGCTTTGCCTTTTCTCCAACGCCTGTGTAGGAGCCATGTCTTTGGTAGGTGCCGACGATGTGCGCCATAGTTGTTGTTTGTAAAACCTTCAGTTTTCAGCATACCTTCCTCTCCTCTATGCCTCTTGCTTACTCCCTCTAACTCTCTATGTCTGGATCAGCATCGGCCAGTTACCACCGGTCCTCACAGCGCTCATTGTTCGGTACACTGTGAAGAAGTTCTCTGGAGGGCTCAGATCTGAGCTGAATGCATATATTAATATAGCAGACACGGTTTAGCCGAGATTTGAGCAGTTATTTGTGATCCCCTGAACATGTGCCAAGCGCAGCCAAATAGCCCGAATGAAAGTGATTTGGATTCATGCAGCCGCACGCTTGCGTTGTTCTCAAAAAGGGAAGCTTTCAAGGAGAGAAGATTTGCTGCCCGATGATATAGATGATCCCGAGCTGCTTCTACGAGCGCTGGCAGTGATCCTATTTTTCCAATCTTGCGTGAGAGTGCCTAACATCACTTTGAAAGGGTTCGCTCTTACTACTAGGACGCTACTAGGGGCTCCTGGCATCGCTACTAGGAGCGATCGGACGCTCTCAGTGGGTTTTGAACACGTTTCGGAGCGGAACACGAATCGGGGTCCCAGGTGAGGAAGTATCAGTTTGAGCGTGAGCCTCGGGAGCGGCCCCAGACCAAAACAGAAAAAACGCTCCGCTGAAACGGATGACCTCATGGACTCATGGACCTCATGGACTCTCAGGTTGCAAGCTGCAAAGAGTTCCCAGTTCAGAGCTGAAACACAGGCGCAAGCGCGTCAACCAGTTTCGTTCTTCTACTGTAGTCTTCGTGGGCCAAGTGGCCTTGGATGTCCCTTGAAAAAAGCAGGCACCAAGAGTTTCGTGACCTCAGCACACGATGTTGTTGCGGGAAAACCATAGCACCTTGTATAACTTTACCAGGCTGAGAACCTGAAGAAGCAGGTCGAATCTCTACAGGACACTGAATCGCAAGCTGCAGAACGTATCTCTTGCTCTACAAAAACGAACATTTTTAATCCTGTTGAAGAAGTCGCCTGGAGCCTTGGACCAAACTTACAACATTCATGTGTCTTCTGTTCTATCATGTTTTCGTTTGGCAAGGCTTCGCTTTTCACAGCAGCTCTCCCGTCCCATGGTGCCTTGCAACTGCCCTCACTCCAGGAGGCCAGCGAGGAAGCGCAGACTTTGGCAAAAGAGGCCACGTCGAAGCTGGACCTCGGATCATGGCAGCCATTTCAATGGGCCGTCAAGCATAACTAAATCATGGCAAACCCATTATTAACAAGTTTTGTTTTTTCATTTTTCAGGAAGACCAAGAGCTAAAGCAGAACAGGTTGCTACCTCCGGCTGTTTAGGGCGATTGCTTGGTATCATTTTCTTTCTTGGCCCAAGCTTGTGCAATGGCGGAGAGCTCTTCACAGCAGGAAGAAGGTCAGGACAAATGGCGGAATTTGCTCCTCCTGATTTTGAGGGACAGAATTTACAGGAAGCTGGCATTCTGGCGGCCAAAGTTCAAGTTCCGAACTATCGACAAAATCACTCAAAGCCTCTATGACAGAGACAAAGGAGGAGCAGACAGGTTTCTGGACATGAAGGAGCTGGTCTTGAATGATCAAGATGGTCCAAAAAAGTCTGGAGAGAGAAAGGTTTGCATCGAGATTTTCGACTCCGATTTCGCGTGCTTCATTGATGTTCTGATGTTGTTGAATGTCAGCATGACAATGGTGATAGCTCCCTTGACCTTTTTATGGGATGGCCGTTGGGCGGATGTTTCCTCTGTTCCAGGAGGACGAGACCTGCTAGTCTTTGATTTATGCTTAGACATTCTCTATGCGGTCTATTTGCTCTTGATGCTGGAAATGTCCTACTTACATCCCCAGCAGCGTACAGAGATTGTCACACGAAGAAGAGTAATTAAAAGCAAATTTATCTCGCCACTCTATTGGCTGAAATGGCTCAGTGTGACTTCATACATTTGGGTGACGCTCTTTGACGCCCCACTGTTCATCAATGTCTTGAAAATGATCCGTGGTGGAGTCTTTATCGTTCTGCCCGATTCCCTGTGGCGCTTGAGGGATACAAGTGAAGTACGACTTGCAAAGCCCATTCTGCTGCTCATGGGAATTGCCCACTGGGTGGCCTCAGGCCTCTTTGCCTTTGGTGGATATTTGGAGTATATGCAGCAACATGGCGCAGAAGCATCAGAGACCACATTTCGCGGGGTAGTCATTGATGGAAGGATCTCCTCCTACGTGGTCGCCTACGTCGAGGCAAATGGGGCTCTTTCTGGATTTTGAGTCGGTTTGATGACCTGATTTAAGTAGAACTAAGCCAGTATCAGACACGAGACATAGATAGTGGATCCGGTACGTTGAATGATTCAATTCAAAGCAAGCTTAAATACTGCAGGAATCATAGATGGCCTTTTACTATTAGTGTGTTGATTGATAGAGAGGATACCCTCAAGTGTACAACCAATAGGTAAATGGTACCAAACCGTAACCGACCCATCTATTCTTCCCAAAAGGACACCACTGGCAGGAATAGTGACTCCTGCCCACTTCATGATCTATATTCCACACAAGCTGCAGTATGAACATGTTGCACACTTCAAGAGAAGATAATGTATGTCGCTTGGCAGAAGGCAAATCAAGAAGGTGGAGTCGCCTGACTTCGAGCTATCCTCACCCCATCGTCTTTTTTTGAGGCTTGTGTCCAATGTACACTGATGTGATCCAAGAATCGAAAAAACATCTGGCACCGACACACTGCAACACAAACCCATTTCACACTCACACCTTCTCACTGCAGCCGTTGCGGGTTCCACTTCCCCCCACTCCAGAAAAAGAAGTGTTTTGGGCAACTGATAAATTTTGGAGGCGCTCTACATGCTGACTGGAGCGCTAGATGGGCCCACGGGTGATGGCGCTAGAGATGGCAATTTTGGGGCGTTGATCATTGTGGTGATTTTTGCGCCAATTGGGCAGTTGGTGGTGTCGCTCTTCATTTCAGCCATCCTTCAGGAGCAAGACTTGAAGAATGCACTGGATCGCCGCCACAATGAAAACAAAGCCTTCATACAACGTGCTGTTCAGATCCTGGGCATTCCCAAGGAACTGCAAAGGAGAGTATTCAGCATGCATTATTTCCAAAAGATGAGTCATGACGTCGAGGCATTTCAGATTCTCTTCGATGGCAAAACCCTGAGTGGCGCTCTTTCGTCAGCCCTCAAGATCCACCTTTATCAGGAATCGGTTCTGTCCTGCGCATACTTGGCCAATAAGGATTCCAACTACATCATTGAGGTGGTGAAAGTACTAGAAGATGTTGTTTGTCTTCCAGGAGAGTATGTGGCTCGCCGTGGTGCGATTGCCTACCAGATGTTCTTCATAGCCAGAGGGCTCTTATCCGTGCTGATACCTGATGTTCAGTACAAGACAGATGTGACATATGCAAAGAAGGTGAAGACCCTGAAACTCGGGGACTTCTTTGGGGAAGTCGCTTTAATCAATGACTGTGTGCGAACAGCCTGGATTCGGGCAGACTCCTATGCTCTGCTGGCCTCCTTGTCTCGACATGACATTGAGACTGTTTGGAAGCATTTTCCAGAGTACAAAAAGGAGATGGCTGATTTAGTTGCGAAAACAGCAGCAGAAGACAAGGCGCGTAATGCAAAGAAGAGATGGCACAATGTGAATACTGGAGACCAGAAGAAAGCATTGCTGGAGATGGGGAAGCTTGACTCCAAGAAGAAATCCACCAGGAACACCGTCTTGGATGCAGCCGAAAATGAAGACGACGGCAATGCTTTGCTGGCTTCGGGTGATTCGGCTGCTCTCACACGAGAGGAACAGCCCGATACAAGCAAGATGCTGTCAGAGCTTTTGCAGCGACAGGCTGCCTTAGAGCGAAGGCTCCAAGAACAAAGCCAACAGCTGGATTTCCTCGTGAAGCAAAAACCTCGAAGACGGAAGGGGGGTGCAAAGGAGCCTCAGGAGCCTAGTGGGCCTAGTCAGGGAATTGTCTCTGAACATGTCCCCAGCCTGCCGGCCATGGTCTTTGACCCACTCAGTGATCCACACGAAGCAAATGAAGTCATGTGACTGTTTGCCAAAGGCAGCAGACCATGCAGACTTCCCGAATTGTGAGGTGCAACTGGCAGGGTCTGGGTGGAAGCGGGCTCTGGGGTGGATTGCTCCTGCTTAGCTGAAAGATAAGGAATGTGTTGGTACGTAAGACTGTCCCAACCCGCTTCTACCCAGACCTAGCCAATTCTGTTGCTCTGTCAAAGTGAAAGGTGCGACGTGCGATTGTCCCATTTCATCGAGAGAACAACAGTAAGCCACAGCAAGGAAGAAGGTCCACTTGAAGACTTGTAAGAGTTGCTCACTCAGGTTGGCCTACGCAGAGCGGAGAGTGGGTGACTACCGTAGCCGGGTCTGGGAGCCTGGCCCAGACAGTTTCTGTCAAAGCCACAAGAAGCTTCTAGTAGCTTCTTGCTCCTAGTAGTAAGGCCAGGAGCTACTAGTAGCGTCCTTGCTCCTAGTAGCGATGCCCTTTGTTACTAGTAGCGTCCTCTTGCTACCTTCACACTTTGCTTCATTCAGATTGCTTGCCTGGGCAGCAAATGGGAATCAATCACCGGCTTCAGCAATGAGCTGGGCACTAAGCAATGAGCTGGTGGAAGTGCGCGACAAAGTCCTCAAACACGCATTTTTGTTATTTGACATACGACTTTGTGCGTTTCATACACTGTCGTGCACTCTGCAACTCATAATTAATTCATACTTCTTTCTGTGCCACAAAATTTGCCCTCAGATATCTTCTCCCCTTGAAATAATCTCTCTGGTTTCTTGAGAAAAAGAACACCTGCTTTTCAACGGCTACCAAAACAGCACATTTGACTCCATTGCTGTCCCGATGTTTAACTTCGTTTGCCGTCCGATTTTCCAGAGCGAATCGCAGTGGAAAACCATTCTATCGCATTCTATAGCAGCAGAATGTTTCCAACATTGCAAAGGCAACAGGCCGCAGAGCGACGCTGCCACCAACATCCACCCTATTGACTAGCCCCTCGATATTGCATTTCCAGAAGCCTGGAACGCACAAATCAGGGAACCTTCTGCCGAAGCTGACGGAAGGAAGCTTCCAGCTTCCATCCGAAAACTCGAGTGCTTTTTGATTGAAAAAAGCTGCTATAGCAATACTACAGCATCAACTGATTCTTGCTCTCACTTTTTACATTTATTTATATATATATATTTATTTTTTAAACCTGGGGGTACTGACCTCTTACTACATACCTGATTCATTCTCATTCACCCTTCTTCCTCTTTGCGGCCTATATACTCTCCAAAAGAAGTAACATCCCTAAAAGCAGAAATTGAGTCAATCACATGAAATAGATCACAGATGACAAAAGCCGCTTTTCCTGTTTCTTTTGGAGCCGAGAGCTTTCGCCCAGTGAGCTGGAGCGGAATCCCAGTGCTGCAGCCAAGCGCTTCAAGGGCGAACTCCGAGCGTCTTGGCTGCGAGGAGTCGCGGTTGTTGGCTTTTCAGCACGGGGTTTTTGTTCATGTTTGTTTGTTCCCATACAATACAAGTATACCCTTCGGCTTTGAAAAAAGACTTGGAACTGATCTCGAGAACTTCACCAGGCTCCAAAAAGGTCTACGGGCCCAACGGGACCCACGGGACCAACGGGCCTGACGGGCTCTCGACGGGCCCTCTGCGGCCTGACGGGATGAATGGGCCCCTCAAACAGACCGGAAGAGGTCGGACAGCCACGTGCTCAACTGCATGGTGTTGGGCTTGAGCTCTGTCACTGTCACCGTGCAAGCAAACCGCAAGTGTGCAAGTTTTCTCATTGTCCTGATCAAAAAGCAATTCAAAGTCTCCAGAGAAGCTTCTTTCACAGCTTATTATCCCAGGCACCGTAGAAATGTCTTTATGAACTCAAAGGGATTTCTATAGAATCACGTTCAAACTCCGTGTAACCAATTGGATGGCCTACACTTTACCTGGAACGACGGGACTGACGGGCCCTGGCCTGACGGGACCGACGGGCCCAACGGGAAGACCCACCCAGAGGACCATGGCCAGAACTTCACCAGACCCCAAAAAAGCAGGAGAGCAGACTGGTGTGAAAACCAGGAGTTCAGTCGTGCTTCACTTCCAGTATTCACCATTTCTTTGGATGTGCACTTTGCCCGGTGGAGATCCCAGGGCCAGTGGAGCCCAGCCTCCTTCAAGGAGCTCTTGCAAATTCAAATTCCCCACCGAAACAGGTTACGTAAGCAAGAGACCCAGAGTGCATTTCTAAAGACCCAGTGGCCCAGGCTACGCAATCGGAGATCTTCAATGAGAAGATGACCATCCGACGTAGGGATGCCCAAATTGGGAACATGACGGCAAAGATCAATGTTTTAAACATCAATTCTGTGTGATTTTGGGCCAGAAGCCAATGCCTTGATCAGGTTTGCAGAAGGAGTTGAAAGTTGTCAAGGAGCCTGCTGGTCACCGTGTTTGCCATCAAAGCCTTCTTCAGGGAAACCACAGCAGGTTTTGCGATTTGCACGGGCACACGCACACACACAGAGTCTAGCTTTCAAATCATTTCCATTCACCGACTGACTGATCAGAAAGTTCCTAACTTTGCAAAGTGTTGTAATGCCTTTTGCATCGATTTGCTAATTTGCGCCAGTACAGGAGATGCTCACGGACTCTGAAGCCCGGCACACAGGATTTCATCGAATTCACTTGAACGCATGCATAGTTTGGTGATCTGAATGTGCAAGTTTGTTCCGTTGGCAGCTACAGCAAAGGAAGTCATCACGGATATCACTGCTATTCTTAATTTGTGGCAAATGCACCTTAACGAAACAAAAAGGGCAAATTGCTGCAGGGAAGCTTCGCACAGCTGTACGAAGAGCTTGCATCAACAAGGCTGAAAGACGAGGAGTGGTCTGGAGGGCTTCCGTGCAAAAGCCCAGCCAGAAACTCTTGGTCCGGCAGCGATATTTTCCTTTGCAATACTGTACTTCCGTATTTTTGGGAACCGGAATTGGTTGAACTTGGAAAACATGCTAGGCTTGGGGAAGACTGGAGATGCATGCATGGTGTATGTTGGAACCTCTGCACAAGTTTCATTAGATTCGTTTGGTGCTAAATCATGCTAAATCATATATCATTCAGCCCAAAGCCTGCAGGCTTCAATGTCTAAGAATGCATCTGACATGTAAAGACGAATCGCAAAGCCAAGACACCCATCTTCAAGAACGTCTGGATGTGGGCCGGGGATTCTGGGCCACATTCCAGACCCAGAGTCCAGTAGTAGCGTGTTGAAGCAAGCCCAACACGAACTGTCAATCTGTTTGTGCGAGGAAACCTTGCCAATCAACGCAACCTGCCTGTCCAACGTTGCTCCTCAAACCTGATAAATTCACCTCGCAACTGCCAATCTCAAGTGCATTTCGCGTGTTGTTTACTTGCGACAGCCTTTTCAAGGTGTTGTCATTATGTCATGACAGATGCGTTGGTTTCAATGAATTAGACTATATAGGTGCAACACCTTGCGAAGGTAAATGCGGTAATTTTCTTGCAGGTTGATCGCTCGCTCGCTCGCTCTCTTTATGTGCCTGAAATTTGATCAAACCTGTGACTTTGGAATGAGGCATGCTTCCAAGACGACCAGATTGAACAACTTAAAGAGCCCCATGAATAACTTTGAGTGGACATGCCTCAACTGACCGCAGGAGCTGGAAGACATGCACAATGGCCTGGAAAACAAAGCGAGAGTCGCTGCAGTGGAGTCTCGGAGAAACAATTTTTGAGCAGACCAGGATTTGGCAGTGTTGTTACTGCAATTTGTCCCTTGAGTTACTGTGGTTCTGCTGCGGTTTTATCAGTTTTCCCAGCACTTCGCAGTCCCTGTCGCACCCTGACGATGGGAGTTTTGAAGGGGGGTATAAAGCTGCAACGTGCCATAGTAGCTTCTTGTTACTACTAGTAAGGCACTTGTTACTACTAGCGTAGCACTTGTTTCTACTAGCGTGGCACTTCTTCCAAGGCACTGGAGGAACAGAAAAAGATTGTAGCTGAGAAGAGCGAGACGGCTGAAACCTTGGAGAGTTGTCACAACGATGTGCTGAAGGCATCAGGCCATCGCTATTAGGTTGGAGGCCATCACTATTGGGTTGGAGGCCAGCGCTCTTAGGGTGGAGGCCATCGCTATTAGGTTAACGTTTTCTTCTTTTGGCTCATTTGGTTGGTCACCAGGTGAGAGGACTTCTTGCTCGAGTCCATGAACTTGAGGCCAGGGGAGACAAACCTGATTCCTGAATTGAAAAGAATGCCTTTGGCTTCCTGGTCCAAGGATGAAGCTCCAATCGCTTTTCACCTGTATCTTCCCGAATCTTTTCTGGCAAGTTGTAGGACTACGATGTTTGACTTTAGCCCTGCCCAAGCGCGCATGCAGATACCACCCAAATCTGTGCCACCAAGAAAACCATCCCAGCTCGGTCAACACAACCTGCACGTTCAAGATCATCCAAACTTAGGACACAGACGATTGATTGAGCCTGGCAAGGCCCATGAAGGGGATGTTCATCGAAAGAAGGCTGCGGCAGTCTGCCCACTTAGATTTGTCTGACTGTACTTGATCTTGTGACACGTTCATTCTCTGTTCTCCCTGCTAGAAGCAGGATGGTCCAGATCTTGCACGCCTCTTTGTTCAAACTAAGGAGCGAAAGGCCGTCGTGCTAGAGCGAGAGATAGAGGAGCATGTAGAGGTGCGGAACCGACCAAGATGTCCCTTGTGCAGATATTTTTTTTTACGCCAGGGTCATTTCCCAGACTTATATAATCTTATATATGTTTCTTGCAATTTGTGTAATGACCCGAATCCACTGCTTTTTCAACCTTTGATTGGTCGTGTACAAAAGTGCTTGGAAGATGTTTGAATGCCCCACACATGGCACAGTCTTCAGGACATCAAAAGAATGGAGTCTAAATACCATGAAGGTGCGCGGAGCTTGGTGCAGACACTTCCATGAATGGACACATGTGGAAACGCATCTAAGTCGTGCAAACCATCTTGGGCAGCCTACTGAGCGTCATAAGCGGCCGGGCGGCTGGTGATTCTCCGCTTCCTGAGGTTGAAACCACCATGATCTTGGAAAAGCGGTGCAAAGAGGAGGAGGCTGTACTATGGGAACGTACCCAGCTTCCGGCTCAAAATTCAAACGCAAAAAAAGGATGAGACGTGATTGCCAAACACTCAACAGACATGCTGCATGTTTGTCAAAGGCCTTAGGTCCTAGGTCTTGGCCTCGACTACTACTTGAAAAGATGCTTTTTGTCTGCACGAATTCGTTCACAAGGCATGTCGGATGTCTTTTTTCCTCAGGGTACATTTGACTCTGTTTGGGAAGTCTGTGAACCAAAACCTCCACGAGCCAGGAACAAGATGCACTCTTCTTGAATGCAGACTTCAAATCTGCAGATGAGCGTTATGAGATATTTTGAGCGTTAATATCAACAGAGGAGAAGATCAACTTTGTAGGCGGAAACATTCATTGAACCTCAACGGCCTCTTCCTTTAAAGTAAAAAGCTCTACATGCAGCGTCACCAATTCCCCAAGGGCTCTTCAATTCCCGAAGGTTTCATGGTTTGCTTTTTCAAGATCCCTTACAGCTCCATGGTTCGCCACTGCGATGGAAGGCGAAATTGCAGGAGGAAAGATTGAAGGTAGTATCTCTGACCGAACAGCTGGCAGTGTGGAGCTCAAAGTCACAGAGCACAGCAAAACAGGAAAGTTGTGACACTCAAAGTACTTCAATCTCCTACAGACCCTGGAAAAAGAGAACGGGACGAACTGTATTGGTTTTGGGTCTCCCCATTTCAAGGCCCAAACAGGTTCGTCAGATTGAAGAGGCTCGTCAGACTCGACTGCATGATTTGCCTAGGAAGAGAAGCATTGGACCGCCCAACTGAAGCAAGACCTGGCCAAAGCCCATGCAGAGTCCGGGCCCCAGCACTGACTTCTCACTGTATATCAATTGGCGGCATATGTCGGCATATATGGATGTGACTGGAAAACCCTCCACTGGTGAACCCCACTTCTCGTTCCCTTACAGCAGGATAGGCCGGAGCTACAAAACTGATGAACAGCGCATAGCATACACTCAATCTCTCATTCACATAACATTGTATCACTGTGTTTCTGACACCTGCTTGTGGAAGAAGAGAATGAACCAAAACCCAGTGGTTGGCAACTGCAAGCCTACAGGATCGAGGGTATCACGGAGGAGAAGACCCACCTCTTCAAAGAGAATAAGCTCTGCCCTTGGGAATGTGCCATTGTGAGAGAGGGAGTAGAGATCAGCATCAAGCAAAGCATTCAGACCGGTTGCGCGCAAGTCTCAATGCCCGAAGAGGCCTGAACCTAGATGATTTTGTTGATTGAAAGCAACCATGAACACCACAAATGGCTCAAGTAGATTTGAAGCAACAAAAGCTTTTCATGGCTTTCCAAGGAGTTTAGACAAGAAGGGCATCATGGAAGGGAAGCGTGCGAGAGAGGCTGAAAGCGAGGCCTTTTGACTGAACCGTTTAGTGTCGCGTTGGATTTTGGGAGTGTGCAGTCAGTCAAGAAGTCATTCACGCATTATGTTTGTTTTGATTGGTCAGTAGAGATTGGTGCCCGATTCCTGGCTATATATATATATATAAGTTCTGATCCGTGTCCATGCCTAGATACCTTGCGCGCTTTGAGAGATATAGACAGAGAGAGAGAGGGTGCATCTCGTTTTGTGGCTTCAACCGCAAGATATTGCCCACATTTATAGATTCTAATTTTATCATCCATTTACTCCGCAGCCGTCGGAACAGGCAAAGAAGGTCAGAGAGATGTTGGCGGATTCTTCGTCCCTTGGTCTTGGTGAAGGGAACCCCGCGGAGACGGCTGTAGAATACCATTCTTTTCTGTCCGGGTCCTTTGATTCATCGTCATAGGTGTTTTCAGATGAGAGTAAGCAGCAAGTCGCCAGACTGAGGATTTCGCGTAGCCTCCCAAAGTGCATTTCTGAGGCATTCATTGGTGACGACAACGCACGAACTTGGTGCCAGGGCCCCACGGGATTCTGCTGCCAGCTGCAATTCTTCGAGCAGACAACATGTGAGCTCAGTGTATGAGAAGATCTTGAATTTTGCCTTTATCCCTGCACACCCGAAGTGTTGGGATCTTCAGATACTTGCGTACTTGCACCAGTCTCCTTAGCGGTCTTCTAAAGGAGGGATTAGTCAGGTTTACTTTGAGCTCAGGACGAGAAGAAAAAGGTCAACGATCTGGAAGGAAGGCCTCGAAAACAACGGATACCAATGATGCCAGCTTTCCACTTTCCAGGCTTAGTTCTTTTCGACACATTTCGACTTTATAAAACTACAGTATGACTGTATTGCATCATATGCCATTTCCTTTGTAGGTCCTGACCCTGTGTTCACGGCCTTAACATCCTTTGTCGCAAACGGAAGGCTCGAAGATACTCGTGGCACTGTCAAGGAATATCAGGACACTGGGATTGTGATTTTGGAAATTCATTTCCTCCAAGGACAATGCCACGGCAACTTGTCAGCCTCAAGCAACTCTTCTTTTTTCAAGGAATTGGCGGCCGTCCGGAAGAACATCGTTGAACGCTTGGAGAAGGACCGGCCAATTGGGAGAATGGCCTTACACAATAACCTTCTTTTTTGTCATTGCCGCCAGGAAGTCTACGACCTGAAAGAGCAACTCAAAGACGCCGAGGCCTCCAATGTACATACCCATTTGATGGGTTTCTTCTGGAGAAGGAGTGGTTGGAGCTGTTTGGTGCCAGATGATTGTATGAGGAGCTGCTCTGATTCAATCATATCCATCAAATGTTCATCTTTGTAACATGAGAATCCTGCTATGATACGAAATCATTGGAAGCTTCCGACCTCGACCATGCCGTGATGGCAAAGCCTGCGCCGTGAGGTGAGGGAGTTGTCCCTTTCCAGACAGCTCAAGAAGACGCAGGCCGGCAGAAGCTGAGACGATCAAACGATCAACACACCTAGTTACTAAGAAGCTTCAAAGACCTAAAAAGCTTTATTGTTACTAGTAGCAATGGCCTCCACCCTAATCGATGGCCTCGAACCTAGTAGCTTCTATCCTCCGAAGTTTGACCTATCAAAAGCTGAGTCAAAACATGCCTATTCTTCCCTAGCTTTCAGGCTTCGCTTTTAGAGTCGGTGGACCGCGAGAAGGCACTGGGAGAATGTGTTTGATCGTCATCAAGCACCTGTCAACTGCCGTGCGCTACAATGAACATGCATGTTTTTGTTTTTATTGAACTTGCAGCTTTGAAACCTTCAATAAGCCTTTCCTTTTCATGCCCCTCTTGTTGACTTGCTTGTCTCCCATGGGAGGTGATTTCCTTAATGCCTCGAACAAGTTGAAACGTGCTGCTTCACTAAAAATCCAATCGACTAACAATCTGTCCTATTCTTCCCTATTCTTCCCTATTCTTCCCTCATGGTGATCAATAGCTTTTCCATTTTCTGCGAAGGAAGCAGGCGCTGAGACTGTGCGAGTGGTCAGCTCGCTAGAGACTTGGGCAAATTCCAGTGATCTCATCCACTGCTGAAAGAAGGACCGGTGATCCACATCTTGAAACGTCACATCTCATCACCCTGAAATTGAGGCATCACCCCAACCGCAGCCTAATCTTCAGGCATCCTGACCAGGTCCAGACTTCTAGGACAAAACACCTTCGTTTCCATAACTTAAAACTTTTGTTGACATCGTGCGCGTTGCGGTATCCATGTAAGCACTTCATAGCATCCTAAAAGTCACGCAGCGTTATGGCTCCAGGTAGTACTGTTACATACTGTTACTGTTTCCATATTGATTTGAGCCACACACGCACACAGACATGAGAAACACCCACACCCACACGCGCACGTGCTTCGACTCAACATTTTACACGGCGCGCTTCAGTGGACTAGCCATCCTTTCAAGATTTGAGCCGCGGTCCATCTCGCAAGTTCTTTAGAGCCATGTCACCAGATCCTCAGAAGACTTTCAAGGCCAATGGTCGCTGAAGCTTCCCCAACGGGATTTGCATGCCATGTTGCAAGGCTTCCCCTCCAGAATTTAGAGCAACGTGAAGTGAATTCCGTGTTTTCATGTTGAAGATCGTTGAAGCATGTCGAACCTAATCTTTTTGCTGATGCTTAGCATACCGATACCCTGCTTGTGCTGAGGTCTTCAGTGGCTATGGAGTCTTCTTGAACGAAGCCTGGCCAAAGGCCGTGCTGAGCGCGCCGCCCGGCACCACAGAAGCGGACCTGCTGGGGAAGTTGAAGACTTCCTGGGATCGGATGACAGGCGCGCTTTCGCGGGCGGAAGCGAAGAAACCTTCGCCGATTCTTGCCAAATATCACATGACATCACTTGGATACGTTCAGCAGCGTCTTGAGATGAAGAATCCTGCAGGCTCACCTCAGATCATTTGACTTCTACTGTAACAATCATGAAAAGGATTTAAAAGGCATGACGGCGGAGGCCATCGCTACTAGGGTGGAGGCCATCGCTACTAGTAGCAAGAATGCTACTAGTAACAAGAAGCTACTAGTGGCAAAGGGCATCGCTACTAGGAGCAAGGACACTACTAGGGGCTACTGGCCTGACTACTAGTAACAAGAAGCTACTAGGGTGGATGTAAACTGATGGAGTCCAACCTCAGCAGCTTCGAGGTGCCCAAAAGCAGGCCTATCAGAGCCGGGTGCCCTCGGGGATGCCCACGACCTTGTCCTCCCGGGGCGAACCGGTGGAGGTTCCTTACAATGAGACACTCCCGGATGAGGAAGAAGCTTCAGATTCGGACTCTTGGATTTCTATAGATTTGGGGTCCTTAGAGGCCCTAGAGAAAGGATTTTTGACTTGTTGGACATCTTGATGCTAGTCTACTATGGTTTACTTTTGTATCAAAGCTGTGGACCAACCTAGTAGACTTTCTTCTTGTCATTACGTGTGGGAGCCCTTTTTCCTTCTTGGTCCAAGTCTCAGTCTTCTAGACGCCTGGGTGCTGTTCTGCTGTGTGCTCTTTAGGACTCGGACTATGAAGAGGTGCGCCCAGTCCCCCTCTTGGAGCGGGATGGCCCATTGAGGGATGCCTCTGGAAAGCTTCGCCAAGGTGGCTATTTGGGAAGGACCCGACATTTGGACCTTGGTTCTGACTGGACACCAGGAGAGTTGAGCGAGTAAAAAGAGCGCAGCGCTGCTCCTGGCTTGGGCCATTCTTCTGAGATTGTCTATGCCTTCCCCATGCTATCCTGGCTTGGATGCTACACCCCCACATTCAGCCCTGAAAAAAACAGGGGAGATGACAACTCTGTAACATAAATTTGATGAGGCTGACTCTGTAGCGTAAGCTCTTGAGCATTCGCTTGTCCGAGGCTTGACATGTCCCAGCGTGAATTCCAGAGCCTTCAGGGCGAGGCAGTGGATCACAGTCCACCCACTCCTCGGTGTGTCAAGATAGACAACGCAAAGACAGTCCTAGCTGTGTCGCACTCCTTGCCCACTTTATAGATTAATATAGATTAATGAAGGGCAGGTGTTTGATCGGAAATGTTTGGGTGGGCATCTTCGGCATTCTTTTGATTGAATTCTTTTGAAAAACCTGTTCCTAAGCTTCAAGCCTCTGCTACAAAAGGATCAAACGGCAACCGAATTGTTCGATGTTTAGCTGATGCACCTTCAAAGAAACTACCAGTCTACCTCCGCAGGTGGGAGGTCTCGAGCTCTCCATCGAAGACTTAAAGGGACGCCTTGAAGATGCCAAGGCGAGGTTGAGCGAGCTTTTTCACAGCATTTGGCAGGTCTATACAGGCAGGTCTATGCAAGCCTCACCAGCTGACTTATTGACTAGCATTCTTTCAAGCAATCTCACAAGTGAACGGTGCCAGAGCTTCAATCCGGCCGTCTCTCTTCTACAAGTGATTTTTCACCTTTGGGTGAGAAATGAATCGATTCTGTTCTCACCAACTTTCCACTGTGTCTTGAATGAATGAAGATAAGGGAACGGGCATGTCCTGCATATAACATTCTCCCTCAGGAGGATGCTCGTGCCTACAGAAAGAGAACCTTTGACCTCGAGGATGACTTGAAGCCTTGCGCCCAGCAACACCACGATACAGGATTTTTAGAGGTTACTGTGAGCGTAGACAAAAGTAATTCTTGACATGCATGAGGATCTCGCATTGTTACATGTTGAACCATTTTCCAACTCTCCAGACATGACAGTTTTAGTTTCTTCAGCGCTGTTGAGGAAGGAAAATCACCGTGCTGCAGAGTCTGAAGAAAGAGAGTACCATTTGAAGGTGGAGTGCAAGAGGCTGTTGAGATTCTTGAATCGTACACGGAGGTCGTCAAGTTTACCTATATTATAGGATCCATGGAACAAATATAGTTGACATGCACTCACACAAGCACCGCACTGAAACCTTAAAGTCTTTTCACAGGGGTCTTGTTGAACGATGAACTCAGAAAACGGATTGATCCCACATGTAGAAGGGTGTCCTTTGATTTCGTCTTCAGTGTGATTCCGCCGCAGTCTGAAGCAGAAGCTTGCAAAGGAAGAGGACTGCCAATTCAATTCTGACATGTCTTAGAATATATCCTTCTCTCAATCTTTGGAGGATGTCATTGCAGACCTCTCTGAGAAGGTTGGATTGAGTTGGGAGCAAGGTCGTTCTCCAATGCAACTTCATGCCTTGAAAGCAACATGTAAAACCCAGGATACTCTGCTTTTTTTTTTTTAAATGTGAATGATACACAAGCAGCTTGCAGAAACACTGCAATAGAACTCTGGCATTCTGTTGATGACTGAATTGATTGCCATTATAATATGGAGAGGATGTACTCATCTTTTTGCCAGGTGGAGTTGATGAATGCTCAACTGCTTAAGAGCCAAGCAATGTGCGCCCCAGGTGACGTAGAATGCCCTTTCTCCGGAAGTATGGAACGTCGAAATGGTAGTGCCTGGTTGGGGGATTGTTGAAGGCTGGCAAACTATTTATGTCCTAGAGCAAGCTTTCGGGCTTTGATAAAGTTTGCTAAAAACTGTTTTCTTGTTGAACAACTTTGCATGTATGTTCTGAATCTGAGCGACTTCTACGTTCAGCAACAGCTACTTTCAGCAACTGGGTAGGTATGCCGAAGTGAAGAGCAAAGAAGCATCATTGTTCGCGCAGATTGAGAAGTCATTGGGCTCAGCTACCTTGCAGACACAGCGCAATTTTTGGACTGTATACCCTTGCCTGAATCCGCCCTTTGCAAAACGCTGAGGTACAAAGAGAAGCACCAGGCTGGAGCAGCAGGGTGAGCCATGAAGTGTTGCCTTCATGACTTTCCAGAGCGAACAAGTGTTCACTCGACTTCTTGGGGTAGCATCATGGAAAAGCTCCTTGATTGTTGCTGCCAACACTGATGCTTGATGCGTATCGTATCTGAAATCCTACCAGCTGGCAAACGCAGGAAGTGTGAATAGTAAGTCCATGGATGTCCATGGTTTTCAAAAAGACCTGCGACTTTTGTGTCAGGATGCAGTTGAGCGAGGAGATGTGCTTGAAAAGAGTTGGGGACCTTGGCCCCGAAGATGAAAACTAGTAGCGATGCACCTTGTTCCTAGTAGCTTCTTGTTACTAGTAGTAATGCCCTTGTTACTAATTAGCGATGCCCTTAATAGTTATTTTTCATCGATCTCATTTGCCCTCTCAAGCCGAGTGATGCAGGTTTGGCACATGTGGAAGACGAAGTAGAGGAGCTGCCCTCAGTTTGTGAGGTTGGACGAGATTCATACGGCCACTGACACGGTCAGGGAGCTGGCAATCCAGAAGAATCGTTTCCTGAAACATTTTTGTGGTACTTAGAATTAAGAAATACCTACTGTGTGCCAAACTAAACAAAAAACGGCTATAAGAAACGCTTGGTTGTGAATTCTGACTGTTCACGAAAGCTAGCACCAGCTAGCTGGAGTTGTTCTTGCTTTAGCAAGTGAGGGGCTGGAATCCTCGAGAGCGCCGCATCGCGTGAAAACTTCATATGTAGGGCCCCCCCCCGCGGGTTCAACTCCTCCCTGGGACGTCTCTGGGACGTGTGTATTTCCGCTGGCAGGGGGCTGACTGTTTCTGTGGTGGCAGGATTTGGACCCCTTTCTCGGTCGGATATCCCCCGCTTCACCCCAGCCCTGCTAGCTTTCGTCACCAACCTCGGCCTCAAGTCTTTTGTGTGCAATTTCATTCACGGGCATAGCCTTGATCATAGTTTGTGCGCTTGGTGTTGTTTTCACCAAACGAACTACAACCGGTCCGTCCAGCCTTTATCAGAATCCGACCTCACCTACAGGTGGCCACAGCATCCACAGCTCAGGTCGACAAAATCTCAACACATTCAGAGCCCACCAGCGCCCACTCTGATCCTTCCAACGGCCACTCCCGGCCCCTTCGATCCCTTCCGTCCAACACTATTTATGAACTGATTGCTTGTGCCCTGCCTTGGAGCCAGGTCGCATTTCACATCAAGATTGCTGCAGTGCTGCAGTCACGAAACAAGTTTTCTTAATGATTTCCGTGAATCAACAATATTGTTGCCTATCATCGCACCAACTCCCGGCTGCATGCCCACTACAACCAAATCCTACGTTGTCGATTCCTCAACTACGTATAGTATCCCATCGAACCTGACCACAGGTATGCTGTTCGTTGCCTATCTCATGTTCAGGCCCATTTGTACCGCCTTGACTTCACAGAGGGGTTCAATGCATCAGCGCTCCACCATCGCGAGGGTTTGCTACATTTGTGAGGGTTTGATCGGCTGGTGGCATTAACTTTCTCTTTTTTGTTTGGTTTTGTACGTTTTTCTGTTCAAAGACGTTGAGAAAGGACAGTTTGTTTCTGTATTTTTTGTGTTGTTCCGTGGGAAGAAACGATCTCCAAGGTCTACAAAGGGCAAACGGGAGTCTTGCGACTTGGCTCGGAATAGCAATCCACCGGTGGTTGGAGGGTGGACAGGGTTGACCGTGAGCAGGTCGGAGAAGGTCGGAGCAGGTTTGTTCTGGGTTGCGTTTGTTTGTTCTGGGTCTCCGAAAAAGAGCCATCCTTCAGAATGTTCGGAGAGCACTGACTTGATGCAAACAACCACTGTCAGGCGAGAAGAGATTCATGACAAGAAGCAGAAGTCCGGGCCCGAGGTCATGGAAGCTATCAAACAACGTGGTGGCTTGATTGGTCTGGATGTTTATATTATACACAAGTTCTTTTGTACCTCATCCAGTTTCTCTTGCACAGTCTAGGCTCAGAGTTGAAAAGAAAAACCTTGCGATGACCGTGCTGGCCTTGAACAACTGTGTCATGCTGGAGTTAAACATATCATAAGACGATTCTTTGTTGGCAACGTGTTTGGCCATCGATGCCGAAGTCGAGTCTTTGTCAAGAAAATACATGTACTGTAATTTCGCTGTAGGACCACAACGATCAGAATCCGCAACAGTTGTAGTACAAATCAATAGAATTGCATGCCCTTGGTCATTTTTGGCTCCAGTTTGCAGTTTGCGGTTTCACGTTCAACCAAAGCAAGATGGGGCTAGACCAGGCCAAGAGTCTCTTTGATACCTTCAAGGCCGCCTTCACAGCAGAGCCCTGTGATTTGGCCAAGTGCGAGGAGCTCCTTGGTCAATTGAAACTGCTCTTGTTCTCAGGGTCGGCCGTCTTGTCAGGAACTGGGAGCAAACAGGAGCAACTTCTTGTTCGAGAAACGCTTGAGCACGCTTGCTTTCTTTCAATTCGCAGACGGGATCTCCCAGCTTTCGAGAGGCATGTGTCCCAGTTGAAGATGTTCTACGACAGGCAGCAAGACCTGCCACCTTCGGAGCAGAAGTATCCAATCCTAGGGCTGTCACTTCTGAATTTGCTGGCCTCCGACCGCATTGGGGAGTTCCACACTGAGTTGGAACTGATACCTGTGGACGAGGCTGAGAATATGTATATCAAGCAGCCTGTCCAGTTGGAGCGCTATGTCATGGAGGGCAACTATGCCAAGGTGCTGGAAGGCCAAAAGGACGTCCCCAAGATGTACTATGCCTTCCTGATGGAGAAGTTGATTGAGTGTGTGAGGCACAAGGTCGGAGCATCGCTAGAGCGATCCTATGAGAACCTGCCGGCTCAGCAGGCAGCACAGATGTTGATCTTGGCAGATGTACCGGCTTTGCAGGAGTATGCGATCAAGGAGAATGAGCGCAAAGCTCGAAGTGAAAATGATGACCCAATGGGCGATTTTACACCTTCCTTGACCCGGAGAGCTCCTGTCGGCCTCGTGAAGTGGGAGGTGAAAGATGGGCGACTCCATTTCATTCGCTCTGAGCAGAAGAGGATGGAAGTACCTGCAGTAGACTTGATGGTGAACACCATTGGCTATGCAACGGACTTGGAGCGCATCGTCTGAGGGCCGGAGCTGATGCTGATATGCCTCTGCATCAGGGCCATCTTTGGCTTCGCAATGACACCTGAGCAGTTCTATAGATGAAAAGCAGAATGCCGTGGAGGTTGTGCGATGTGTAGGCTTGTGCAGTCAAACCAAAGACACGTGTGCCTTCAACTCAGCCCCAGCTCATTGAAACTAAGGCGACTGATTTGGACAGTCTCAAGGACTGAGACAGCTATTATGGCTTTGACTACTTGCAACATCTTGCAAGGAGTTTAAGTATTTTGCTTTAAACTTGTTTTTGTCAAGGGGCTTGCAGCGTGCGACTGTGCATGCAGTCACACAATCATATACATGATTATACACGTATACACATGAAACAAGGAAAGGCAAGAGAGGTGCGATAAAGTTTGGGGCACTTTGAACCTGTCGTATCATCAATCAAGCACAGACTTCACCTCACAGAGAGGAGTCGCTTGGGAACATGGCCAGCGATTTGTCCAAGTTTGGTGCCCCGAGGTTGTGCTATGCCAACTCTGTTTGTACTACTTGTAAACCTAGGAGCAGTAAAGACACCTTTGAATAACATCCGAGATGCACTGCTCAAAGGAATGCTTTTGGCCTGTAGCAATGCAGTTCTACAATGCATACAAAAGTCAACCAAATTCCAAAGCAAAGCCGCACCTATTACTGTGCTCAAATACATTCAAATAGGTGATTCTAAAGTCCCGTGGTAGGGCAAAACGCCCGACAAACCATATATATATATATATTAGGTTGGAGGCCATCGCTATTAGGTTCCGTTTCGCCTCCACAGCGAGTTGAGGTCCAAAAAGCTCCACAGCGAGGCGGCGCTGCGAGTGGAGGTCCTGGAGAAGGCGAGGCCGCGAGGCATATATTTAATCGATATCCATGTATATATATATATATGTATAGTCATATATATATAGACATATATAATATATGTATGTAAAACATGTAGTAATTATATATACATATATGAGAGGGGCCTGTTGTGGGCGGCAGAAAATTGAGACAAATGTGATTGTTTTTTGCAAATCCTAAATCACATGAAGCCAGGTATGAACAGATTGCACTTTTAAGCACATACTGTTTCAGGAAAAATACGAACCACAATTAGAAACATAGAGCTGGACATGGGAATAAAG
Organism: Durusdinium trenchii; assembly: GCA_963970005.1. Lineage (NCBI taxonomy): Eukaryota > Dinophyceae > Suessiales > Symbiodiniaceae > Durusdinium > Durusdinium trenchii. The sequence goes on from CAXAMN010012002.1 coordinate 1,140,735, forward strand.
AAAATGTGAATGTGGTGCCACCACATGGATGACGGTCGAACTTGTCGCATGAGCATGTTTGAGAGAAGTCCGCAATCGCCGACTTTGGGCACGAACCGCCCCTTTTACTGTTTTCTACCGCCACCCAGAGCGGTGGGACTGTGCACACCGAGCCATGGCAACGCCAGCGCGAAAAGAGCGCGCTTAGCTTTTGAAAGCTTCCGTTCAGTTCGAGTTCGTGTACTTCGTGAGACACAAACCCTGGTTGAGCTACCCAACCTCAAATTGGTAGCGGAGCCGCAAGGCTCAGGGCTCCGCTGCTGTTGCTACATCACGGCCGAGCGCGATGGCATCCTCATCCGCTGCATCGTCCAGCGTGGACGCGAGCAAAGATTCCTGGGTTCCGACCTTCTCGAATCGACCTCAGGACTACAGGGAATGGAGAGCAAGGATTCACCTCTACCAGAAGAAGATGGTGCTGCAAAAGAAGCCACAAGAAGGGGTCATAAACCTTTTGACCACCCTTTCAGCTTGGGACAGCCTGGAAGCAAGTGGAGCCGATCGCCGAATCGGCCAGCGAAGACAAGGACGGCGGATTCACCAAGGTGATTGAGATCCTCGACAAAGACCTTCCGCTACGATGCAAGAGTGGAACAACCAAGGAGCTTCGAAAAGTTCTTCTACAGCATCAGCAGGCGGTACAACCAAACCCTGATGTCGTATTGCGCTGAACATCGAGAAGCCCTTCGTGAAGTGGAAAAACATGGAGTCAAACTCTCACCAGAGATCACGGGCTGGTTGATGCTCAGAAGAAGTGGTCTATCTCAGGACCAAAAACACCTGGTGCAAAGTCGATGTGGCACCAGCCTGGAGGAGAGCAAAGTTGAAGAGGCCATGTACTACCTGTACGGTCAGGACTATCGTGGGAAAGTGGGGTACTCACAACGCCCTACTGGTGGAAAAGGAAAAGGAGCCAACAAGTGGCGAAAACCAGCGCAGGCCTACACCCTGCATGACGCCACCTACTTCCCTGAGGAGACCTACGACCATGAGAATGAAGAGGTTCTCTATGAGGAGACCTACGATGAATTTGATGACGAGGCCTACGATGAAGAGGCCGATGAAGAGTCAGCTCTGTACACTGGCTATGAAGAAGACTACCCAGATCAAGAAGATCCTGAGTACGAGGAAGCCTATGCCACCTACCTGGACGCCAGAAGACGTTTCGCTGAATTGCGGAACAACAGAGGCTTCTTCCCCGTCGTTGCACTGACGGAGAACTCATCCACACCGACGTCATCGACCCAAAGGCCAATTCCGCCTCGAGCCAAAGGAAAAGGGGGAAAAGGAAAAAGCTCCAGATCACCGCATGCAAAGAGCAGAGGCAAGTCAGCTCTGCAGAACAAGACATGTTTGCGTTGTGGCCAACCCGGACACTTTGCAGCTCAATGCACTCAGAAGAGGAGTCCAACCTCAAGCCCTACCAATTCCGCCAAAAAGGCCAAAGCCGAGACAGCGATGATGGTCCATTTCGAAATGAAGGACTACCAAAGCATCCCTAAGGGACTCTTCGGCACCGTGGATGGAGGGGCAAGCTGCATGGTCATCGGCCATGACATCCTGATGAACTACATTGAGAACTACCACGAACAAGGTTTTGACACCTCAAGCTTCCACTTCCGGCCAGCCGAAAAGACTCTGCAGTTCGGCGGCGACAAGAGCATGGAAGCCCAGTGGACCGTCCACATGCCAGTGTGCATCCAAGGCCACCTCGGCCGCGCCCAGGCATTGATCGGCAGGCCTATCCTCAAGGCCATGAAGCTACAACTGAACTTCACCGAAGACACCATGAGGTTCGACAACGGACCATGGACACCGATCGTAACCGGCTCCAGAGGAGAACACCTCCTCCAGCTCGACCAAGGTCTACAAGACCTTCCAGACCACAACAGCTATGAGTTCGACTACATGATGGAAGAGACCTACGCACAGCTCACACAAGAGCCAACAAGAGCAGAACACTACACCTTGGCACACTACATCGAGCTCACAGGCCTTACTGCTCCCAACCTGGGAGAACAGGCTATGCTGACGAGACAGAACATGATGAAGACAGCAACGACACCACAGACCCCGATGATGATGAAGACACCGGCTACCGCCGATCACTCACGGACAAACTTGTCCGCAGCTTCCGATTGCGCCAGCAACAACTCACAAGGCAGTACGAGCAGACAGTGGACACTGCACTCACAGCACACGACAACCACCAGATGCAATTCTGGGAGATCTACGCTGGAGACGCAGTCCTTGCCACCCACATGGAAGAACTCGGATTCCAGGTCCGCACTTTTGACCTGTTGAGCGGCTGGGATTTCACAAAGCCCAGTCACCAAAGAGAGTTCATCCACCTGTACTACCACTCCAGCCCTGAGATCATTTGGATTGCACCACCTTGCACCAAATGGTCACCACTGCAGCGCCTGAACGCCAGAACACCGGCTGACAAGCAGCGCCTAGACGCACAGCAACAGCATGAAGAGGGGACCCACTTGCGGTTCAGCAAGACAATCCACAACAAGCAATACAAGCAACATCGACTATCCATCTTTGAACACCCCAGGAATGCAACATCCTGGAACACACCTACACTACAACAGCTAGAGGGATTTGACGCACATGTCGACCAATGCCAATATGGAGCAACATTGCCAGACTCCTACGGCAACAAGCAATACATCAAGAAGCCTACCAACCTCCGTGTCACAGACACCGCCCTGGCTTCGATGCTCGAGAGAGTCTGCGCCGACAACCGCTACCACTTGCCCATTGAAGGAAGTTCACCATCCATTGGCAGTCGAGCAGCAGCAGCAGGCAGCTACAACAGCGACATGTGTAGCGAATGGGCACAGATCATGTACGACTACATGCACAACTACTATTGGCCAACGCCCACCGAAGAAGCATTTCCGGCTGAACATGATGTACTACAACCAGAAGGTCAAGCACTGGTACCACAACAAGCAGCAGCAGAACAACCACAGCCTCCCGTCTATGACGATGAAGAACAGCTGGACAACAACAGAGGCATACTGACAAGACTGCAAGAGACACAATGGTCAGCAGCACAGCGAACAGTACAACGGATCCACAGGAACCTCGGACATCCCACAAACTTGGAACTGGCAAGACTTCTCAAGAGCAAGAACGCCAGTCCGGCGATCATAGCTGCAGCGCAAGAACACCGATGCCAACTCTGCGAAGCACATTGACCACCACCACAAGTGTCCAAGAGCACCCTCCGCACGGGAGGAAGCTTCAACAGCAGAGTACAAGCAGACACAGTTTGGGTACAACTCCCAAAACACCGCGGCAAGCACCGGCCACCTGCCGTTCCAGTTCTCAGCATGATCGACACGACCACCAAGTTCATGTCAGCCCGAGTCATTGACAGCGAACAGTCCGAAGAGTTCATCCGAGGGCTCGAGAGAGGCTGGGTCAGACACTTTGGCCCCCCAACCATCCTGCAGATTGACGATCACCGGGGATGGAGCTCAGACACCACAAGAACTTGGACAAGCGATCACGGCGTTCAACTGGAAATCTCTCCAGGACAAGCACGCACCAGACTAAGCATAGTCGAGAGGAGACACCAAGTCCTCCGACGAGCTCTGGAGATCTTTGTAGCAGCACAACAACGAGATCCTGACAATGACAACACTGGCAGCGTCCGCGAGCAGATCATCCAGGCACTTTGCCATGTGATCCCCCAGATCAACAACACTCCCAATGTCCAAGGCTTCAGCCCCACACAATGGGCAATGGGCATGCGACCACGCATCCCCGGTGTCTTGATGGACCACGACCTGACACCAGCACAACTGACACCAAGCGAAGCAACGCAACAGAAGTTGAACTTGCAGAAACAAGCAGCCATTGCAGTGATAGAGGCAGACAACAGTGCAAGACTACGCCGAGCACTCCTGCGACAGCACCAGTCTGTACAATACACCTATTCCACTGGCCAACAGGTGTACTACTGGCGAGACGCACCCGGAGGAGCAGGACCCAAGATCCGATGGAAAGGACCAGCAACAGTCATCATGACTGAGCCAGGCCGCACCGGACCAGCCACAAACACCTACTGGATCACGCACGGCTCCACTCTGCTTCGAGTATCCGGAGAACACCTACGACCGGATCTTGGCCACCAAGATGACGCCGATCCGATGCTTCGAGCAAGTCAAGCACTGGACGCAATACGAGGAGTGAGTACAACTCTCTACCTAGACCTCATCAAGTCCAACAAGAGAAAACGAACAGAAGTGGTGACAGACGATGAAGATGACGCACAAGTCACACCAGCGACGGGCACCGAGACAACAACACCACCTGACGCACCAGCACCCCAGCCAGACTACTGAGATGTTGAAGAAGATGGCGTAACATGGCGCAGAATACATGTCCAACCACGACAGGCACTCTACACGCCCACCAATGACGACCGGGCACCCTGGCGACACTTCCAGGATATCCGTCGAAGGGTCACCCAACGACCACATCAACCAGCCAGGATTGGACACTGCCAAACGCCACAAGGGCTATGCCATTTCACTGGTTGGACAGGATCAACAACATTTGTCCTCAGAAGTGACAGATACACTACAGGTGGAACCAACCCAACAGTCATCACAAGCTCTGAACCACCACCAGGTGACGAGAACATGGCAGAGCAGGACAGCCCGATGGCAGAATCACAACAACATGGTGACGACACTACCGTCAACCAGCAGACAGCCGCAGCACCTGCAGCCAACCTCGACATGGAAGAGATCGAAGAGGAACCTACAAGCACTGGTGAACCAGAACCACCACCCAGCACTCATGGAGTACTGACTCCACATGACAGCACTGCCGTGCACTATGACGGGGACTCATCCCACCGCGTCAACAAGCACTATATGCACCACCAGCGCCAACAGAGAGCTTCCAGGATCAGAGGAACAGGTTTGATAGACAGGAAACCCTGCCGTTCCAACCGAATGTGCGTGAACCACCACCCAGGTATGGACCTTCGACTTCACGAACGACAACAGCACCAGGTTCAGCACCCTATGCACGAACAAGGCCAACTGACCCAGAGATTGCACTACTTCAGAACACCTATGACACTGACTTGGCCAAGGCAGGAACACTGACACTACCACCCGGCTGGACCCTCGAGAACGGATTCTTGACCCTTGACGACTGCAGGGACGAATGGATCTTGTGCCAAGACAAGCTTGTCAGAAGACACTATGTGCCTCGAAGCAAGCTCTTCGACCCAAATGACCCAAGAGCAAACTGCCCAGTACCATTGCACTACCTTAGCAAGGACCGGCAAACCACCGGCACCAATGGCGTGAGCAAGTACGACAGATGGAAACAACAACGAGACAAAGACACACAAGGGACATGGACCGGGCGCACCACCTTCAAGATACTCCCAGCATTCAGATTGCTGGCGAGAGAAGCTTTCTACAACAAGAGCCACGGACATCAATCCTATGTGGAACCAGCACCGGAACAAGCCCTACAAGCCCATGAACAAGGCACCAGCTCAGCAGGTGTCAAAGCCAGAAAAAACCAACTCAACGAGCGAACAATGTCTCTGGCTGACCGCCTCGCTTTCATGGAGGCAAAGAAGAAAGAACTGGAAAGTTTCTTCCAGAATGATGTCTGGGAAATGGTTCAAGATGATGGCGCCATTCCCAGCGATCGTGTGTTGAAGGCACACTTCACCCTCAAATGGACAAAATGGCCAAACGGAGAGCCACGAGCCAAAGCAAGGCTCATCACTCAAGGGTTCAAAGACCCAGACGCACTCAACGGACAGTTGAACACGGATGCGCCAACCTTGAGTCGCGTGGCTAGGAACTACATCCTCTCCATCTGCTCCAACAATGGATGGACAAGCTACAGCGCAGATGTGAGCACTGCCTTTCTCCAAGGTAAAGAGCATCCAAGCCACCGAACATTGTGGATCAAGCTTCCCAGTGATGCAAGACGACTTCTCGGTCTCTCAGGGACCACGGGCGACAAGGCCCTAATGCAGCTGAGAAAACCAATGTATGGACTATGTGATGCACCACGAGCATGGTACAGCGAGGCCCGAGACCGCATCACCAGACTTGGAGCCATAGTGCACCCACTGGATCCATGCCTTTTCCTGGTCTACGACTACGACGCAGAAGAAAGCACATGGACCAGTCAGTCTGACGACAATGGCAACCAAGTGAAGCATCCACCCTTAGTGGGCCTGTTCGGCCTCCACGTTGATGACATTCTTGGAGCTGGCAACATGGACAACCCATACTTCGACAAGTTCATCAAAGCTCTGAAAAAGACTTTCAACTTCAGGACATGGGAACAGAACACAGACATCGAGTGACATCGAGTAGTGTGGAGCCAAAATCCACAGAGTGACCCAACACCACTATGAACTGCTCCACACCACCTACCTCTCAAAGCAAAAGCCCATCATTAGCTTTGAGGAAGGACCCAACGACCAACTGGTGACAGAGAAGCAACGAACGATGCTCAGAGGCATCATTGGAGCACTACAGTGGCCATCCACACAAAGCAGCCCACATGTCCAAGCCATGACAAGCCAACTAGCTGGACAAGTGAGTCGCGCTACAATTGCGACACTCAAAGAAGCCAACAAAGCTCTTCGCTATGCCAAGCAATATGCTGACGTTGGACTTCGATTCCAAAAGCTGGGCAAGCCAGATGAGATGACCTTCATTGTCTACAGCGACGCCGCCTTCGCCTCGAGAGCCGACCTCGCATCAAGGAGGCCACCTAGTGATGATGGTTCACAACTCAGTGACCAAGGGCTCAGAAGGAGGCTACCACCTCATCGACTGGCGATCGTGGAAACTTCCACGAGTGGCACGCTCAAGCCTAGCGGCAGAGAGCCAAGCAGCCTCAAATGCAGCAGATGCATTGCTGTATGCGTCCACCTTTTGGAAATTGATATGGTCGCCCTACCTGGCACTTGAAGACAGCCACACTCCAAAGGTGAAACATCCTCCACGTCTAGTCATAGACGCAAAGGCACTCTACGACCTACTGGTCAAACAAGACCTCCAGACAGCCTCACAGACAGACAAGCAAACTAGCATTGAAGTGCTAGTCACACGTGACAAGCTGTCATGCACGGGAGCCTAAGCCAAATGCGATACGCATACACCAAGCCACTGACACAGATGGCGATGTTCGCAACCCTACCTACCACCACCACTGCGCACACCACAGAACCACCAGACCACAACCAAGACCGCATGATGGACAACCAGAACTTCATTTTCTTGGCAGGTTTCACGTTGATGATTGCGCTCCTTGCCAACCTGATTTGGCACCTTTGCACCAAAGCAACCAAGAAGGCAACAAGGCCTAGCCAAAGTACCACGACAGATCCCCAAGAAGAAGAAGAGGATGAAACACAAGAAGAAGAACAGCCCTTCAGGCAAGGCACGCAGACAGAGTACTGCAACCTCGACACCCTGATCTCCCTGAGACGACGACAGAAGGAGCTGGAAGCACAAGTCACCCACCTTCAAAGCAAACTGCAACAAGCAGAGAACCGCCTACTCGACCAACAGGCATGCTTTGAGAAAGATTTCAAACGCTACAAAGGGCACCAAGAAATCCAGATGGAAACGATGAGACTTCGCTACATAGACGAAGTGAAGGTGAGGGCACGCAACCACCTGAGGTTTGCGATCAATGCCAACATCCACCACACCAATCACGGCAGCAGCTGGCACAGCTCATTCCAATGTGCTCAGCAGAGAACGGCCAATATAGTGCACACCTTGGTTCCTTGCAAGGTATGCGCTCATGATTTGTGCCAGGACCTGTACGAAGAAGAAGCTGCCCAAGCTCCTGCGACATCGTCCTCCACCGGTGTGAATGTGGTGCCACCACATGGATGACGGTCGAACTTGTCGCATGAGCATGTTTGAGAGAAGTCCGCAATCGCCGACTTTGGGCACGAACCGCCCCTTTTACTGTTTTCTACCGCCGCCCAGAGCGGTGGGACTGTGCACACCGAGCCATGGCAACGCCAGCGCGAAAAGAGTGCGCTTAGCTTTTGAAAGCTTCCGTTCAGTTCGAGTTCGTGTACTTCGTGAGACACAAACCCTGGTTGAGCCTCAAAGAAAATATTAAAAGAATGACCGTACTCTAGGAATAGCAGATGAATAGGACACAATGAATAAAGGATGAACAATTCCTTTCAGTTTCCTTTAAGCAGGATACATTGATATAATTCCTTGCATTTTCCCTTCGAAAAATGATCAATTCCTTTCATTTTTGTTTTAAAACATATCAATTCTGCTCATTACTTTGCAAAGGAACATGAAACAAACAATAATGTTTAAAAGGAAAACAAAGAAATCATTTTTTTACAGAAACAGCAAAGGAATGAGTCCTATCAGCTCTTTCTTTAAAACTGACTCTGGCTAAAAATTGACTCTGGGATCTTCACATACATAGTTTCGTCGGACATATGGTATTTTTATGTTGTTGTTGCTGCTGTTGCTGCTTCTTGCTGTTTCCTCTTCCTCTACTTCATCTACTTCGACCGGGAGATAGAGGTCTGCCTGGCATGTTTCTCGCTGGACTGTCTGCTGTGAGATGGCATCAATAGGCGCATGAGTCTAAGATCATTTTGCATTTGAGTTTATGTTAGATTTGTGCATTGTTCGTGCATTTTGAATTGAATTTGACTTGACCATCTGACCGCAGCCTTTTTCCCCAACAGCGGAAGCTTGGGTTCTCAGCCAAACTAGGCACTGGGGCAATGTGGGGCAGTCATCCGGTGAGGTTCCCTGAGGTTCCGAGGTTCCGAGTGAAGGTTCCGAGGTTCCAAGTAAAGGTTCCGAAGGTTCCGAGGTTCCAAGCGAAGGCTCCGTGTCAAGTGTCCAAAGAGTTCCAAGTAAAGGTTCCAAGTAAAGGTTCCGAGTGAAGGTTCCGAAGGTTCCAAAGTTAAGGTTCAGTGTCAAGTGTCCAAAAAGTCCCAAGTAAAGGTTCCGAAGGTTCCAAGTGAGGGTTCCGAGGTTCCAAGCAAATGTTCCGTGTCAAGTGTCCAAAAAGTTCCAAGTTTAAGGGTCCAAGTGAAGGTTCCGAAGGTTCCAAGTGAGGGTTCCGAGGTTCCAAGTAAAGGTTCCGAAGGTTCTTAAGTGAGGGTTCCGAGGTTCCAAGTAAAGGTTCCGAGTGGAGGCTCCGAAGGTTCCGAGGTTAAGGTTCCGTGTCAAGTGTCTAAAAAGTTCCAAGTAAAGGTTCTAAGTAAAGGTTCCGCAGGTTGACAGGGATCGACTGCAGGCTGAATCGACCCGTCGGATCAAAAAGATCCACGTCGACGAGTCGGTGTGAAATCGACAAAAGATTGAAATCAGTGTGAACGCAAAAGTTTGCAGAGTTTGGTCATAGACAATATACACATTGGTGGACATGGATCGACCCGATTGTGCTTTTGGATCATATCATGTGGTTTCATCATCAAGCTAGCCAGGATATCGCGTGGCTTCCACCTGCGAATCGGGGCCTCAATTTGAGCGCGTTGGGTTTTCATGGTGCGTTGCGTTGAATGACATGTTAGACGCGCAACAAATGATAAAGCCAATGGTGAGCCTATAGAGATGGCGCCTTTAAGTTCTTTCAGCCCAACATAGACTTAGACAGACTTAGGTCGACCTCGACAGACATCGATCAGGCTGCAAAGGACTTCGATCGTGCTTTTGCATCGTGGTTTCATCCTGAAGTGTGCCAGGCTTCAACCTGCGGCGGATGCTCGGGGACCTCAATTTGAGCGTGTTGGGTAATTCCTGGGTTTGTCATCATTGGCTAGCATTTGTTTACGCAAAAATTCATTTTGGATGGTGGTTTTGCCTCTTGCGTGGAATGATTGAATAGTATATTGTAAATTAAACTAAAAGTTATTGCATATGGGAAGTTGATGGAAGTTGCATGGTCCAAGTGGATCAAGTCCAAGTCCAGACATAATATTTCGGGTGGGTCGATCAGCTTTTCTAGCACTGACATGGTTGGCGGCGCCGTCGGACTTTGTTGTGCTTTTGCATCCCGAAACGCGCTACTGGTTATATTGCTTCGTGTGGCTTCGACCTGCGACAGACCGTCCGGGACCTCAATTTGAGCGCGTTGGGCTTCATGCTGCGGTCGGTGGCCTTTGTCTCCTTCACATCTTTTGTTTCTTTGTCGCAGCTTAACCAGAGGTTCCCTTACATTTGTTCTGAGTGATGCTTCGCCAGACGCAGACAGGCTCGTCGGACAAACCCGGTGCGGGGCGTATCACCATATGAACAATCCAATCAGGGTGACCGATCAAATTTGTGGACCACTTCAAGTCCTCATTTTCGATTTCACGTATCAAACTGTCATCAGTTTTCATCAACTATCACTTCGGGTTCTCACTAATTTCATTTTCACTGGGACCTTTGTGAGACTTTTCGAGCCATGACGACGCATAAAGACATTCTCTTTGTGGCGTGGGGAGTTGAGCGGTACTACAAGACTAGATTCTTGGCTTAATTGCTGCGTGCTTTGATCGCTGAGTTTTGACTGAGTGATTTGCCTGGGTGTTTTGGCTTGATTACTGGGTGCTTTGATTGCTTTGTCACGCCATGAACTGCTAAGGTGGTGGATGGAAGAAGGGCAGAGAGTTCACGCCTGGCTGGCGCAAAAGCGAACAATTTGGATACGATACAATCAATCATTTTTGGTGCAGCAGTTTGAGGAGAATGTCAAAAGTCCATTCACAAGTCCATGTTCTGTGGCACTTGAGGCAGAGCACGTGACCACACCCATGTGATGGTTGACCTCCGAAAGATCATGAATGACCCTGCCACACAAAAAGGAGGACGACGATATGTGGGGTGGCTGGGATGCTGGCAGCACAGGTGCCAAAAAACCGGAAAGCGCCTTGATCAAGTCATTGTTATTTTAAGTGACTCAGTATGGTGATTGGGTCATTGGTGAGCTGAGTCATTGTTAGCTGAGTCTGTGTCATTGTTACCGGTGGTTGTTCAGGAAGCATCCTGGACGACCCCAAGTTCCTCGAGTCCATCATCAAGCAGGAGGGCTGCAAGACAGCAGTTGAGTTTGTTTGGGACATCATTCAAAGCAATCTGAAGCTCCACAAGAAGAAGAAGCATGGCCTCCTGCTGCAAATTGTTTGTAGTTTGACTTAATACTAACCGTCGTCGTGATTTCAAACTTGATTTATTCACTTCAATGCCAGGCAACGCTGTGTGTCAGTCCATGGCCCTTCTTTTTGAATTTGCGCGAGTCCGTTGACTTCTTGTCCGACGCTATTGACTTTCGCATGAATCCAACCCGCGTCCGAGATTCCCCCGGATACTTCACGATGACCGATCATTGCCATTCTGCTTGGCTTTACCTTCCTCGGTGTGTCTGTATGTGTTGAGGCGTTCAAGATTTCGACAGGAGTCAGTGCAGGAACTTTGCAACAAGCTCGCGCCGATGCAGCCAAGAACAAAGTGACTGTGCTGTCACGCGCGGAAATGGGTCTTTGGCAATCTGTGCGGAATAAACCCCACACAAGCACTTGGATACTTGCACTTGTTGAGATTGCTGGTGTGTATGTGTGTGTGGGCATTGCATCAGTCATGTTGAGTCATTGTCAGTCTCTGGGATCTTTGGTGATCTATGTTGACTCTGGGATAGTGTGTCAAGTCAGAGCCGCGCCTCTTACACAACTCAGGATGCAAGAAGCTGGCTGGAGGTATATGCAGAACGACAGAGGGAATGGTCGCCAATGGCGTACTTGCCCTCCGGACGGAGAAGTTGGTATCGCTCAGCATACTGGTTCGAGAGGACTGCCCACTATGTCGTTTATGCCCCGTGTGTCCGACGAATGATGCTTGTGTCCATGTGTTCCCTGCCTCACGCCAGGACTCAACAGATTTTGGACCACCTAGATGGCAGGCCAGCGGATTTGGGAACCTTCAACAATAGCTGGCGAGTTGAGCTGCCATGGATTGTGTTGGCAAAGTCCGAGAGCCTTGTCACAAGTTACTTGCAATCTTCAAGTACTGATTTCAAGTAATTTAAGCGTAGGCCCTTAGGGTGCACTTTTCAACCCAGTTGTTGACTCTGAGGCGGCAGTGTGTGCGCCTTCATGACCCAGCTTTTGGATGGGACTCCCCGTGACCAAAGAGATACACCATTGAAACCGTTCGCCGGCGATTGGGACAGCGTTTCGCATTCCAGGCAGCGCGCAACGAATCGGGGCCCACAAGATACAGGAATCTGCCAGGAGATCAAATGGTGTTGGATTCTGTTGCGGTGCATTTTGCTACCGTGGCATGTCCAAGGGTCTTGTCGATTGACAAAACGGACCAGAACAAGTACAAGCTTCCAACAAGTGCTGGGATGCACCTTGGCTGGAGGTAGGAGACTGAGGTGTGGTACTCATGTGTTCAAGTCCGGCGCACGGTTTGTGGTGGGCGTGATCGGGATGTGGTGGCAAGGACCTCGCCTCTTGGCAGCGCCTTTTTGTCTTGGGCAGCAGAGTGTCGCATAAATTCTTTGAGTCGCTGATAAATTGAAGTTGAACTGAGGTAACCATAAGCCATGGAGAGTTTGGACAGTCTTAGAAAATTGCAAGCGCGGCGCCAACGTGCAAACGAGTGTCGTTTTCCGAGCTTTTCATGAAGCAGTCCTCGACGCCGGACATCTCCTTCTGTCCTTTCGCTTCTCGCTTGCGCCTTTTCCAGCCCCAACCATTTGCCCATGACAGTATTAATGCATTCCGTCTGATTTTTGCTCAGGCGTGGTATCAGATAAGACACCCAAGGAGACCAAGAACAGCGCCATGATGGCCTTTGCGATTTGGTTCTTGTCAGATCAAGGGCGCCCGGCTCTTCAAAATGCAGTTTGCCTTTCCACTAGTGGGTCATTCCCACAGACCAATCGACCGACATTTTGCGCAATTATTGATTGAGTGTGTGATTCTTTGCTGGTTCGCTGATGATCTGGTGTGGTGACGTTTGAGCTTGCGCTCAGGATTTTTCTCAATGCTGGTGGTATCATTGCGAGGACGCTCGCGCCTGACATTCACGCAGCCGGAGCAGACTGTATGCAACTCATTCCGTTTCTTGACTGATAGTGGCTACTGGCAGAGATGCATTTCCGTCGGACATAAGAATGATGACTAAGCTGGGTTTGAGATCGGACCTTGGAACCACGTGGCGTAACATCGGACTTCGAGCAAATCCGCCGCACCATTGGCATTCGTTTCAGTCGCTTGAGGAATGAGGAACATTCATTGCATGGAGTTGATGAGAAATTCAGAAGGCACCCATGCAAGATGGAAGCAGTATGTCGCAGATGAAGACTGGAGCCGGTATGTGCTCCTGGTTCCAAGCGCAAACTTGGACACAATTGCCGCTCTACACCCACCAAACATCGAGCGCGCCTTTGGCGAGAAGGAGAGCGCGGATCACATGAATTTTGTCAAGCGTTTGGGCCGCACTCTCCAAGCACAGGGCTCCTACGAAATTCATGAATTAGGACTTGAGTGATTGGAGTCCGTGGCTACGAATCGATGGGGCTACACAGGCATTGACTTCAAAGAGCTGCTCTGATTTGGCTCGAACTCACCTGGTCGTGATGTGGTGCAGCCTTACTTTGGGAATTCCAGATGATGTTCTCATCTCAGCTGCTCCTGGGGCTGACATCCAAGCTCAGCTGGTCGACTCCTTGATTAGCGTTGATGGCTGCCCAGAGGAGTGTTGTAGAGGTGGCAGGAGCCCATGCGTAACTCCTGGGATTGGGTGGTAGAGAAAGGATATGAGAGGTGGCTACATCCTATGGAGTCAGATCAATAGAGCCTTTCAGAGCCGGCCGGAAGAAAAAGATTGTTGATGTATTTGGATCACGAAGGCCCTGAAGCCTGAATCCAACCAAGTGCCATTTCGAGATCGACAAACACGACATCGACGTCGCCGGACTTAAATGGTCAGCCACTGCTCGCGGTGCACATCTCCGCGCTCATTGTTTGATGCCCTGAGCTTCAAAAGGCTGCCATCTTGTTTGCCAGAATGTGTGCAAAGCACAGGACTCAAACTGGTTCAGATTTGATTTGCATCTTGTCCGCCGGACTCAAGCTGTTTTAGTGAACGCAGGTCAGTTTTGGATCAAGGCTTTGTGGTCCGTCGCTGTGCAACATGGGTGAACGTGTTCGGTATCCATTCACTATTATGTGGAAGAGTGACCTCATGTCAGTGGAGGACATCAGTCGCTTTGTGGAGGCTTTGAAGCCTCAAGATCTTTGCTTTGAGCCGACTCTAGACTTGACGTGAGAAGTTTGCATTGTGCATATATGGGTGATTTTGAACTCTTAGCCTGCGAAGCCAAGGATTGAAGCCTTTTCAACGGATGCTGCTTTTGCTGAGTGGGCCCGTGTTGGACTTTATGACGAGCCTTGGTGTGATACCCCGAGACTCTCATGGTATTCTTCTGTAAAGCTGATGCTGCTGTGTAGAGATCTCCGGGATGACCGAAGGTTTCTGATAGTCTTCAAGTGAAGAACCCGCCCGACTATGTGAGAAAAGTGTGTGTGTGGTTGCGCTTTGGTTCAGTTTCGTGCTTGTCTGCTTGTTCTTGTTCAGTGACAGTTGAACATGCTTTCACACAATCGGCGTACCGGTGCATTGATTTTTACATTGCTTTGTGCGCTGACAGGCTGCCGCTTACAGCCTTTGCTCAGGGGCTGTGCTGGGGTGCTGGTTGTTGAACAGAAAGATCCCAGAGTCAATTTTTATCCAGAGTCTGATTTAAAGCATCTCTGATCCTCTTTAAAAGGAAATAAGGGGAATTGATCATTTATAAAATGAAACTGAAATGAGTAATGAGTTAATATCTTTAAAAGAATTCAAAAGGAATTGATTATAATAATAACCTTTTTGAAAGGAAAATACAAGTGAATTCTGAATAATCACCTTTCAAGGGAAAATACAAAGCATGGATCATTTTTGCTTAAAGGATGTTCACTTTAAAATTGATTAATTCATTTGTTGTCCTTTAAAACGGAGCTATTTACGTTTGTTACCCTTCTAAGAATGATAAATTCCTTTCACTCATCCTTCGAAAGCACTTATTTCCTTTCGTTTTCTTTTTTAACATGGCGATCCCAATTCCTTTTCCCTTTTAAGCTGAGCCATTACCTTCACTTTCCATTTAACAATGATCATGTTTTCATGTTAAAAAAACCAAACAGAATCATACTTTAAAGGGAATATGACAGGAATTAACCATGTTTAAAAGTATATTCCGTTGAAACATGATCACTTCCCTTCTTTTTTAAAGGGCATGAATCATTTTTAAACGGGAAATAAAGGAACTAATCATGTTTAAGAGGAAAATGAACGGTGTTAACCATGGTTCAAGGAAATTAAATAGAATAGCGACTTGAGACAAGGAAAAGGATTCATCAGTATTAAAAAGAAAAATGGAAGGATTTAGCAGTTCCTTTCACTTTCCCTTTAAACATGATCACGTTTTTTAGAGTTTTTAAACAAAGAAGAATATTTTTTTAGCGTGAAATGAACAGAATTTAGCAATTTTTAAAAGACAGCACATAAAAGGAAATAGTAATATTAAAAATAGAAAACAAAGAACTATTAATTGTTGAAAAGACATCAACCGACATAATAAAAGGACATAGTCATGCTTAAAGGGAAACAAACCAAAAATAATCATTGTTAAATGGAAAAATAACGGAAATCATCACTTTGAAAAGGGACAACCTATTTTTTGAAGGAACATAAAAGGAAATAGTAATGCCTCAAAGGAAAATACAAGGAAATGATCATTTTTGACATGAAATTAAGGACATGATCATTTTAAAATGAAAATAGCAGTGCTTTAAAAGGGCAATCAAGGCATCAACTATTTTTTAAAACTAAAAATGCAGTATATTTTAGGAAATAATCAGTTTTTAAGGTAAATAAGGTAAACAAATCAACTTTTAAGGTAAATAGACGGACACAATCATGTTTTAAAGCAAAACACAAGGAAATGCATGTTTAAACAAAACATGAATTGATCATGTTCAAAAGGAAAATTGGTGAAGGGACCTATTGGCTTCCTTTCTTCTAATTTAGTGGAAAATTTGCATTAGTTGTCCTATTTTTACTATTGTTAAACATGATCATTTTTTCCTATTTCTGATTATGGTTAGCATGCAATTACTCAGGATTGATCCAAGTGAATCACGATCAGACCAAAGCCTCGAGAAAACAAAAAACAAAAACAAAAACCCAAAAATTTGGCAACTAGTCCAGAGATCAGACTAGTTGTGGACACATCGTTTTTTTAGTATTTTTTGTTGTTTTTTCACACAAATTCAGATTGAATAATATTTCCTGAGAAGTCTTGTTGTGAAAACTTTTGTTCTTACATTAAGTATGATTAATCCAGATTCATGTGTGCTTCTAGAGTGCAGCAGACAAACGCAACCATGACATACAGGCACACATCCTCTCATGCCACCCATGCAGCAAAACCAGTGGTAAGCTGTGGATTTGGTCAAATGTTGCTCCAATATGATTTGTGTCCTAATTGTCTCAATTTTCTGTCGCCCACAACAGGCCTCTCATATATATATATATGTTTGTATCCATTTACACCAAGGCAATATCGCGTCCCCAAAAAACACATCTTTCTTTCCCATAAATTCACGCGTGTTTTCCATGTCCAAGCTACATGGCAACAACCAAAGGGCCGTGAGTGACGAGTACGGCCTCAAGACCCAAAAGTGGAGAGTTTGTTGTGAGGGTGCAACGAGGGGTAATTGAGCACGCAACCTCACTCTCACCTTTGTTCTCCAGATTCTCCAGAGCAGAATGAGAACCTAAGCATGGATTGGAAGGTATGGGATGGTGGGAGAGTGTTGATCATCAGCCTTCAACAATAACAAATGACATCGCCGGTCGTGCAGTGCCGGCCAATGCAATCTCAGGAAAACAAAATATATGGGGCTGCTCGCATATTGCGTTTCATGGAAGGTTTTTTTCGTTGATCCGCCTGAATTCCTCTCCAAAATCAGATCATTAGGAGGACCTTGAACGGTGTTGTAACGATACATGGAACGAATGATCAATCTGCAGGAAATAGTGGTCGTGAAGGAGAAGCTCGAGGACAAAACATCGCTCGTAGCAGCTCAGCTCAACCTTTCAATACACGCAACAATCCCTGGAAACATCGAAAAGGTGCTTGGTGACCTGGTAGAGGGGTTTTCTTTTTGCATGGCTTTGCCATTTCTTCTCTAGGATATGTCCACAAATTACTTGGCAGTGCGGTTGAGGCCAAACTTGAAAAGGAGATTGAAGAGCTGAATGTGAAGCCCACGGCTCAGACTCAGAGGGACAGGCCCTTTTCCTCATATATACTGTAGATATTTGTAGATACAATTCCTTTTATATCATATTTGTCCCAATAGATCATGGTGGGAGTAAACGCTACAGAATCTCGGGGTATGACCAACCATTGACGTCAATATAGAATTCGATAGAACGCAACAACACATCCATAGATTTGGGCTTCTATGGATGCAGATCGCGCTTTCGCGAGGCTGGAAGATGCCATGTTTGCGGTGACGGAGGAACGCAAAGACGCGAAGACAGTGGTCGGGCTCCTCAGACTCGCACTTGAGGGAGACCAATCCCGGTTGGTGTGCTGTCATTGGAAGTGGTCTGAGCCATAAGCTTCACACACTCCGGTGCTTGAGACAATCCTGCACAACAAGGTGGAGCTACTACAGCAGAAGGAGGCGGCACTGAGAAAAGTTGAAAAGGAGGCCTGCTGCTAGCCACAGTTTGCCACAGTTTTTGCTGAATGTAAAATTGGATGGGCTGCCTAAAGTTGGAATCTTATATAATTGTTTGTTTTTTTTTCTCTCTCTCTCTCTCTAAATATTCTAAATTGATTCGGATCCAAGATGACAGCGGAATTATATGACTTATGTCGCGCATGCTTTCTCTTAGTCGCTCCAGGCTGTTTTCTCGAAAGAGTCAGTGAAAACGGTTTGCGACGACATCAAGGTTTTTCAGGATACGACGTGCGGTCGCGATCTATTTGGGCTGCAAAAAGCGAGGTTGACCAATGAAGGTTTTGCTAGAGTTGACCCCGCCCCGGCCTCACACGCACATTTTTGATCATTTTTGTGGACTGGGGCCCGGGGCCAAGAAGCTAGAGGGAATGAGTAGGAGCTGTCAAGAGGCAATGCAACTCGAGTCAAACAGCGAGTTCTTTGTGACAGTTTCGATCTCGACGAAGGTGGTGCTTCGTCCAAGTGCTTTTGTAACAACAGTCCAGGCATTTATATTTTCGTTTTTATCATATGTGTCTTAATTTCGAAGAGTGAGTCTGCACGTTGCATCGTCCACTTCTTTCCATCAGGATCGAGAAGTCAAGTTGCGGGAGGAGAGCAAAGAATTGGAAGGTCGAAGATCATTGAATATTCTTACAATGATTTAGTGGGTGCATAACAAAGTTATAGAGACACGCCAACCACTGGGTTCTGGGCAGTTTCCTTTTGCCAGGGCGTTTGTGTGTGGGGGTCTCCATTATTTCAATACACCCTCATTTGATGTATTTCTATTGGGCACTTTGAAAGACAGTCACAGTGGCCTGCAGTCTACTCGTAGCTGAGTCTATCCATGGATCTAATGGACACAGTGCTGCGCATGAAGCCAGGATGTTTTTTTACTGTATATAGCAAGTAGCTTTTGGATGGAACCTACTTGAGGTTATCCCTTGTGGTGCTAAGGTGAGATCGAAAGATGGAAAGTCAAGTTTGAAGAGTCGCAAGTGGAGGCCCTCAGCAATGAGCACATCCAGTGCTTGCCAGAAAACCAAATAATTAGGCCAGCTCTAGTGATGAAGCTGTACCTTGATTGTGCAGTTTTGCCAGATTGCAAAGCTGCAAGACATCAATTGGCGAATCGCAGAGGTGGGGATTTTCTGGCTGAAGTAGTCCGTAGCGATGCAGCTGGATGTCTTGATATGTCGGATATCATTCATACCATGTGCACTGAAAAACATATATAGATAAAGCATAGATCAAGCGAGTCTCAATGAGTCTAAGAAACAGCTCCTTTATTCCATGTTGCGCCAGGACCTCAAGACCTCCAAGGTAAGTCTTCGAGAAGTAGAGGACTGGTTGGACGGCCGTGGAAGCTTTTGATTCACACTGCTCCAGACTGCTTAGCACTGGATGATCGCTCACATTGACATCAGTGTTTGGATGGTTTCTTTCCCGTACTGGCAGGTTCTGTGCATTCACTTTCATATCAATCATCAAACCGGTGAATGCATGCTCCTGCCAGTCCTGGAGACTGACTAGACGGGATAAGAGCATCTTGAGACTAAGCCAGGGCCAAATTTGTAAGAATCAGTTGTGTAGTCTTATCGCAATCGCACTATGAATGTATGTATTAATGTAATGTACAATAATGTACAGTAATGCAATGCAATGTCATGTAATGTAATGTTATAAGTTATAAAGTTATGTTATGCTATGTATGTAATGTATGTATGTAATTAATGTATGGTATGGTATGGTATGGTATTGTATTGTATTGTATTGTAATTAATGTATGTAATGTATGCAATCTATGTAATGTAGGTAATGTAGGTAATTGCCAATCATGCATAGAAGCACTCATCCCCATGGACTAGAGGTGTAGAGTGATCATCTAAGATGACACGCACAAATCGAGAAGTGAATACCGAGACCGCTTTGCTCAAAGGAAAAGAAGCTTCGCATGGTAGCGGAGCCTGAGAAGCCTGACCCGGAGTGGTCAGGTGGAGGCTCCAGGGTGTAGGTGACGCCATAGGCCCACTACACCCTTGGAACTTCATCCTCGACCCCGAGAAGGTCCTTGTCTTTGCCACAGGTGGCCATGGCTGGGTTGGAAGGAGCGGCAGCTTACATCTGCTGCTGGCCTGGCTGATGGACAAAAAATCGCCATGCGGATGATCCAAGCTGCAGAAGCAGCCTCCCTTGCTGCTCGGACTGCAGCAGAAGCCCTCACTACACAATAGCGAGACTTCAGTTGGACCCTGGAGCACTATCTTTCGTCCTTGAACGGCATGTCCTGAGGATTTCAAGGACATTCATTCGAGCTCGACCTGACAGCGGTATCGACCCCAGCATCCAGTCCGACGAGGAGAAACAGAGGAGCAAGTTTTTATACTCCCTCTTAGCGTCCCTGGTGAAGCAGCGCCCCCTTGCTTTAGTCCGCCAGGTCAAGGAGTCCAATGGCATGGGGGCATACCGCCTGCTGGTCCAGAGCTTAGAGCCCTCATCCAAGAACCGTGCATTGGGTCTCCTGACCATGATCTTGGAATGGAAGCCCTTCGAGATGAAGAAAGGCAGCATTCTAGGCCAAGTCCTACGCCTCGAAGAAGCGTTTGCTGAATACGCGAAAACAGGCTCGAAGCTCGAGGACAATATCCGCTTCGCAGTCCTCATGAGGTGCATTGGAGGCGAATTGAAGACATGGCTGCAGCTCAACGTCACTGAATCCCAGGATTACCAGAAGCTCAGGGAGGCCATCATCCAGTATGACAACGCCACTATGAGGTGGACCAATGTCACGATGCTTGCGGAATCTGGAGGTGATGGTGTCATTCCCATGGAGATAGGGAAAGGTGGCGACTATCCTAAGGGCAAGGGCAAGGACTATGAGCGCAAGGGCAAAGGAAAGTCTGATGGAAAGGGCAAAGCAAATTAAATTTTAGGGCAAGGGCTATGGCAAGTCCCCTGATCTTGGAGGAAAAGGTCAACGAAAGGCCAGTGGCAAAGGTGATGTCCAGAAGGGTCAAGCCGGGAAGACAGAGCAGAAGGTTTGCTTTATCTGTGGAAAAGCAGGCCATATCTCTAATCTAAGGAGTGCTGGCAGCGTCTTCGACAGGTCAGTGAGGAGAACACCAATGCCAAGCCCAATGCGGAGACGGGTACAGTAGCATCAAGTACCACGACAAGCAGCCAGAGCACGATTTGGAAGTCTGGCACGTGAAGCGGGTCGAAGAAGTTTCACCAACATCCGAATTCGAGAATGAGCCCATGATATTCGACCTCAGGCCTATGACAATGGCAGACATCGACCGCAAGCAGATCAGGGTGGTTCAGTTCTTCTCCATTGTGGCAGAGAATGAGCCCAATGTGAATGACACCCAGGTGGCCTACAACATCATGGCCGTGAAGAAGGAGGGCAATGGCATGAGAGAAGGGAATCCCGTGAGCGTGTCTATCAGCTCGGGAGCTGATGCGACGATCCTGCCGAGTTCCTACTTGGGTGTTGGAACTGAGCTGGATGAAGGAGCGCCTGGACCACAAGATGCTCAGGGAGCGCCCATCGCCATCAAAGGGTACAAGCAGGTTTGCTTCAGCTTCACGACTGAGGACAACAAGGAGGCGCAGATCTATGAAAAAGTTAATTTCTCTGATGGCGTCAACCAGCCTATCATTTCGCATGGCAAGATGATGGAAGCAGGCTGGAACATCAATGAACGGGAGCCAACCTGCTATGACATTTGGTCGGGGCTCTAGTGTTGTGAGAATCCCACTTCAGCTGCAAAACCGGAGTCTCATTGCTACTGGCTACTGGGCACTTGCGAGAAGAGCCTCAGGAGCCCATGATGGTGCGGGTGCTGGAGGCGAAGTTGCTTGAGGGCCTGAGTCAGAAGGCCCGGTATCAAGTGTGGTGGAAGCAGGACGAGAACAAGTGGTTTGGAGTTCACTTGGCGAGGAAACTGCAGACGGCTGGAGGAGGACGCGAGTGGACGGCAATTGGCAGCTCTATGAAATGTGTGAGAACCTTCATGGGCTGGCTGATCAAGAAGAGAATCGAGAACGTCGAGGACAACACGTTGATCCTCACTGCGGAGGAGATGAGCGCGGAGGACATAGGCTTTGAAGTGGAAACCGGACTGGACCTGAAGTCTCAGGCGGAGAAGGATGCCATTGCCTTGCGGGAGCATGGGGTCCCTGCAGAAGAGCCTCAGCCTGTTGACGAGGAGGTGGAAGTTGCAGTGGCCATGGCCGGCGATGAGGCGCTGGACATGGAGAAGGTGATGAACAGGAGGGACGTCTGGTGCTACAAGCTGGACTACCTGATCATGTGATTGTGAATGGCGTCCAATTGACTGCTACCAGCAGGTTGAGAGAGCTGAGAACGGCATGTCCTTCAATTGGCGTCAGTGCTATCAGAGGATTGTGAGCCACCTCAACGAGAGAGAATTGAAGGCAGCGTCGGAGGCAGTGGCCGCAGCAGAGCTCCAGATGGCTCGACAACTTCGAATGCAAAACATCATTCCAGTGCCACCCCAGCATGTTCAAGACCTTCACTCGTTGACACACGTGCCCTATCAGCCTTGGTGCGAGGTGTGCCTGAAGCATCGTGGTCGACCAGATAGACATGTCCGGACAGGTGCATCCCGCACAGGCGGAATCCCCATCATTTCTCTGGGCTTCGCTTGTACCAAAGCGGCCCGTGATCGAGGCAGAGATCCTGATGATGAGGAACAGATAGAGAGCTGAGGATCTGCACTCTGGCTCATCATGGTGTCAAAAAGGTCAGCTGAATTTGATGGCCGGTGAGATCATGAACTTTGTCCAGACTTTGGGCCATGTGGAGATTGGACTGTATGGCGGCAACGAGCCGACAATCAGATCCCTTCTACGAATCTTGCTCAATTGCAGGCAGGCAATGGGCCTTCGCGGCCCTATACAGTACCAAGGTGAAGGACTCAGCAGGAAACTTGCTGGCTGATAATGCAATCCAGAGAGTTCGGGGCTTAGCAAGCACATTGAAACCACCGCTTCCGGGTCTTTCCATCTGATAGGGTTTCATTCGCCAGTCATGGAAGAACCTTGTAGTCAACCTGTCCAGATGAAAATCCTCCAACTTCAAAGGTTCCAGCGGCTGCCAGCGCGTCCATCCTCATCAATCTCTTCTCTTCGACCTTGTTGGCGGGCAGGTCAATCTCTAAGCCTGGATCAGGTGGTGTTTTGTGCAGGGGTGCATCGCTCCGTAGCTCTTCAGGGATGTCTCCTGGTTGTAGGTCTTCAAGATCTTCTGCGCCCTCTTCATGGCCAATGTCTCCACGTCCAACACCTCATCGAGGTGGTACATGGTCTCATCCCCAATGCAGACCTTTTCTACTCTTCTTTCCACCATCTGTTGATGTCCTGATGAGCTTGCTCCTCCTCCTTCGGGCACTTCAATCCTTGCTCGTTTAGCTTCTGGTTCAACTTTGACAGCAAGGCAAAGGTTCAATCACCATATGAATGACTCCTCACTGTCCCCCTTTCCCCAGATTGATCTCCAAGAGCTGGGGTTCCTCGCAATCCTCCACTTGGCTCTTCCTGCTGCGGGGCAAGTGGTGTAGATACCTCTTGATCAGCAACCAACGCTCCTCCATCTGCTTCACGAGCTTCTTCGATTTCTCTTTGGCTCTCCTCAAGCCCTTCCTTGGACATGGCATAGCTCTTTTGCTCGGGGCAATCCTTCCACCGAAGTTAATCTGGTACCGAAGCTGAAGGTGGCAAAGTTCTGGTAATAGGCTCCAAAGTTCTTCCATGGGCGGTCAACTCGCCTCACTGAGCGTGTCAAAAGAACTTGGCTGCCGTCACCAACAATCCATGAGTCCTGGCCTTCGGTTTTGCCCAGAAACAACGTCATTCGCCAGCTTGGATTTCCTTTTCCAGGTTGAGGCTTGACAAAGGCGTACACGGGGCATCCAAATGGGATCAGGGAGCCGTAGGGCTTTCCACGCGCCGGCTCATGACTGGTGACGCCCTGCGTGGCCTGGAACTTGTTGAGCGACCAGCGTGAATGTCGAGCTGCCCAACTCCACAAAGCATGGTTTGTGTTGAGCTGTAGCCCAGTCTTCGAGGCCACTTCGCCCAGAGAAGGGCTAGATTGGTGCGGTGAGAGTACGCCAATGACATGAAGTCTATAGCCCGGCCTCAGGACTGCGTTCTTTGAGGGTGCTCCTTGTGCTTTTCCTGAACAATGTGGTGGTCAGCCAAGGCATCGAACGAGATCATGGACTACCAGTTCTGGGAGCATTGGACATCAAAGATGCCTTTTTGCAGGTTCTTCAAGAACGTCCTCTCCAGATGGCCACTACAAGCTTCTCGACGCATTCCTGGACAGCAAATTGGAGCAAAAGCCTGGTATGACTTTCTGAGGGACTACTTGGAGTCTGAGCTTGCATTCACCTTTGCAAGGCGCAGGGAGTGAGCTGGTGTGTGTTTTGATCCACGTCGATGATGTGATGTTCACCGGGCATGAGAAGCCAGTGGAAGGCTTCATCATTGGGAAGCTGAAGAGGTTTGACGTGGAGGTTGCCATGGTCAAGAACTACAACGACGAGTTCTCTTTCCTGAAACGCAAGTACACCTATGGGCCTACATGTGCCTGGGCAATATGCCACAAAGATGATCAAGACCTTCGAGGAGAAGTATGGCATAGTGAGGAAGCAGAGGTTGCCAGCTACCACAGATATCTAGGATGCTGATGGGTCCAATGTGGCGCGCCTGGTGCCCCAAGAAGATGCCTCAATATATCGGTCGATCGTGGGGATGGGCATCTACTTCGCTCAGGAGCGCTTCGACATCAGCTTTGTGGTCAAAGAGCTGGCAAGCAAAATGGCTATTCCGACAAAACTGGCCATGCAGAGGATTCGCAAGTTTGTGGGCTACCTCAAAGAGACTGAGGACCAACGCATCCTTCTTCCTCTACCTGTTCAAGGAGAAGGTCTTCGCGGACACACGCGTGAGGTGTGGCTGTTAGAAAGCCTCACAGACGCAGACTGGAGCGGCGACAGAGTACATCTTCGTCCATTCATGGCTTGAACGGGATCATCATTTCCAGCACTTCACGTGGGCAGAAGGTGGTAAGCCTTTCCTCGGCAGAGAGCGAGCTGCGCGCACTTGTGTCTCGACCGTGTGATGGCATTTGCGTCAAGCGGAAAACTCTGCCACCAAACAAATCGCCAACAAGCGTGGTGCTGGACGCCTCCGCCATGTGAGCAGGAAGCTGCTTTGGTGTCAAGACAAAGTGGCACGTGGCACTATGGAAGTGAAGCAGATCAGCACGGTTCTCAATTTGGCCGACCTTGGAACATTGAGAAGGGCAAGATCATGAAAGTGGCGAAATACCTCAACCGCATCATGCTTTTGAGCGGTCTTGAGCTGGCCGCGGGTTCGAAGCCTGAGGGGAGCTATATGTGGAGGTGAACTACATGATCCCCTTCCATTGGATGATCCTCCTGATGGTGTTTGGCTTTCTTGTCTTTGCCATTGTGATCCTTTGGAACAAGGTGCAGGCCCTGGAAAAGAAGACTGAATTGTCTTCCTACAGAACAGGATCGAAATTGATGCGCGCGACAATCGAGAGGCTGTTGAACAGCAAGATCGAGAAAACTCGATGACGGCCGACTACGTGGAGAGAGTACATCGAGGATTGATAAACGCTGGAGGGCGTGTTGAAGATCCATCAGTGCAAGTGTTGGAATGGCGGAGCTTGCGCTACCTCGAGAAGGTGAACCGATGGCATGATGGCTTGAGATTGAGAAAGAGATGGTGAAAGATGGATACGGTTCAATGAGCGTGAAGATCAACTTCCTGGGACTGTATGGTTGTGAACATGGACGTAGAGCCAGGAGAACCGGGATTGAGTGGCGCAACAGCGATCATTGTCTTGGATGGTGGACGCATTGTTCAAGTACCAGCTGAATGTGTGGAACCAGCTGAATCTGAAGGACTGAAGGACCAGCATCGCCAGTCCCGGTGGCTGAACCTGAGCCCACACGGGCAATGAGAGCATGGAGGCCGA
>CAXAMN010012002.1:1166663-1197764 GCA_963970005.1 Durusdinium trenchii
ATGTCATGTCATGTCATGCCATGCCATGTCATGGTATGGTATGATATGGTATGGTATGGTATTGTATGGTATGGTATGTATGTAAGTATGTATGTATGTATGTATGTAAAGTATGTAATGTATGTAATGTATTTAATGTAGGTAGTGTATGTAATGTAATGTAATGTTACGTTACGTTACGTTACGTTACGGGGTATGGTATGGTCTGGTCTGGTCTGTCTGTCTGTATGTATGTATGTATGTTTGTATGTATATTGTATAACGGTAGGTATATATAGCGTATTGTTTGTATATATTTTAACAGTATATATATACATATATATTGGATGTTTGCTGCAATCCAAATGAGATACCAGTAGAAACCCGGAGGCTGTGGCAAAAAAGACTACGATGGAGCTGAAGTCGGGAAAGGGCCGTATGGTCGATGCGGAGGCAACCGATGGTTGTTGTTGATGTGGTTCATCCTTCCGCAGAGGCATCCGATATGGGTCATCCACATCCCAGGGCCCAGGAAGTCCCATTAAGTTCTCCTTGTACAGCAGTTATTTTTGTCAGAACTGGTCTGATTGGCCAGGCCAAGAACATCGAACTGACCGCGAATGTGGCACAACTCATGGAGGTTCGGAAAATGATCTTCGTCCTCCTGCGCTTTTGTCGTCAGCTGCAATCCTGTCAGGCGCTGATACAAGCAGAGGCTCGCGAAAAAGAGGCACAGCCCCGTCGCATGGGTTTTGTTTCTTGTTGTTTCGGGACAAAATATATACATCATGGACATCCTTCTCAAGGTTAGGTTGTCCCGTGACCCATTATATCTAATCCTAACAGCGCCCAATTTTGTTGGTGGCCATTCAGTGGTTTGATCAGAGGTTTGTCTCAAGCAAACCTTTGTCCATTGCAATGTGTTCTTTTAGGAGAACAGAGTACTTCATCCCGGAGACAAATGTACCTAAAGCACTCACGGGGCGCATTTGAGACGCATACTGTACCTTGAAACACAGACAGTGCTGTTGCAAGATCCAGGCTCTTGAGCTTGCAGAGGGACGGGGAACTCCCTGGCATGTTGCGATGATGGGATGAAAACATTGAGGGGTTTGAAACAAACTATGTGCACCTAGATAGGCAACTTTGACCTGAAATGCGTTTGGTCTCATAGTGATCGACTTCAGTGTCTGTCAGCCAGGAATGACACATGAGAAGAAGAAAAAGAAGATGCTAAAGGCCAAGACATCTGCCAGCATGAGCTAGGCTGAGTTGGCGCAGGCATCAATGAGCCCAGATGAATCTGAGACATCCACATTTTTTCCTGAGTAGAAAACAGTGCCAAGCTCCAACTCTTGTCAAATTCTAGGAGAACCAGACTCCGCAAACGCGGACGACTGGGAATTAACATCCAAGCGATGGAAAATGGCCGTGTAGCCTGTTGCTGCGACTGTTCCGTGCAAGTGTTCTTGGGTTTGCATCCTTTGCCGGATGGGCCAAAGAACTTAGCACAGAGTATCACATTGTATGCGCTCTACCATACTTTGAGTGGTCGTTGCGTCGACTCAGCTGTTGTGGGCAAGCTCGGGGCCGCGACTTCTGACCACTCGGCCAGATCCTTCAGCAGCTGTATGTCTTGGCCAAGGAACAGCCTTTGCACGGTGCCCAGGTGCGAAACAGAACTGACGTTCTTGCGACACAGATGACAAAAGACTTAAACCGGTGCAGTCGTATGTAGATTCCAAGACCTACGACTGCTTGAGACCGTAATGATTACGCTTGTTCGTTGGCTCGTTGCTCATAAAGAAACTGATGCACTCACCAAGAGCTAAGAAGTGCAACGCGGGATTTCTTCCTGCTTTTATATAGAAGAGATGGAGTGAGGCACAATTGAACATGCAAACGGCAGGTGTAGCGAGAGAAACGCTTTGCGCGCGGAGGGAGAGAGAGTGTGTGTGTGCACCCTGGACTCACGGGCCTCTGCGGAGATTGAACGATTTTGGAAGCGGGGGGCACGGTGACCGTTCACAAAGGCAATGGTGTTCGGTCGGATGAGATACTTGCCGTAGTCTTTGGTATCTGCTCTGTGTCGCTTCTGAGCGCGTGTAGGTCTTCCGAGCTACCGGACTACTTCACTGCTTTCTACATGCTTGACTTCGTCCAACATCCTTGCTACTAATAGCGTCCTTGCTCCTAGTAGTAAGGCCAGGAGCCCCTAGTAGCTTCTTGCTCCTACATGCTTGACTTCGTCTTCATCCTGTACCTCCAAGACTTACTCTTCTTTCTGGACGTCGTTGTCTCGGGCGCTCTGGGGCATAGGTCGGCTTTGGGTCCCTTTAGCTCTGTCTGCTTTTCGGTGGTAGGTGGTCCCTGCAAGGTTGCCCGCTTTACCTTTGGCCTTTCTCTTCGGCCTTTCCTCTCTCTCCTCCTCCTTTCCTTGTCTGGTTTATATGTTGGATTGTCTCCCTTCCCTTTCTGGGAACTTCCACTTAAGGTCCTGCTGGACCGTTTGAATTTGTGTTAGTTCTGGGCAGTCTAGGGCCTTCTCCTTTCAGTGAGGTCTGTTAGGGGCCTTGGCATTCCAACCGTACGTGCACCAATCTCGTGTGTATGCGTGCGTGTACCAATGGCACTCAGAGTGCCTCTCACTTATCACTTATGGAAAGATTGGAGCTGC
This sequence comes from Durusdinium trenchii, assembly GCA_963970005.1. Taxonomy (NCBI): domain Eukaryota; class Dinophyceae; order Suessiales; family Symbiodiniaceae; genus Durusdinium; species Durusdinium trenchii. The sequence continues at coordinate 1,169,320 of CAXAMN010012002.1, forward strand.
CGGCACGGGCTTCACCGCAACTGGCTGCATGAACGACTACCCTTTGGCGACCCCGCCTTAACAAATTCCAGTGACCGCTGCTATTATTTCCATTTATTTCCAGGACCCCCATCCTGATGCTGACTCCCAGACTTTCATGCAGGCCTGGTATACCCATGGTTGGCAATTCTATTTCCTGCAGACAGTTCTCGCCAAATAATACATCAGCCCCCTCGTGCAGGATCAACCAACTGTTCTTAACAATGTTGGCCAGCTCCTCTTCCAGATGAAGTTTGGGGCCCCAACTACCTTCGTTGTCCTCCTGAGCAGGAGCTTGCGAATTTGATGGCATACATCCAGGCCTATCATCAGCGGGTCCCTGCGGCAGTGATCTATGTTTCCCCCTCCTTGTTTATCCGTCAGCAGAGTTGCCCATGTCGGCGTCTTCTGCATCCCAGTCACACTCCTCAACTTTTGCACATTCGACTTTTATGGAGGACACGACTTTGTAGCGACGACCATTCAAGAAAAGGACCGACTGCACTTCTCGTAGCAACTGCTTGGCATCCGTTGCACTCATACTTTCTATGTGGCTTACTCAGGCAATTTGTTCACGCAGGCCTTTGGGCGATGGCGCATTCAGATCGTACGCGCAATGTCTTGAGTGTGTTTGTGCATGTCGTGTCCACGCCTTGGCACACCCTCAACAGTGTCGATGCGTTTGCGCAGCTCCGCACTATGAGAGTGCGATGAGCAGCAAGCAGCTGGGTGGGTCTTCAGAGCTCCTGCACAGATGGTCTTCTTTAATTAAAAATATATATATATATTGGATCCAAAGGTCGGTTCGTAGGTTTAGAGGGGTCCAGGGTGACACAGTTTTGACCGAGGCCAAACTATACAGCCTGTCCGGAGGCAGGGCCTGTCGATGGTTCAGGGTGTGGAGGGTCCAAACCAAGAGAATGCGCTTTCAACCTACTAATAGCGATGGCCTCCAACTCAATGAATGGCCGCCAAGAGGATTCAATGATTCTGATCATGTTTGTACCTCGTAACTGGAGACACCTTGTTCATCCTGATAGAATCTAGCATGATCTAGCATGTAATATTGTTCTCAGTAGGCCGAAGTCGCATAAAGGAGTCGACTGTTCTTGGTTAATGTGTTCAAGGCACAGTTCTTTGAGCCTTTTTTTGCCTGAGGCCTTCAATGACCTGTCCCTGATGACATTCCCACAGGATGCCTTGTGGCAGATCAAGACAAAAGAGCCTGCCTCTATTGCTGCATGTAAAAAGTGGAGAGTTGACAAAGAAGAAAGAACAGAAAGAAGGCGGAATCCAGGGACTTGAGAATAACACACCAATCGTGCCTAATGACTGCTCGTGCAGCTCACCTCGGCTCGTATCACACTTCACCACAACGAGGCTGACAACATCACATTGGGACATTGCACCCCGCCGCAGCAGACGTCACTCACATCACTCCACCTCCGCATACATATGTACAATATACAATATGTGTGTGTGTATATATATATATAATATGTTCCATAGTAAGGAACAAGTCGACGGTAGACAGTGGAGGCCAAAGTATTCAGGTGCCAGTGCCATGCTGTCTTTGCTCGTGGCCTTTGTGATTCTACAAGCAATTCTTCCTCCATGCAGAACTTCTACCCAGAACAAAGACGTTGCGCTTTGTAGCAATGCCAGTGACCAAGTGGAGCTGCTCCAGATGTTCGCTCCCAACGGCACCGTCCGAGCACACCATGCAGAGAAGTTGGGGATGTTGGGGAAGCACCACTCGTTGAAGACTGAAGAGACATGCTGCTCTGCCGAGGATGACGAGAAGCTTGCCTATATCCAATCGGAACTGGACAGCATGTACGTCTGGGACATTGAGGATGAGGTAGAGCAAGCCATGGAAATTTCAACAAGAGAGCTAGAAGAAGAGTACAACAAAGTTGTCTCGGGCGAAGTGACCTGCAAGACATCCTGGACAGATCGCCTGAAGACTGCTGGTTCGGCTGCCTTGAAGATGGGAGCGCAGCAAGCAGTGAAAGCAGTCCCGTATGTTGGTGGAGTCTTAAGCTCGGTCGTTAAAGCCTTTTGGCCATCAAGTGACAACTCCTGTGACATTTGGGAACTGATGCTTGGTCAGGTCCAAGAGCTGATTGATGTGTCGATCATGAAGTCGGAGCTCATTTCACGCTATGCAGATTTGTTGGCGGTCAAGAGGTTTTTGAACCGGTTTTCATCGAGCAGGTCCAACATAGACCGCGGAAACTTTCTCGGCATTGCGTTGGCAAAGGTGGAAGATGTCATGGAACACTTGACCGTTTCCGAGAACCGTGCGCAGTTCATTCCTTTGGCTGTTGTCGCAGCCACCCTGCATTGCACAATTCTGCGTGTGAGGGTCCTTGTTGGGATGGATCTCTACGGTGCGTGGGATGCCTCATGGAACGCTGAGCTCCAAGAGGCGGTGGCCTACTATCAAGACGGTGGCCTACTATCAAGACTATTTCAACTATGCCTATAAGGAGTGGTACGAGTGGCGGTCGGGCAAGATTCACAGTGTGGTTATAGACAGACAGACCGGTCACACCAGGAGGAGGTCGCAAATCCAAGGTCACAGATAGCTTCACGACAAAGGCCTATGTGGCGGGATGTGAAGAGGCCGACTGGACACATCTTGGAGGCATCGGGTATTCTGACTATTGTGATTTGATCAAGGATTACCAAAAGAACCACATGATACGAGACTACGCCCACCCCATCATTACGGCGTTGCAACCCGTGATGAATTTGCAACGTTTGATACCTGGCAGGGAAAATTCTCGTGTTCAAGTGCTGCCAGCTATCGAATATGTGACGCTTGGATACGCTTGGCCCCTTCGCCCCCTACACGCAGTACATCTCCGACGTGACTTTCAGGTCGAAGGCAGGGTGGATCACACAGTGGCTGAACCGCTCCAAAGTCTGTGAAAATTCTGGGGGCTTTGGTGGCCCTGGCAACATCAGGGAGATCAACATTCGTTCGGGCAGCGACGTCGACAAGATCGAGATGATTTATAAACGCTGATGACCAGACATGTGAAGCTGGTGGTTCAGGTGGAACCGCCGCTACGCCTATCGCGATGTCCAATGACCAGTCCGTTTGGAGTTTTTCGTAAATGTGTTTCAGTGACAATTCTTTGACCTATATGGAGATTTGTGGCACCAACGTGTTTGACGGCGAGCGCAAGAGTTTTGGGACAGGTGAGTGCGATGCTCGAAATGGTGGTGCTGTCATTGAGGGTGAGGGTGACACCTACAAGCTTGCAGGAGCTACTCTAAAAGGATTTGTGAATGAAAACGTGTTTCACGTTGAACCAACGTATCGCTTCGCAGCTTTCCAAAGCTTCCAGCGAGAATCTTTTGCGAAAAGCGCCGTGAGATCAGGCGATATACTCAAAGCAAAAGATGGCCTGGAGTCTCCCAACAACATGTACAGGTTCAAGGTCCAGGAGGATGCCAACCTGGTCATCTATGATGTCTATGACAATGTCAAGTGGGCCAGGTCAGATGTGGCGCCGGAGGACTGTGCTGACCCCTCTACGCTGCAGCTTCGGCTTGAGAATGGTGGAAATTTGGTCCTGTTCTGCGGTGATCTCATTAAGTGGGAGAGCGGAACGGGAATCCCAAGAGACATATGCCGCATAGTTGCCATGCAGAATGATGGCCAACTGGCGATGTACAACGTTGCTGGCCAGCAGTCTGGTGTTTGGTCCAGCGGAGACTCCATTCCAGTTGGATTTGGACCAAGCAACTTGACCAGCCCTCACAGCTTGCAACTTGGACAGCGCCTGGTGCAAGGCTACTACGGAGGCAGTTCCTCCTTCGTGTTGTCCATCGAATCTGGAAGACCTGTGGTGAACAAGTGGCAAGACAAAGCAATTTGGACTGCGCCTGCCAGCTGCGAGGCAACCGACAATGCAGCGTACCTCCATCTGCAAGAGGACGGCGACCTCGTTTTGTATTGCGATGAAGCCCACATCAGGGTCGGATGGGCCACCAACACTGCAGACCCCTCTCTCGAGCAGCTGAGTGGCGTGAATGGGCTCTTCTTGAACGCAGACGGCAGCTTGGTGCTTATCAACAAGAGAGGTCAGATCAAATGGACATCAGGTTCTGGTCAAGAGTATGAGTATAAATTCGAATCATAGTTTGTTGCATTTGCTTCAGGAGCAAAATCCGTCAGCTTGGCCATTTCTTCCTGTACAGTGGCATTTAAATCATTTGAAAAGGCCCGCGCAAAAAACTTGATTTTTGAAGACTGCTCGCCTTGCTGTGGGATGTATCAGTGATGTTCATCTCCACCGTGTTGTGTCGAATTGTATAGCCCATATATACTCCACTTGTACAGTGTTGACTAAGGACTTCATGTATGTTTTGGCTCCAGGAGAAAAGGACGCTCCGTAACTCCGTAGCGTCGATATCGTGTTGCGATGGTAGCGCGAAGGCCCGGTGAATGTGAAAGGGACCTAGCTTTGAGAGCCAAAGAGGAATGGCGTAGTAAAGTGGAAAGCTCCTCGGAGGAGGAGGCAGGTGAGGAAGCGGCCACTTCGGCCGCGCCGGTGACCGAGCCAGAGAAAGAAGAAGAGAAGGATGAAGCAAAGAAAGAGGAAGAGAAAGAGGAACCTTTGCCTGAACAAGAGCCTGAGACCGAGTTTGCGACAGAAAAGACAGAAGAAGGAGAGAAAGAATCGGAAAAGGAAAAGGAAGAAGAGGGCTTGGAAGAACACACCCCTTCAGAGCCTGGTGATCCCGATCAAGCGGCCGGTGTGGCTGAGGACTACTCACAAGAGCTGCCATCCGTGCTTGGTGATTATTATACGCGGCAAAAGACGGAACTCGCCGCAGCTGGGAGATTCCATCACCAAGGTTGCGCGGCAGGGCAGAGAAGGCATTGGTGACGGCACCTTGGCGTTTGCCTGAAGAGCGAAAGAAGGCACAGAAGTTCGATAGACTCCGCCGGAGTGTCAGGAGTACCGCAGCCTCAAGAACTTCATCCGCCTTCAGGCAAAGCAGGGCAAGTTTTGGACGCCATAGACCAAAGAAGAACAGAAAGAGCATCGCAAACAGAGGAGCCAAGGAGGAGCCGGCTGACGATCCACCATCTGATCGCAGCGGTCTCCTATCAGCTGAGGTCAAGGAGCCCGATCCGAAGGAGGAGCTGAGTTAGGTTGCAAAGTGTCGGAAGAAACGCCGCCGTCGGAAGGTGCAGCGGGCAGAGGCCCACGACCCCGCCAACGGGGAAGGGCTCTGAAGCCCAATTCCTAAATCCACGATCTGGCAAACGCAGCAGCGCGAGAAGGCCACATTCCGAACTGTAAGCATTGAATGACCCTCCCAAGTCCGCAAGATAGAACGGTAGCTATCGCTGCTGCGCGAAAGCTTTGGAAGCAACCAGGTCCTTCAGGAGAACTAGGCAGCAACCAAGCCTGCAGCAGCTGCGACGAGAGATCAGCGCCGCAGAAACCAAAAACTGTAACTGTCGAGTTCATCAAAGCTAGGGGACTGAAAGGCAATCCATTGAACTTGAGAGCCCAGTGACAATCGGAAGGGCGCCAGAGCACGGATCGCAAGACCAAGAGAGGGTCGCGTGTGAGGGAAACCTCACAAGTTCGATCCGTCCCTGCAAAAGAGTGAGTTGAAGCAGCTTTGGTATATTGGAAGGATGCATGGCTTCGGGGCAACAGGTTCAACAGTTATCCGATCTTGTTCAACAACTTCAACAAAACCATTTGAGATTGGAACAAGAGACTCAGAGCTTGAGGGAAAGCCAAGGAGGTGTAGCTATGCTACGCAGCTGGTGCTGTAGGTGAACTATAGCTAAGGGCATGTAAGAGCTTAGAGAAGAAGAATGAAAACAAGGGGAAACAAACCCTGGTAGACGCCAAAGGTGTAGGAAAACCAGATCCATTTGATAACGCGGAAGACCACTTCCAGATGCGCGTGATCAGTTGCGTGATAACCTTTTGATTTCGGTTAATGGGTCACGAGTTCATCGAGGTTTTGGACTTGTGGTTAGAACAAGAAGATCAAACAAATGGTTGAAGACGAGCTTGGAGTTGGCACGGTGAGTGCAATCGAGGACCTAGCAGACAAAGCCGACCAGATCAATGGGGTGTTGTTGCCCCTAACTTCCGGAGAGACGGAGGATCTTCCACCAGAGCGGGTGAAGAGCTGGCACGCTGTCAGGCCCGCCATCGAACAGCTGAGGAGTTGGTTGGCGGAGACTGCGCTGGTTATTGTATCGTCCCTCACATCCAAATTCAAATCATTCATTTTCAAAGCCAGGATCGAGTTTGAGTTCGTGTCAAGGACCGCAACCAATGGACGTGGACTCAATAGGACAATGGGTCGCTATTCTGGTCAAAGGTAAAAGTAAGGGAAAAGGAAAACAAGGAACGGGTGATGGAAAGAACGGCTCAAGCAAAGGAAGTTCAAGTAACGGCTCAAACCCGGCTCAAGATATCGCGTGCTAGAAAGGACAAAAAGCGGCCGATCGCTGGAGCCAGAGACGGCTGGATGGTAAAGGTCAGGGCAATCCAGGCTCAGGAAAAGGCAAAGGCAATGGAGTTGTGCAGTCAGGACGTTGGGTTCGATGAGAGCGGCAAGGTGCCGTGAGAAGAGGTCAATGGCTGATGTTAGTAGGGTAGGCTGTCCAGAAGACGCTGGTTTACGCGAGGGGGGGCTGCAGAGCAGCGGAGTTGGATCTGTGTGAATCAGGAACAGGGAGTGTATAATGAAGAAAGGAATGCAACGCCGTTGCAGAGTTGAACGCTGCAGATGGCAGACCGAAAGCTCCCATCAATACAGGCCCGACGACCTGATCCGGAAGGACGAGAGGATGAAGGGTTGGAAGAAGTTGATGAAGTTGAGAAACCCATCCAAAAAGGAGCGGCGGAGGATCCTTCTCCGGCTGAGCGCGACGCGACAGGCCATGAACATTGTGGAGTTGGCGCCGGCGTTGCGTTGGACGCGCTGTGGGACAGCAGGGTCGGACAAGGCCCGAGGAGCAGAAGGCCAAGGACCTACCTGGACCACGTGTTCATGTCCAGAGGTGTTGTGGAGGATGAGCGAGTGAAGCCGATCCTCGCGATGAAAGATAAGGGGACGCAGTCCTTAACGGCAACCTTCGTGGGCTCGAAGAGACCCACCGCGTACGCGGCCAATTTTGTTGCGAGCTTCTTGCGGAATCTTGGGCGCAGGAAAGCGCAGCGAAGGAGACCACCATGGAGTGGGTCTCTGAAAAATCGCAGGATGATGATCCTGCTTTGCATGGCTGCCAAGACAGGCAGAAGAAGGCTCTGACGGACTGACGCCAAAAAGTCCTGGAAAGCAACGGCGGAAGACAGCCATAGCTTTTGGACAGCGCATTCAGAGAAGTTGGTGAAGGAGTGAGAGTCCTGAAAGAAGGACGGTACATAGTACATTGGACATCATGGCCGGCTGATGGAGTGCGACGAGGCGCCTTAAGGGAACATTCCGCGGCAGTGAGGAGTAGATGCGTGATGATCGCCCTGTGGTACCACCTCTTAAGGAGGGACGAGTGACGCCGCCGCAGCAGACTAGAGTGTACGTCCGAAGAGAGGACGCGCTCGAGCGCGGAGCCGCAGGAAGGCTGTCCAAGATGCAGGTGCATGTTGGAGGACAAGAGGACGACTGGAGGCGAGGAGAGCAAGGATCACAGAAGCAACAGAATGAAGATGAAGCTACAGGCTCAGGATCTGGAAGCGCGCCGCCGCCAGCGGCGGATGGTGAGAGCACCTTATCGAGAGGACTCGAAGAAATGAGTGGCGAAGGCCAAGGTACCAGCGCGCCCCAAGAAGCGAGCAGGAGAGCTCACGAGGGACGAAGAGAGCAGCTGAGACAGATGTGGAGCACTTGGATCCAAGGTTGGAAGAAAGTCAAGTGAGAGCGGGGCCATTTGCGCGTGTCCGAAGAAGATCGTCCAAGGAACCTACGAGGCGAATGGCGTAGAGATCATGGAGCAAGAGATCGTGGACATAGCTCATGTGAGCGTGCGTATGTCAGCAGTGGATATCATGGAGATCTACTCGCCCAAAAGGTTTAGCGGGTTTTGCGGTTGACCTGAGTGAAGAGCAAAAAGATGGAGCGTACTGGGACCTGTGACAGGCCACATGACATCGTGGGCACCTCTGGAAGAACATGGCGCCAGATCACTAGCGCGCAAGCGTTGAGTTGTATACCAAGCAACGTTGGCTCCTTCGCGAAGCTCCATGGGCAGCAACAAGCTGGAAAGATGAGAAAGTAGCTGTAGCCAAAGTAGACAGAGTTTTTGTGGTCAAAGGGCCTATGCGTAGATGGCGGATGATGGCGACGGACAAGAGAGGGCGCCAAGGTACAGGGTATGTCCGGAAAGAGACCGGATGAATGACCAATGACCTTGGAAGGTGTTTGGGAGCATCCAATTGAGAGGGGGAATAGCAAGACAAGCAGCGGTATACCCACCGCAGCTGGTGACAGCAGTGCGGAGAAGCCTGCGCAACACCTTGACGGATAAAGGCGGCTGAACGCCTTTGACATGTTTGCAGCAGGGCCAGTGCCAGAGACACCGTTTGTAGATCCAGAACTTGATAAGATCTACATGGATGATGCGAACGGTGGTTTCTTGCCAGCAAATAAAGTGAAGGATGCGAGACGCCTTGAGAAGGACTATGCCTGAAAGTCAACCATGGTGTCTATGTGACGAGGCCAAAGAACAGAGTGCTTTGAGGAGACGGGAAACCCACAATACCGGTGAAGTGGTTGGACACCAACAAAGGCGATCCAACAAACGTGAACTACAGGAGCAGACTGGCCGTGCGTGAGATCAAGTTTCCAGAGTCGAAGGAGGAGCAGTTGTCAGCAAACGTGCTTTTTTTTTAGCAACATGCAACCCTTAAAGCCTTAGGCCTTAGAGGCGATGAAGACTGCTATGCTCGTGGTGGGCAACCAAGAGAAGGTCCCGGCGCCTCAGAAGCTGAGGCTAGGATTGTGGGGCATCTCACGAGCCCACTTCTATGGAACACTGAAAAGAGGAAGATCTACATCGAGTTGCCGGATCGAAGAAGAGGAACAGCAAGAGGTGGACATCTTGTGAAGTCTATGAATGGAACGTAAGATGCCCCAAATATTTAGCACACGAGAAGGCCAGGTTCCGTGGAGGCATCTCAATTGACCTCCTCATCGAGACGTTCGGTCTGGAGAAACCGAATGGTGTCGAGTCACCTGGCGTCAAGAAATCTTTGGACCAGCAGATGCTGGAATCCCGAAGCCCACTGTTGGATAGGAGTCACGGTATAGATCCGGTAACAATGCGTGTGGCATCCTGGCGCAGGATTGCCTAGACATAGGCCTCGCCAATGCAAAGTTGGCGGACCTGAAACGGCTAACCCGCTACCTCAAGATGTATCCGGATGTGGCGCAGGTTTTCAGTTCCCAGCAAATGCCGACGAAGGTGCGGATACAAGCAGATGCAGACCACGCGGCGATGCTGTCGCAAGAAAGAGCACCACAGGAATGGTTGCCATCTTTGGCACCCATTTGCTCAAGCGCCTTTCTACCGGAGTCTGAATATTTACTACGCTGGACTTGGACTTGGACTTGGAAGTCGCTGTGGAAGGAGACTTGAAGGGGACGGCGCAGAGAGTTGGACTTGGCAAGGCGCGCCGTGTCCAAGCCATGTGGCTACAAGAAAGAGCAGCCGAAATTCCAAGAACAAGGGTGACGTTCTCACCAAGTCAGTCCCTGGAGTCCAGCTCCAATCCTTGACCGGCGGAGCAAAGGTCAGCTGGACATCCTCGAATGAGGCCCTGCCCACTCCACTGTTCAGAGGCGCTGAGCGTGGTAGGAGAGAAGAAGTTTCACTTTTGTGTATAACTTGCGCAGAGGATAAGCGTGATAAGCTTGTTGCAGGCGGGAGGAGGAGCGTCGAATTGTATAGCCCATATATACTCCGCATGTACAGTGTTGACTAAAAGGACTTCATGTATGTTTTGGCTCAAGGAGAAAAGAACGCTGTGTTGCGTCGGTATAATATATTTTAATGCTGTGCATTGTTGGCGTTTAATGTCATGTAGTAATTGTGACCGTGCACGGGTCAGTTCTGCGAATCGAGTTTGCGTGCTTGCACTTTCGGCGTGCCTGCAATACGGTGCTGTTTTCCTTCCGAACGTTTTGGCGCAAGTTTACGGAAGAGCCATGTGAAACAGGAAGTATCACTTCGTGTGTTCACAAACTTATGGACCCTGATGCCGCTTTGGATCTCTTGCTGAGCACCTTTGGGTATGGACTTTGCAGCGAGTACCATGAACCGACCAGGGAGTTCAAATTCCAACATAGTAGTTCGGCAACGCCTGCCCAAACACCCATAGCAGATCAATTGACAATGCGAAAGGACATGAACCCATCTTTCAGAACACGCAGCAGTTTGTGACGCATGTGGCAGCACAAATCACAGCTTCAGACCATTTCCATCGTAGTACTGGGAAGCCGAACCTTCGTTGGAGCCCACGCGATAGTCGAATCATTCTTTTTAGGGAGGCCAGTTTGACAGTTGCTTCTTCTTCATTGGACAAGTGGTCTTTTTCCCATGCTGGGAGCTTAGAAGGTGTTGTGGGAGTGGGAGTCACTTGTGACTGACAGCAAGCAAGTGAGATGAGAACTCATGAGAATCATGGGGACCGTCATGTAGCGACCGTGAGCCAGAAGTTTTTCTGCATCAAACCACCCGCAAGTTATTTTTCAAAAATCGTCGTGGCAATTGCGTACGTTTGGTATCAAGCATGAACTTGTACAGTATGTATATTCTTTTTCCCCGCATTGACGTGTGGGGTTTTTGTTTTTAGTGTGGTATCCGCTCTTCCTTCTTCTTCCTCCTCCTCCCGCTTCCCACTTGCCACCAACCAATTGCCACCCACCAATTGTCACCAGCCAATTGCCATCAACTAATTGTCACCAACCGATTGTCATCAACCGATTGTCACCAACCAATGGCCGCCCACCAATTGTCACCAACCAATGTCATCCACCGATTGTCATCAACCAATTGTCACCAACTAATTGTCACCCACCATGTGCTACCAACCAATTGCCACCCACCAATTTTCACCAACCAATTGTCATCAACCAATTTACTGCTCACCAATTGTCAATTGCCGCCCACCAATTGCCACCACTGACTGGCAGGCGTCGTGCTTTGGTGTTTTCCAGCTGGTCGGATGTACGCCCTGGCGCTGCTGCTGGGTCTCCGCCGCTGCGCCGCCGTGATTTGATTGGCAGGCGTTGTGCTTTGGTGCACAAGTTCGGATGTACGCCCTGGCGCTGGCCGGGGTTGCTGGGTTTACGCCCCGGTGCTGGCCGGGGCTGCTGGGTCTCCGCCGCCGCACCGCTGTGATTTGTGTAGCGTTTGTGTCTGTGCTGCCGTCCAATTGTCACCAACCAATTGTCATCAACCAATTGCTACCAACCAATTGTCACCAACCAGTTGTCAGCAACCAATTGTCACCAAGCAGCTGCCACCAACTAACGTCACAAGATCACAGAACATCGCACAACATCACACACACACACCACATACACACAACATCACACGCAGTCACGCGTGAGACAGAATTGAAGAACAGATTGATCTGCGTGGACTGTTGGCCGTGAAGTTTTGATGCACTGTAGCTCAGTAGCTCGATTTTTGTGCTACTAGCTTCTGTACTAGCTGGAAGTTTTGATTGACAGCGGCGCATCACTGGAAGATGAGCGCCGTGCGATCCCTTTCGGAACATCGCCACGCTGGAGCTGATCGGAGTCTTGGTGGCGGTCATGGTGTTCGCTCCGGGTTCGAAATGGGGAGGCGGTGCTCTGGTGACCCTCCGGCAACCTGGCCAGCACACAGTAACACACACGTCTTGAGAAGAAGTTAGGGTCGAGCAAGTAACTGGTGTCGATTGTGATGGAGCTAGCCGTCCAGTTGGGTGGCGTAGACCTCGAACTTCAGTGGGTTGCCCGGCGCAGAATCAATCAGCCCGTGGACGAGTTGACCAACGTTTCGAGGACTTCGACGAGGGGAACAGGCTAGATGGGCAGGCTTCTGGAGAGCTGAAACTGTTCAAGACCTCGAAGGAGGCGAAAGCAGCGCAGCGAGAAGATGCAGCGGACTTCAAGGGGAAGAAGAACAGCGCTGGAAAGACCCTTTTGGGTGAGCTGTGCATGACGTCCGACGTCTGTCCTTGGAAAAACCATGAGCAGTGTAACCACGGCAGGACTGGCTTGAGCGCAGCCCCTTGAAAAGGCCGCCGCGCGTGAGTGGAGTGACATGATCATTTTGGCAACGCATGGAACCATTTGAGCTGACTGCAGTCGGCTTGGTTGAAGACCCTTCAGAGAGAAGCTGAGCCAACTTGCGCTGCTGACTTTGGATATGCGGTGCCAGTATGTTGACGGGTTGTAGAAGCGGGTATACCGGGCTTGGGATCAACCAGGGCCAGGGCTGCTTGCCTTGAGGCTGCGTCGACCATTGCTGCCTTGCAAGGCTGGATGAAGAGAATGCTGCAAAGACTCCTCCGACCAGTCCTTTTACATGTGGAATAGATATCCTCAGGCTTGGTCGTCCCACTTCCGGTGCTTGAAGAACTCGAGGCCTTTGAAAAGCTCGGGTCGACTGAAACTTTCCTTCGCACGCCCACTGGAGCGATGCAATTTGCTCATACCTTCCTTACTATCTTTGCTGTCGCAGTCTTGTTAATTCTCAAGAAGCCTCCTGTTTCCGCGCTCCTCGTTTTCCATACGCAGGCTAGCGCCACGACTTGTCAGTGAGGCAGGTCCAGTCGAAAGAGACATATAGCAAAAATTTTGTGCTTCCTGATGTTGACGCTGCCGGACCAGGAGTCACAAACCATGGAATGGAAGACCTCGTGATAGACGATCTATAGATATTTGCAGTGTACAAAGTACATGACCGGGGTGCTAGGGAGATGCGAACAACAACCTCGCAGATGTGTGCAAAGCTGGACTCAGGTTGCGCGGGAGAGGCCCTTTGAATTTGTCAAAGAAGAAGGTGCGATTGGGCGGGCTGGGCCACTGGGCCATTTTGCATCAGATTCGGCGCGTCAGACGATTAAGAGTACCATAAGATGATTGCAGAAAGGGGTAAGCGATCCAGTTGGAATTGAATACAAATGATTCATCACAGTAATTTCTGGGATGTGGACAGTCTTGGCTGTCAAAGAATTGGAGATCTTTGGACACAACTGCCAAAGTTTGGATACTCTATGGCCAATCGAGATCAGTGATAATTAATAAGCCGCTCGTGCCAAGCAGGTCGTGGTCTCAGCGCACGTGCCAAGAGGGACCTCTCGCACGGTGCCCCAAATAGGGTTTGGCACCTGAAAACAGTGTGCCGCGAAACGAATGACCTCGTGAAAGCATATACATATTTAAGTAACGTTGAGTTTTGGATTCGGAGATGCACGTGAGTAGACTGGTCCGTTATGGATCCTCCAAAGGCATTCAGACGATGTTAGCTGAAGGCTGGGAGATGTCGTGCTAATTGAACAGCCAGTGCTGGCAGTGGAAAACAATGGTAAAGGCAGGACCGAAGCTGAAGGAGTTGTGAACCGTGTAGAATACCTTCCATTTAGGAAGGACCGCAGAGCCGCAGAGTATGATCATACGGCTTAGCAACTTTGCACTAAGTTGGGCTATAGACTTCTCAATCCGAAGAAGACATCCAACCAGCAGCTTCAAACTAAGTTTTGAAGGTTTAAGATGGTCTTTGGGCAATTTTAAAGCACTTGATATCGCATGAGAACATGTTCAATGTCCAGATTGGTAGTCAGGTAGTCTGTTCTATCAGCAAGAAGCTTGGACACACTCCACAATCCTGAAGCTTGGGTGTTTGCGAGGTGACGAGTGGAAGGAAGACCTCCACAGTCGGTGCTCCTCATGATCACGTCGTATCACGTCGTTTCAAAGCAGAGTGAGGACAGCCAGAGGCATGGGACGTTACATGGCATTACATGCGCACCCCCATGTCGGAAGATCGCGAGAGATGACTTACATGCGTACTGCGAGATAGACTGTTCAGATCGAAGACCCAGGTGAGACCAGGTGGCCAGATGTGAGATCCGGAGGCTTCAAGTTTCGATTCATCGAAACCAGCCAGAGATGCGTTTGCGTCCCAGGTCCACGCTTCCACTGAGGCACGCATTGAAACCCTCCCGGCATCCCTTTTCTTGGTATTTTCTGGGTTTGGGCTGACGGCGATCAGGTACTTGCTGAAATATGCTGTAGCTTGCGAACCAAACACAACGCCAACACAGAGCTCGTACTCAGCTAGAGGTACGAGGCTCTGTCAGAGGAGAGGCAAAGCCAGGACAGACACGAGACGACTTTGTGAGAGTGCTGCATGGTGGTAGGAACATGGTCTTTAAATCAAGGGATGTTCGATATAATGACAAAGGGAATTGGCAAAGACTGTACCTGTTTGTTGGTTCTTTACATGATCTGTCAAGGAATATGGAACCTTTCTTGAGTTTAGGACTTGGTGCATTAGTTGGGTGCAGTGCAGTTGGCCGGTGGCCGGTCACCACTGCCGTCGCTACCACAGGTGTGGAATTTACATGATGCCTGTCTTCAAAAGCCGGAGAAGCAGCTGCCTCAGTTCCGCCGTCCTGACCGCCAAACAGCTGCGGATCATTTCGGATCTCACTCGTTTCGAAGGCTGCCCTTTAGTTCGATTTACAATGACTCAAGTCAGACGGCCCATGCAGCATTGTATTTGGAACATTTATTGTGGTGGAGGCCATCGCAATTAGGTTGGAGGCAATTGCTATATTATTAGGATTTATTAGGTGTTGTTGATCCCACCCAAAGCGATGTTATGAAAGCTTCATTCTGTTTAGGAGAGAATGCTTTCTCTAAGGCTGGAATTGTCCACTTAGCATACAATGTGCCAATTTGGCTGCCACTTGCATCTGCAGGTCACTAGAAGGTATTCTTTTCACCAACTGCATTGGTCGCAACCTCCCAGTGAGGCCCGATGGGGAAGTATCGTTTGGAGTCATGTTTGTTTTCCTCTCATACAGCTTGAACAGATTGTGTAAGTAGAGATGTGCAAAGGACTGCACAGATACTCATTCTGCAGATAGCATTGCCAAAAAGGTTGCAAAGACCAACCTCGCTCCATCCAACATCTCCCTGCGGTCTAGGAGTTGAAGCTTCACAAGGATGGGAACGCCTGATCAAGTAATTACTACTTTGCGCACTGACATTCGACTCGACTATATAATTTGCACATTTAGTGCTGAATATTCCCTGTGGTCATGCTTAGTCCCAGCGACCAGGTTTGATGCAGCCCTTTTCTTGGAGCTAAGTCGCTTCAACCACTCCTGCAGCAAGGTTCTCAGGGATAGAGTCTTGAAATTGGAGTGCATTCTTTGATATGCTTTCTACATATATAAATATATATATATATATAGAGAGTATATTACTTTTAAATTCTTGTAATCTTCAAGCAAATGTTGAATTGTTGCTCAACGAATGCAAGCTTCCGCATGCTGATTCGAGGTCCAAATCTGGAGCAGACCTGGAATGCCGATACCGGAGAGGTGGGAGTCCAACATCTCCACTTGAGACGATCGTTTAAGCAGAAGCTACAAAAACAAGTACACTGACATACCGAAATTTGGACTGTCAAAATGTAAGAACATGTTCAGAGACATAAGATACCTTCAGGAATAAAGGTCACCCCCTGTCGAATTCTGCTCCAGGTGCGACTGGTCGCTGCGGAGCCAGTAAAAGCAGGCGAAGAGCTTTGCACGCACTACGTGAGGACCTTGTGGGGCAGAGCATTCGGTTCCTGGTGCAGCCCCAACAAAAGAAGTGAAGGGTTTTCAGCCTGAGAGCCCTCTTCTACTTGACATGATCACGGTCAAGACATCAATCCAACACTAATCCAATAACAAGCTTGACCGTCTGACGTATATATATATATACATATGCTATTGATGAACTGGAAACAAGCTTGTGGCCAGCCCCTAATTTGCATGACAGCGAGTTACTGACCACCGTTGAGGTTGAGCTGCGCCTGGACCGGGCAGAACGCCGGCAGAGGCTGCATGAGAACTACGGCTTTTGGTACAAAACACCCAGCTGTTCTCTTCTTCAGATAATGTCAATGTAATACTACTATATGGTCAGTTTGGTTGGTGATTTGAATGTAAGCATTTCCACATGTGAAGCCAAGGTGTGAATGCCCAGCCTGTGCTCAGCCCAGCGAAGAAAGCGACAAACGAAGGAGTCTCTTTGCTTACACTGTGCAAGTGGAAACAACTCCTGGAACATATATTGACTTTGTGTGCAAGGGAAATTGCAAAGGGGTGCATGATGGTCCAATGTTGAGTTGGTTGCATGCCGAGTATATTTGAGCGATGTTTTGGGACAGTCTACGAAGTGATCGGCAGGACGGAGATCAAACGCAGCTGACCCAGGTTCTGTTAACTTTGTTTCCAGTTCTGTCCAATGCTTGCCGCAAGTCATGGATGGCAGAGACATGTTGACCCATGTCGTTCATCTTTGTTCTGTGCCTTTGTGCTGAGTGCCGGTCCTGGCACTTACTACAGTAGATAGTACCTGGATGTACCCCAATGGCACCAGGTTTGGCGGAGTCGATCGAAAAAGATCGGCAAGATCGGCTGAAGAACATGGAGCGTGGCGAACGGGCAAGCTGCTTAGCATATGACATGTCAATACATTGCATGCAAATGTGAACTGACCAGATTTGCAAGGTTGCCTTGCAGCAATTCAGCAGAAAGTGTAGATGCCCGTTTGACTCATGGTGAACAACAGCTTTGCAAGCATGGACCACGCACATAATGAGCTTCAGAATGCTTGTAGTAGGCCAATTACAATGGAGGCAACACCTTGGAATGGGTGCCAATTTGCAGTCAATTCATCTTGCCATCTAAGCTCCATGAATGGTCTGGTTTGTGGAGCCACAGCGTAGAAGCAGTTTTTGTAGCTGCAAAGCCTCACCCTCTGCAGTCCGTGAAGAGAGTTCTGAAGCTGTTAGACAAGGACACCCTGTATAGGGTGCTGAGAATCCAAGAGAGCCTTGAGACATGCGTTGTGGTTTGAGTGCTGCATACGCAGCGTGCAGGTTGAAAGGAGGTACAAATGCCACGATCCCGTCACCCAGAAATAATGCAATGGATACCTGAAATCAGAGCACGATAAGACATACAGCTTCTTTCTTAGGGAATGCCAGAGATAACATCCCAAGCGCATCCCGTTGGCAGGAAGGACTCCACCTGTTAAGCTGGCGAAAGACGAGTCGTACTCAGTGGAAGTGAAGGGATGTTCAGAATTTGCTGCAGTTGACTTGCCAGGCCAGCGGTCTTAGATGGTTTTAACTTTGATGTTTTAATCGTGGTACCAGTCGGAATTGTTTAATTTCCCTCTAGTTCCAATCAAAGTTGTTTCATTCTAGTGTGAGCCATCCAATTTTCTAGTGGGTGCCTTGGAATGAGGCACTGCTTGGCAGGCATGGAATTTGCCCTCCGTCAAGGTGGGTGGAGACACTGAGAAGACCAATCCAAAAGGATCCAAAAAGATGATTTGAAATGGTGAGAAATCTACAGTAATAGCAATGGCCTCCACCCTAGTAGCGATGGCCTCCAACCTAATAGCAACGGCCTCTAACCCAACAGCAATGGCCTTCAACCTAAAGTAATAGCAATGGTCAGAAATCTAAGTTCCTTGGTCATGGCAACACAGCAAATATAGCAACCACTTCGTGGCTTGCAGTGCTTCCAGCCAATCACCTTTGCCAGAAAGACACATTGCAGCATGTGGGCTACAGTCACGCATGGCAAGCATGGTGGGCACTCCGATGTTCAGCGCTTCTGACAATGCACACGGACCTTTGTTCAACATTTTACGCAGGTGATCTCGCAAAAAGTATTCAATGGGCTCGGAAGGGCCATCAATACGCAAGGCAGGGTGAATAATATTGATGCCCGCACAGTTCACATAGTTCCATTGTCTGTGTGTAACTTATGCATGATGTCAGGTATGCTTCTATGAGTTGTAGCAATCTATAACTGCATGGCGTGCAAGGTACTGAAAGGTGATGGAGATTTGAACCCACTTGGAACATCTCTATACTTGGAAGAAGAGGGGTCAGGTATTTTTAAAACTCAGCGACGAGAAAGCAAATGCACCTCCGAAGTGTGGGATGTTGGGGGTGTCTTGCAACTGCAATCGGCAAAACACGAATGCGAAGATCCATTTGAAGGCTAGCACATGGTCCAGATCACCGCGATACGAAGATGCTGCTTCAACTCATGGAGGAGTGAAGCAGGGCGAAGAGATTCTTTGATCCTGTCGCTCTTTGGGCGATTTGAAAAACATAGGTCCGGTTCCCTTAAGAAGGGGCCTTCTGAAAGGGGTTCTTACTTTCGTTTTTCTGTGTCAACTCATTGGAGCCGCAACAACCACTCCAGAAAAAAGACAGGCTCCACAGTCCAGGTGGTACACGGTATTGTTTTGCAAAACCATTTTCTGCTAAACTTGGAAGACTCTGAAGGGGTGTGTATTTTTTTTTGTATATGGTTTTGCAAACCATTTTAAGTTCCAATGCTTGACATCCTGGAAACAGTTGAACTGTTTTTCATGGAACCTTCTTGCATGACTGGTAGATCAAGTTCTTGGCGACGCAAGGACCCCAGCAGCCATCCCGACTTCCAGTTTCGTACGGATGAGGTTCGGCACTTAAAGCACCATCCAAGTGTTTGATGCAGCAGTGCAGCTGTCCTATTTTTGAAGGGCTGCTATGGCTGCTGCATTTCCGCAAGAAGAGAACATGTACGAGAGGGAGAGGAACCGGTGGCCTTTCTTCAAAGTTCTTGGGCTTTACCTGTCACTCATTTGTATCAGCCAGCACCTGTAAAGTCCCAGAGTTTGTAGCAAACGAGGGCAACTCCTCTGGGAGGAAAGAGAGGCGGTCAGCAGACTAGACACACCATCAGCTAGGGCTTTCGACTCTTTTTTCTTTGCTTGCCGGATCTTGCAAACATGTACGGCAAACCCCCTCAGATGAAAGACTGGACAGCATACGTTGTGGTGATGAGCATCGCTTTCGCACGCATCCCAGAGCTCATGGACACAGCAGCTAAAACACAACCACAGGCTCTTTGGAACATCATTACTCGTATGCAGTCATGCGTCCTTGCAAGAACGCTACTAGGGTCTCCTGGCCTTACTACTAGGAACAAGAAGCTACTAGGGGCTCCTGGCATCGCTACTAGGAGCAAGGACGCTACTAGGGTATGCAGTCATGCGGCGTGCGAAGACCTTGTTCTTGCCAACATTGCGTTTCTGAACACCCACTTTGTTGACACTGACCCCATGTTTTGATGCTGAGGTTGTCTTCACTGTTCTTTATATTTGACACGAAAAAGGCGTTTGATGAGAAAGCTCAAGCTTGCCTCAATTCAAGCTCAGCCAGCTTCACTCGAACTGACATTTGGCTCAGGGAGGCTTGCTGGCCACGCATACTGTAGCGATATCAGCGGTATCAGCATGTCTTGTTAGTGTGAACAGGGCTACACAGTTAAGCTCAAAGGAAAACTGGGTATCACAATGCCACACACACATATATATATATATATTATATATATCCTTGTATTTTAGCAAAAAGAAGCGCACTGCTTGCCAAAGTTTTCGGCCATGGCAGATTCCAAGGCATGGCATTGGGGTTGTCATTGGGGATGTTGAGCTACCGTCACGACAGGCATAAATAAGGGTCAAAATGCACACCAGGGTCACCAACACTACCAGGACCAGGGCAGGGGGAAATACAAGATGTATACGTTTCATCACGTTTTCAAGCCCATGCTGCAAGGCCTGCAAGGCTCTTAGGCAAACTCAAGGAGGAAGACACGCACAGAGGAAATCCTCCAAAAAGGGAATGGACTTAAAGACTTAAGGGCATCGCCGTCGCTCCTAGCAGCAAACACGCTACTAGTCCCGGCCTTACTACTAGTAGCACGAAGCTACTAGTAACAAGGGCATCGCTACTAGTAACAAAGGGCATCGCTGGCAACAAGGGCATCGCTACTAGTAACAAGGACGCTACTTAAAGAGAAACGGACTTAAAAGTCTTTACTTAAAGACATTTAAAGACTTAAAGACATCTTTTTTGTGTTCTCGGCCTGGTGGCCTTGACGATCCGTACTTGGCTCAGGCCTCAGGCCTTGAGCTTACTGTTCGGTATCCGTGCGACCAGCGGTTCGGTATCCATGTTAGGAATATGATATACTATAATATTATGACTTATCTATATACACAAAACCCCTTAATTGCTACACCACAAGAAGTGCATTCTTGTGAATCTGAAAGAACGAACTCTCGAGTTCATCGCGGCCTCGGATTTTGACCCCGAGCGATCAGGTTCGTGGTGCTGTTGGGGCGGCTGCGGCCATTGTGCTCATCTCACGGCTCCGGGATGTCTGGCACTGAGCGGCGCGGACGGGAAGATGGAGCAAGCGATGAGAGTTGTGAGGTAAGCGAGGCTTGTGCCAACTTGGGCACGTCTTTTTCTCACGGAACATGGGGAGACTGTTCTGTTATGACTGGTCATTTGATGGTTTGGTTGAAAGCTGAGACTTGCCAAGGTTCAGCATTTGCCACGCCTCGTGCTGGACAAGGAGAAGTGAACGTGGGTGAATTCAGCAACAGAACGGAATAGCTAATCTTTATGTAGCGATCCAAGTTGTCCTTAGTTTCACCATCCATTCTTGAAAAGCAGCTTCAAGCCGACTGAGACTAGGTGAATAGGCCTCAAATGGACACAGGGCCCTCACGCGGCTGGATGTTCTTTTGGTGGCAGGGCTCTCCAACTCAGAGTTTGCGGATCCTTGCCTCTTCAGTGGCAATCTATGGCGGAAGCCTCAGCCCATGTCTGTACGAAGTCGACTTCGATGTCGGAATCCCTTCGCACTTTTGGAGAGCTGAGTGCCGTGTGTTTGGCAGTTCCACATCCGGATCCATCCTGTAATGACATGAAGCATAATTTTCCGAGGCTACGAGCGGCTTGTGGCCATGATCTTGCGACGTTTGGGACTGACAAGGCCCGACTTGACGAGTCGGTGTGATGTCTAAGCTTCGAATAGATCTTGATACGTAATTAGGTCTTGTTGGAAAGAGATTGGGAGATTGAGACAGTTCACAATGAACCTGACTTCATGACTTACCTTGCAGTAACCGTCGAGGATGCCCTCGACATTGGCGGCGATGCTTTCCCTGTTCGCAGCGTTGCGAACTGTTCTGCCCCCAGTCAGTCGGCGGTGATGGTATGAAATAGCAGGTCGATGCATGTCAAGCACTTATACTGCTATTTTCTCTTGATAGAAGTTGATAGTTACGAGCTGTCAGCTTCAATGGCTAGAGTCTAGAGTTTTTTGTGACATCATTCAACCTTGCAGGTGAACCGTGGCACACACACACATAATAGCACACCTGGATCACCAAGACTCCACACCTGTCGCCATCCGTGCAGCGCATGTGCTGCTCAACTCACTGCCGAAAGCATGTAGTCTTCTATGGGGGCAGCTAAGCCAACTATCGGGCTTTGAAATTGCTTTGAATCTGAGAGAATGTGCCAGGTGCAGAAAGTGCAGGGGAGGCAGTCCTCAGACAGGCAGGGATGTTGATCCGTGTTTCAGAGAGCAGGTCTTTGATATGGCCATGGCCAAAAGACTTGTCGTTCATCCTGAAGCCCTAGCTGCTAGCCGCGCCATAATCTCCGGCAGAGCCAGTGGAGTTTATTGCGAGGTGTTTGTGATGAGGTGAAGCGGAATGTGGTTATGTAACGGATGATGATTTGCCGAGACCTTTTGATACCTTTTCGACCTCTCGGCACGCTAGATGTCTCTGTCTATGCGCAGCCATCCACCTTGAGAGGCAAGGGGGCTTTCAGCCCAGCAGCATACTGAGCAAGTTGCCCAGTGCGTAGTCCGTGAGGTCCTCGTGTTGCTCTCCTGCAAATGTGGCACTTGGTGGTCATCTGCATGGCACCACTGGGTGGAGCTCATGTCTCGAAGCCATGCTGTGTAGTGTCCAGCGGTCTCTTGGAGCCAAAATGCGTGATGATGCACCGAATCTGGTATCGAACATGGCTGAGGGTCACACTCGAAGGCTCAAGGGCGGCTGGCAACATCACATGGTCTGTGAAGTAGACATTGGGGTTGTCTTTGTCCTTGAAGGGCACGGTCCTGTCCAACATGATGGTGACGAGCTGTGGAGTACCTGTCAGGCCAGTATGCACTCCCAGGGAATAAGTCCAGGAATCAATGATGTGCTCAAGTGTGAGGTTCTTTTGATCCGCAAGCCAGTCGAAATTCAGAACTCCCTGTCTGAGGTGTGTACCCCGTCTATGGACGAGAACCGCCTGGCCCAGCTGGCCTTTCCAGCAAAAGAACATCAGTTCTGAGGCACATTGCTAGGCTGGCAATCTGCAAAGAGCTCATGAATCCACCCACCATGAGCACCCAGGCCTGAGATAGAAGACCAGGCGTGGTCACTACGCCTCAGAACAGAGCAATTTCAATGGCGTTGATGTAGCACCAGTTGCCATCTTTGGTGAACTGCCACTTCAAAATTGCGCCCACATAGTCTTGTGATGTGGGTTGAGTCAAGTCTCCTGCTTCAGCAGGAGAAGGCATCCTTTGCCCTTCGATTTACCCTTGCCACAGGCCTGAGTTGGGATTGAAGAGGGGCTTCCAGATGGAGTTGGAAGGAAGACGAGTCAGGTTCTTGTGAACCCTGTCGGTGCTCAGGCTGACTTGGAGCTTCCTTGGTGTGGTCACATTCTTGGTCTCCGGTGACTTCAAAGCCTGGAACTTGAGGCAGAGAGCTGGATCGCAAGCCTGCTCCCGTAGTTCTGTCAGCAGTGTGACCATTGCCTGCGTACACATGCTTCTTGTCCGGGCACCATCCTCCAGCAGCAGGCTTCTTTTCCAGATTGGACTGTCTGGAGTTGCCTTGTTCAGGTTGGTACTCGATCCAACAGTGCCCCCATGAGTGATCGTCAAGGTCCTCAATGGCTGCTCGGGCGGTGTCGACTTGGAGGAAAATGATGAAGCCGTTTTGTTTTGCAAGCGTCTGTAACTGGTCTTCGCGACGTAGCGTGAGGATTGTGCGGGCGGTCAAGTTGCGGAGCAGGATCCGAGGGTCCACTTCCTTGGGATGAAGTGGCGGTGACCGGAGGGGGAAGCTTGGGCTGTTTGGCCCTTGCGTCTTCTTCTGGCCCCGGCCTTAGGCGCTTCAGTGGCCCCAGCGCCCATGACCCACTAAGGCTTTGCCACAGAAGCTGGCCACTTGGATCAGGATAGCGCAATGGTGCTTGAGCAAAGAGGGGAACAATCAAGCACCTCTGCGCGCTCTCGGCACGCTGGAGGGGGACCTGAGTAGGTGCTCCGGGCAGAGTCCAGAGAGATAGATGCTTGTGGGCGCCTGACATGCTGCGGGAGCTTTTCCCACAAATCTGGCAGCGCAGGCTCAATCAAGTGCAACTTGATCGTGGGTCATCAACTATAGGTAGTCAAAACCTCGTTGTTCAAGCGTCTGCAATATATTCGGTTGACATCTTCCGAAAGGAAAAATCTAGCCCGTCTCTGATCTGAGCACGAAGTCCTCAGGTGAGGTGGAGCTGCAAGTGACCGCTGCCGAGGTCTGTCTGCACCAACGCGTAGAGATTGCAGAATCGATGGGCCTGAGCTCGTAGGAGGGCCGTACGAAAGTGAACTTTCCTGATGGGCTGACGGGCTGAGAGGACATGTCTGGCTGTAGTCCGCAGCTGTTTGCGCCGATGCCACGACTTCATGCGCTTCAAGAACACCGGGGCCAGTGCTGTGCAGGAAGGGGCCGGGCCAAGAACAATCGTGTAATCGAGAACCTCCGCGAAAAAATGTGGCTTCAGAGAGAAGGGACGCACGAACAAGGGGGCCCGTCCGCTCAAACCGTGCGGGAGTGCCTGCTTGAACACTGGTAGCAGCACTTGATGATTTGCTGCGTGTGGAGTGGTGCAATGTGATGGTTTGTATTGATTTGTGATAATGTGGTGTGTAGTGGCTTGTGAGGTAGTGATGTGACTTGTGGTGACAGTAGTGTGATGTGGCTATGTGTTCATTGTGGGTCATCCAGAGAAGTGTAATGCGGTGATGCAGAAAGGCCTCCTTAAAGAATCGTCGATGTAAGGAATGGTTCCTAGATTCACAAGGGGTGAGCAGGATGACTTGATCGAAGGGTTGCGTCTGCAATTGGCAATTGCCACTACTATGGCACAGCTTTTTCTGAACTCCCCTGTTCGACATACTTGTGCCCTTTCCTTTTCGAAGGCTGGCTGAACTTCTGAAGCCGGGTGTGGACTTCTTGGGCAAATGGATGGGCCTTTTCTTGGCCAAAACCCAAGTCGGGATCAGGACTATACGGACCACACGAGAGAAGAATAGGCAAAGAACTGCAGAAAAATGATATGCCAAACAAATCATTATCCGCATTGTGGATGTTTTTTTTGTAGGCAAAACAGTTTTCAAAACCTATAACATGATACAACGTGTAGCATGCAGAGGGATTTCGTTTTTATATGGTGTGCATATTAACGATCCATCATCTATGCGTTCTTTTCTCTCTCTCTCTCTCACACTCTCTCCCAATCCCTGGAAGCACTGCACGCATGTAAATGATTTGTTCCTTCTCCACAAATTTTTCGCGTTAAGTCAACTCAAATTATTTTGGCATGCGTCCAAACACAATCACAATGAAAAACACAACTTCACCAAAACCATCATGTCTGTCAGCAGTATGACTGAATTGTAACCATAGTCGCCAACATTGCCATAGCTCTCGAGACTCTCGTCGTCATGATTGTCATGTCGCAGACTTATTTCTAGGTCATTCACTTTGAAATTACATATAAAAGGAACCAGCTCCTTCAAGTCTGTTTCTCATTTAGCCAGCCTGTGGATGCCTGTTCGTTATTGGTTACTATATGTTACTATATTTGTTCTCCGTCAAGTCTTTCCCTAGGCTCCTCCACTGGCTTCGTTGGATGCTTCCATTGCTCGACTGCCGCCGTACAGTTGCACTCTCAGAACCACACAGGTGGACCATGACTTTTCATTCCTTTTCGTGTCATCAAACAAAAAGAGAAGGCATGACATGACCTTTTCATACTTTTTCCACCTTCAGTTGGAGTCTTGGATTCCGACTCGACAGCTTTTTCTCACGCGTGAGTCGACTTCCTCAAAACCACTATGAGGCCATGGCTTGATGCATCTCATTGAACGCTATCATGCAACTTGCACCACCCCCAATATACTTGTACTTTGTGGCCATGTAGGGAAATACTGTGCTCTGAGTGTTGTCAATTCGGGAACATTTGTGGCCATTGTGGCCGGTTAAAGACTTTCAGTTGCTGACTTTGGACAGTAAGGCGGCAAAGTGTGGGCCAACACAACTGCTCTACTTGGCTTGGGTTGGGGCTTCACGTCATGCCCTTGGACTGTTTGACTGTCTTTAGGGAGCGGTTAGGCATGGGGCATTGAGGAGATTTGGATAAATTTGGCAGTTTTGCAGGGCATAAATGAAACAACTCCATTGCCCCGACTTATTTCTCAGACTTGTTTAGTTACAAGTTTCAATACCATATCTCGGACTTATTCCTTTGACACACCTCTCTTTATGTACTGCTTGCGGAGCAAAGCTTCATTCCCAAAATAAATAGTGATTGTACGGTGCTTCCAGGGTCCAGTGGCCAAGACTGATTTTCTATAGTTCGCTTCAATTCCCGAGCCTTCATTCCTGGTTCTGAGGCATGCAGCAGCAGGTGGTGTGGCCTCCTCACTTGTGCCTGCCGACAAAGAACCGCGTCTTGGCATCATTTGGAAGCCAGCTATGCCCAGCCGCACTTTTTTCATACACTGATGAGCTGTAGACAGCTTTCAACTCTGCACGGGAGCCGCTGGAAGCTTGCTCCATCCAGGGGCAAGTCGTCCTACACGGCTACTCCTGCCGCATCACCAATGGCCAACGGAAACAGCCAGGCAGTTTGACAGGGACAACCGTTTGAATGAGAGAGACAGTGACTCTTGGTAGGAAGATGTAGAAAGGGCTGAAGAGACCGGTACTGTAATGGCAACCGGGCAAGGCATTCGAGACCAGACATTTTGCAGTGACAATTTCTTGTTCGTTTCATGCGCAACTCCAGGTTTCCCAGGAAGAAGCAGTTCGACGGTCTTGGGTGTTGCTCGGGGCAGCAGGATTCCTTGGTGTGCCGGGAGCCCTGCAGCCTGTAGTATCCTGTAGTCAAGTCTTTTGCAATGTATAGCCGGAGCGATTGCTACACTAAACATCTTCCTGCTCACCCAAAGGTGTTGGTTGGCGGGGTAATTGTCCTCCAGAAGTGGCATGTTTTTTTGGCTAGAATGAGCACAGTTTTGCACCCAGGGCATGCTCACCTGCTCTCCCTTTGGTGCTCCATCGTCCCTTTGGGTCAGCCTGACTTGTGATTCTGCGCGTGGACCTACCAGTGGTTGGAAAGAAGTCACACACAAAAGACTTTAAGAGAAATACTTCAAGGAACCTAATAGCAATGGCCTCCAACCTAATAGCCATCGCCATGGCCTCCTCCACCCTACAAAAAGGATCAAAAAAGGACGCTTGGAGCAGATGAGATAGCCATGTCATCCTGTCATCCCCCGTGTCACCTTGCTTGCATGTTGCACTTACTCGCACGAGCAAGTGCCTCTCCAGAAGACCGCAAGCATGAACCAGTAAGTGGTTCCTGAACAAGCATTTCTTCAGCGGTACTGTACCGACTGTATTTGTTCCTCTGACTCTAGACTCTAGGCTTGTGGTTGACACAGTGAATCATTAATTTTTCAGGCTCATTTCTTGCAGTATCCAATCGAAGACCTGAAGCTGGGTGTGGCAGGATCCTTTGCGAAATGAGCACAACAGTGTGCTCCTTTTCGCTGGCCAAGCTGTTACCAGATGCAATCCAGGCCTGTAGATATCTCATCTACTTGTCCATTCGGTCAGTTTGCTGATGCTGGTTCTAGTTATATAGTGGGTCATTGGCAAACCAGTACATTCTGAGAGATAGGAGCAAGCAAGCCATGTTTTTAATTGTTTGGGGGGCCTGGTCTTTGGGTTAACAGTAAAGACATGAGCTGACCCGAGAATTGAGAGACCAAACCGCGTGTTGTCGCTGGATCCTGCCCAAGAGTGCAATATATATATATATACAGTGTGGGAGCAACACTTAGAATATGAAAAACGTGTTAAATGGAGCTAGAATATGAACACATATTTTATAGAATATGGATTAGTTAGAAATGGAGGCAGATAGAATATACATATCATTATATACATATCTGGGAAAACATTGATGCAAGTATGTCGTTATGATTGCTGCTGCTGTTCTGAATATTGTGGATCGAGAAACGCTTGTTGGCTGGATTGTTTACTGTATTGTGTTTTGTTGCCGTGCTGTGCAGTCAGGCTTTGTACTTTGTACTGTATGTATGTACAGTATTGTTGTTGTGATTGTTGCAGTTGCTGCTTCTGGATGATGTTGATCGAGCAATGCTTGCTTGCTTGTTTTTGCTTGGTTCTTGTTTTGTAAACATGGTGCCCGTATATTCTATTTGCACTCGTATTCTAAGTGCTCTTTTGTACAACGACTCCGATCGTGGTCTGAATTTAAATGCAAAAAAGTATTTATTTCATATTCTAACTGTGTTTCCCTGATAGTATATATATATATATCAACAAGCCAACCGACGGAAGCTCTTTCAGACACCCTTTCAAAACCCCTTTCAGAAGCCCTTTTTCCAAGACAGAGTATACAGATTCCCTGAGTCCCAAGCAGCCCTCACAAGCCCATTTGCCTTGCCAAGCGCGTGCTCCACCCGCTGGTCGCGTGCGCTGTCTCCTCCAACTTAGCGTAGTCCCGGCATGATTTGACCTTGGTTTTTGATGGTGGATTCTTGGGGTAGCAAGGTCACACGATGATATAGGAACCTCGAACCTAGAGATCTGGATGAAAGATTATGAAAGATGGTGAAAGCAACATTAAGTCAGTGTTGTGTTTGCTTTGACAAGCAGACTCGAGCTTGCAGCTACACCCGCTACACACCCGCTACACCCCAGGTCACGCTTTGTCGGTCCTGTGGCGCCCTACTTTGATGAGGGGAAAGGCGTCAGTGCCTTGGGATGTGACTCAAGGCATAGATGACACATATAAAGAAAGACAGATACCTGCAAACTATAAGGCTCTGCCTGGTTGAGAAACATGCTTTACATATGTTTGCCCTCCCGATCTACTTGCAGACTGCAGGGATTTTGCTGTTTGGGTCGGAGTAATTTTT
>CAXAMN010012002.1:1211588-1276916 GCA_963970005.1 Durusdinium trenchii
GCATTACTATTGAGGAGCAAGAAGCTTCTGGGAGCAAGGGCATCGCTTCTAGGAACAAAGGGCATTACTATTAAGGAGCAAGAAACTACTAGGAGCAAGGGCATCGCTACTAATTAGGAACAAAGGGCATTACTATTAAGGAGCAAGAAGCTACTAGGAGCAAGG
Organism: Durusdinium trenchii; assembly: GCA_963970005.1. NCBI lineage: Eukaryota > Dinophyceae > Suessiales > Symbiodiniaceae > Durusdinium > Durusdinium trenchii. The sequence goes on from CAXAMN010012002.1 coordinate 1,211,754, forward strand.
GCATCGCTACTAGGAACAAAGGGCATTACTATTAAGGAGCAAGAAGCTGCTAGGAGCAAGGGCATCGCTACTAGGAACAAAGGGCATTACTATTAAGGAGCAAGAAGCTACTAGGAGCAAGGGCATCGCTACTAGGAACAAAGGGCATTACTATTAAGGAGCAAGAAGCTACTAGGAGCAAGGGCATCGCTACTAGGAACAAAGGGCATTACTATTAAGGAGCAAGAAGCTACTAGTCTCCAGGTGCTGCAGCTGCCTGGCGTAGTCTCGGGCATTCGATCCTTGGCACCTGGGACGCAGTCGAACGCACCGGCATCACATGAGTTTGCCTCACCAAACTATGGAAGTGATGCATCGCTGTGCATTTGTCTTCAAACCTTCTTTCACCCATGAAACCAATTGAAAGCATCCGGCCTGATTTTGTGGTAGTGTTTCTTTCTTGGAAACTGCATCACCTCATGCAAGATGTGGAAGTGATGCATCACCTTACTCAAAGAAGTGATGCATCAAGCCGAGCAGTTCAGAAGCCGATTGTGACACTCACCGTGTAGCACAGCTGAATGCGACCAGGCTCAGCTGAAGGCAGCATGAGGCCACTGGGTGCGCTGCAAGTGATGAGATTCGTTAGCTTTGGCCTTTGCCTTTTGGTTGCTTGTTGCAACTCGGAAGGAACGGAATGAAAAAGACAACAACAGGAAATAGCAACCTGTTGCTGAGCATTTTAAGAGCATGTTTGCATCCTTGCAGAAGAGGTGCTCTTCCTACGCCAAAGTTCAAGAAGGTTTGAAAGGCAGCATTCTTCCTTTTTAATTACTCAGGGCTTGGGAACGAGAGAAGCTGCCAATTTCTTTTGTCCACATATATAAGGAATCACAAGGAAGGAACTCCCACACAATGTCTCTTAAGTAGACCGGATCAATTGTGACCAAGCTAGTTTGTTCTGTCGTTGATTATGTATATAAATACAACTGCTATACTGTATATAAATTACATTTCTTTGCTTCTCTTGCCATTCCAACCCACCTTGGAACACATGTGCTTCTCATGCTGCAGGTGTTCATGCTCTTCAAGTACCTTTTGAGGTTTTCGCAATGCAGTGATTTTGCAGGAGTATGAACAGAGCCCAATGAATAATGACAATGGAGCTAATGGCTTTGGATAGCAAAGTCGGCCAGCTGGTTCAACTCCTGCGCCGCGGAAATCAAATTTTCACTCGGAAGCAATCTGTCCGGAAGCTTCATGAAACTGAAGAATACAAATGATGACCACTTCGAAGGGCACCATGTCGTGCCACGTTGCTTGAGAATGCTTGAGACGCATCCGGTACTTGGAGCAAACATGCCTTCCTTGGACAGAGCTCCAGCTTTTTTCGCGGTTTTCCCCTGGCAGACTGCCAGGATCCCCATAAATCCCCCAAACCGGCTGCTTTTGAAGACACGGCTGATGGGCATTAGGACCTCAGAGCTGAACAGCCGGTGGAGTCAAGGAGGCTCACGCATTTTTCGCAAGACTGCAAGACTGTCGTGTGAAGTAAGAAAAGATCATCCAAGGAGGTCATTGTCATGTACCCGACATGGATTACACCTCGTATCACCTCGTATATGTTTTTTTTTGCCTTATATACATGGATCATTGGCATCCTCCGTCCTTTGCAGGCAGCATAAGCTAGCGTAAACGGCGACCGCCTACGGGACGGTAGCTCCTCTATTCTTGCCACATTTCGGCTCCAAGGATCGCCATTTCACGTACTGGTCGCTCCAAACAAGGGTTTGGCGGCATGGAGCTTCCGACTCCCATTTTGCTCAACATCTCAGGCGCCAGGGCCACGGTAATATTGGTAACCGTAGATCATGACATGTGATGAATGGCAGGCCATCAACTGCGCAAATTTCGCCAAACATGGAGAGGATCAATGATATGATCAGATAATCAGATAATTACATATAATTATCACCCAAACCAAGGCAACCCTGATTTGCGACTATTCGGATCTATGAGTAGTGCACATTGCCCATCTACTTGCAGTTAGCACCGGAAGCGATAGTCGTAACAATACTTACCTGCAGGACAATGGACAGCTATACCTTGAGCGACACCTTTGAGCTGTACGAATACATTTAAACGCATACAATATAATAATAGGTATACAGGTATACGGTATACCGTACATATACAGTATTGCATGCTGCCAAGACCTGGGCAGCCTTCACTATGTCCTCCAGTTCCGTGTCTTCACGCTTGGTCATCCAGGAGCAGGTGAATCGACCACTCCGACTCCAAAAAGCCTTTTTCACCGAGCAGTCAAAGCAGCCTCGTTGGCATTGGATGCAATCCCGCGATGGACTGGCATGGACCTTGCCGTGACTCTTGGCAGTGACATGTGGTCATGGTTGCACGGTGTGTTTGGGGATTCTTGCAATAGCCTAGCACTGTCCACCATTGGGCTGGGCGGGTGGGATTTGGAAGACAATTCCATTGGAAGATGACATGAAGCCAGTTCAATCACTTATTACTAGTCTGTTTACCTCAGAGAAAGGACGACGTCACTACTGCAGGCTACTGCAAAAGAAGACAATTGGAAACTGCTGAAAGTTTTCTCTGACTTTGAACGCTCTGAATTACTGCCCCGTCACCGGGGTCGTCGGAATCACCTCACGAGGCCTGGACCGCTGGTCAGCCACGAAGCTTTAAAGCAAGAGAGCGCAGTGAAGGATCCAAAGCAGCGGAAAGTCCGCTTCCAGGCGCAGCCGCATAGCTTTTAGGGCGGATATAGTGGAAAGCGAAAGGGCAGGCTATAGTGAACATCATTGTGAAACCTCAGATTTATACCAATCATGTTCTGATTAAGGCGGTTAAGGTTAGCATGGCTCAGTGTTCTTGTTGTTTTTGTAGCCAAGACAGGTTAATGACGGCCAAGCAGATATCCATGGGGACCTTTGCTGAGTATAATGCATTATAATGCTAAGTTCTTGAGAAGGGCCTCTCTCTTTCTCGTCTCTCTCTTCTCTACAATTCAATTTATTTTCTTTACCTTTTTCATAGCACTGTGATGAGTCTGCTCTGCTTTTCTTTGCCAATTTTATCTACTCTTTCCTATTGTCTCCCTTTCTCCTTTCCATTTTCTCCTTCCACTTTCCGAAGCGACTTTTGTTTCCTTTCATCCTACTGGTATTGGGTTGTGCCCTGTGATCCCCAGCATTCTGCTCAGGCTCACCATGGGGATGCCCATCTTGCCATGGGTACCGTGTGTCTTCCCCCACCATCAAGTGGTTTTGACCGGTTTTGAGGGAAGCATTGTTCGTTGCCCGCTCCTTTGCATGAAGACTTGATGTCTTCCACAACCTTACCTTGACTACGCACTGGTATCAATCCATGCAAGTTGAGGGCACGTGCCATGACATGCAAGATGTATGACCTCCAGATTCAGTTCTGTGTTGTTTCGTTTGCAAGAAAGAGGCTTCAAGTCGCCGGACAGTGAAACCTTGCCAGGAGCCTGACATTATTGAGGTGCCGAGTTGGAAAGATGAAACACGGCAGATGTATTTCAATTCGGCCATTGATCAGGAGATTCGACCTGCCTGAAACTAGGTGGTGCTTCTTGGAGGACTTGTCCAAGAGCTTCAGCTAATTAAAATACAGGTTCGGTTTCGGTATTGCTTTGCTTTGTCTAAGAGCCCTGGTATAGTATAATATACTGAACAACTCACGCGTGGAAACGGTTGAATGTGCAAGCACCAAAGCAGTAGTAGCAGCTGCATTTTGAAGTGCAGAGATTGGGTCTTCATGGTCATAGTCGTCACACGACGCCTCCCTGCTGTTCGACCTATACTAGATGCTAATGAGATGGGATTGGTGAAACCTATGCACCGGTTGAGGTTGGCACATCTCATGTGCCCAAAACATAGCAAAAAAGTGTCCATACACTTTCCTATCTCACGTGGTCTGGGGCCACTTGTGGGCCCCAAAACAAGTTTACATTGGAGTTGACTGGGATCTTTACATTCAGCCCGCTGGAGGTTGCCTAGCCACATGAGACAGGATCTGAATGAGGTGGTTACATGACATCCTGCAGCATAGTCAGTTGACAAAACGCTTGAAAGCACTGGAGTTTCAAACAGGATTGACTGCGTTTTTGGTTACAAGCAGCATTTGATATGGAGAGTTGGAAGGCTTACTTGGCATTGTTTGAGTCCATGTGAGAAAAATAACCCAGCTTAGTTTCCCCAATTTTTCACTGCATTCTTGGCAATGCGACACGTGGGATAGGCCGAAAAAGCACAAATCAGTGAACACACCCTTTTCCATCTCATGTGTACCAGGATTCTTGATGACGACCTAGTCCTATCTCATGTGTCCTGGTGTATTCCAAAACATGGTCCGTAAAATCCTATCTCATCAGTAACCAGTATAAATTCCTTTTCAAGTGTCCTCGTTGTCATCCAATCCTGCTTTGCAATTGATGACTTGCATCTTTGACAGATGAACTTTGTTTCTATTGTTGTCTGCTCCCCGTTTGTGTCACCCTGACTCTAGAAATATCTAGAAACTCACTTGCTGCATTATTGTGTTGCAGTCCCTTTTGCCTAGTAGAAGCAGTTTTTTTTGCGGGAAAACAACATGAGAACGGCGCTGGATTGCCGATGTTTTCAGACCGACGCCAGGACGACCTCCTGGAAGATGCGATCGATCTCTTGGTGAAGCAAATGCAGCGCTTTGTCTCCTCTCGCGTAGCGCTCTTGGTGACCTCAACCGCAGCGCTAACGGGCATGGTGACTTGGCCAAAGGACCCACACATTCGAGTTTGCGCACCTAACACCTACAAAGTAGACTCAGGTTTCAGTCAACAAGCAGCTTACTTGAAACGTTCAAACTGTATTAGTCAATGCTCTGTGAAAGTTTTCAGGGTTGACTGAAGAAAATAGAGATTGACAAAACGAACTTGCACGGTGACAACCTTTACAGCTTCACAGTCTGGGGATGTGGGACTGCATGTGGGATGACGCCTTGAGATGCCTTGAGGCTGTTATGGGGATGAGTGAGAACCTTTTGCAGATGTAATTAGAGCTCGTTTCACCATGGCTGCAGTTGGCCTATGCCAATGGCAAGCTAGAGCTGTCCAGAACAGCTTGAAGCAAGAAACATGCTGTGCACAGCGGCTGATGTTCAAGTGGGGGTTACTAAGGCTAGGCTATGACTATGTGTTATCTCCGATCGTGCACGCATGGTCATTTCTTGGGTCAAATGTGCGCCCTAAAATCATTATCCAAATTCGCTTGCAGCTTGGAAGGCAAGTTCCATTGGAAGTTGGATGCGGACCACTTGAAACTTCATTCAGATGAATTCAGCTGTGAAGCTCTCCATGAGCGAGAGCCCTGCTTGATGAATCCTGCAATAGGCCCTTGATGTCTTGTGGTATTCTCTTCGCTGAAGAGTCTGAGAATAGTCATAGTCATAGTCACTGTTTGCTGTTGTTTCTTTACAATGCCGGGATTTGTTTGGCAAACGCAACCGGACTACGCGTGTCACTACGATGGCACAACTCCTGTGCCATGGCGATCCCTGCTTGCCACACGGCTATGACTCCTTTGCCAAAGGACTGCCACTGAGACTTCTGACGAACATGTTTGTTTTCGGGTGAAGTGCTCAGAAATATTGGCTCTCCACATGCTGTAGATGCTGTAGGCTGTAGGTGTGAGCTAGACTGTTGAATTACAATTTTCATTAAAAGCTCAATGTCAGCACTAATCATGTATGGACACTGTGTATATAAATGTATATATATATACTTTTATATGCACAAATGTTGTTGTCCGCGCATAACTTTTGGGTGTGTGAGCAAGATATTCTTTGTGCAATGTCTGACAAAATTGGGGTCTGCCCATTGGGTGAAAGGGTAGGCTATGATTCTTTTGGCACATTGGAGCTGAATGACTCGCACCACATTGCATGATGGAAGTTGTGGAAACGCACGGCTTTGGACCGCTTTTTCCGCAGGTTGTTTAACTTCGAACTATTTCGATCCATCTCAAGGCGCTGGGGGCTGGCAGAGTCGACGACTCGCCAAGAGAAGCTGAAGATCTCCGGTTCTCCGAAGAGAGCGCCACAAATCGAGATCTTCCAGGAACGAAGGCAAGAGCCAGCAAGAAGAAGCCCAGTGTTCAAGACTTTTCGCCGTGCGGAGAGAAAAAGCTCGGAGGATTTCAGCATGCGAAACGTATGTGCTTGGCAGGATAAAGAAGGCCACGAAGGAAGATGTTGCCGCGGTGGCGGCCAATTGTCTTTATGATGGCAACTTGCACCCAAGTCGTTGCCGAATCCCTGAGCTTTTCTTCATGATACCTGTTGCCAAAACGTTTTGCTTGGTGTTAAAGGCCAACCAACAGCTCTCAATAGGAAGAACTGGCGCCACATCATGCAGGTATTCAAGCGTTGGCTCAAGCATTGTTCGAAGCATTCAGAAGCAGATTGGTTTTGCATATTGTATACTTCCGGAAGCATCCTCCTGACCTGTCAGTGTGTAATTACGGTTCCTTTGTGCATGGGAGTCATGTCACTGTCAGAGATCCTTATTGATCCAGTCAACTTTCAAGCAGCACAAATCATTTCGGATAGACATTGGAGTCGCATACATTAGTGACCAACGCAAGACCCTCAGCTACAGCAGGTTGACAATCATATCTCAGGAACGCTATGGAATGCTTTACAGTACTTTTTAGTTCATTTGTCCGTTGAATGTTCACATCGTTCTCGCATTTTGAACTAGGCCTTGACCACTTGGCTAGATACCTGCAGCATGCTGGGCACTTGGTGAAGCGAGACGATGTGAAGGCGACAAAACATCTGACAGACGCCCAGCATTTTCATGCGGTTTTCAATGGTTTTCAGGTGCCGCATGTTTGTGAGAGGAACTGCATACTGGCTCCAGAATTGATGTGTTTGCTTCCACACACCTTTGCAAGGAGTTCTGAAGCCATCAAATCCCTGCATTATCATGTATTCACAGAGGTCTTCCGGCAGGGAATCTGGGCTTGCAAGCTTTACATGACGGCGCCTAGGATTGAAACCATTGTGAAGAACTCAAGTTACAGTTAGACTCAAGAGTTGGAAATTGGAAACAGTTTGTGATATTGTTTGTATATATATATATATGTATTTAGAAAAAGGTTGGAATATGTTGTAATATACTTTTCCTGAAAAGAAGCCTTTCTGCGTGCCATGTGGAAAGCGGGATTGTTGGCCACTGTTTCCGCAGTGTCCGATGGCGATGTGCGCTTGGCAGGAGGGAATACCGATGCCGGCCGTGTGGAGGTCTTCCATCTCGGCAAGTGGGGTTGGATTTGTGGCAACAATGAGTGGGATACAGCGGCAGCAGAGGTGGTTTGCCGGCAACTGGGATTGCGTAAAGGGCTGAGTATAATGCGAATGCCCAATGGACCCCAAGAGAATATCTCGGGCATCCGAAACGCTCAGTGCAAAGGTACCGAGAAGGACCTGCTGAACTGCCAAATTGAACTGAGCTTCAATGGCAGCTGTTTGGAATCCGAGTTTGGAGCAGTAGGAGTGAGATGTACAAACTTTTTACCTGAGGAGCAGCCTCCTGTGGTGTTTCCGGCAAATTTTACGTGGCCCTTGCAGGCAGAGCAGCGCTTGTTCTGCCAGGACCCGACAAATGGTGAAAGTGAGGCACTGCCCACTTTTCATTGCAGTGTACTCCACGAAGAAGGCATTTGTGGAGCAAATGATGCTCCCAATCCATTCCTGGACTCCCTGGATGCCTTTGTTTTCAAGGAGCCAATGAAGGCTTACTTAGCACTTGCTGGCCAACAGCGCGAGGCATTCAATGTATCTGCGGCCAGCGCCACTTGGCGTGCTGTTGGCTTCGAGCTGAAGAACTCAGCAGAGGTCGGAGCATTACGCCGTGGATTTCTCTCACCACTGGGACGTTTGCTCTTTGATTTGGACTTTGATTTGATGAACCGAAGGAAGTTGCACCCGCTGGAGCCAGGTGCCGCACGTTTGTTTTCGGCACTGGAAGCGTATGGAGCGGTGGAGCTGGAAGATCTGGGCTTGCCCCGAAGTATCCAGGAGCAAGCCTTGCAAGCCCTCGGCGAAGTCCGCGCACAGCAAGAAGGCAACATGCTGGCTGCCGCACGGCCGAAGCTGCCCGAACTCGAGCATTGGCTTCACAACTCGACGCTCAGTGCAGCGGTGGCTGCCTACTTTGGTGGTCATGCTATGCTGCACGGCTACAAGGTGGTGCATTTGCCCTCCAAGTTCACGACAAAAGATTTTGTGGCTGCGCACTGGCACCACGATCGGACTGGGCACAGACTGAAACTGCTGATTCGTTTGAATGACGTGGATCCACTGGAAGGGCATCCAACCCAAGTGGCATTGGGATCGCATCGCTTATCTTTCTACTGGCATGAGGAGTTCGAGCAATCTCGTTATGAGGAGGTTTACGTGCAGAAAGAGTTCCACACAGTTCGCTTGGCCGGGAAGAGGGGAACTGGCTTCCTCTTTGACACCAACAGCATCCACAAGGGCACACCTGAAGGATCTCATGACCGAGACGTCATTGTTGTCGAGTACCACCAAGCTGCCAAGTGCGGTGTCATCTCCCAACTGCGGCTGAACCTGCCATGCCCGAGTGGTGACCAGAGGCCTTTGAATTGGTACTTTCGTCTGACAGACAAGTCCATTCAGTGGATGCCCCATGCCGCTGTGCCGCGCAAGAAAATCATCAGGACCGGACTGAGGAACCAGAGTAACAAAAGAAGCTACTACGGGCTCCTGGCCGTACTACTAGGAGCAAGGACGCTACTAGGGGCTCCTGGCATCGCTACTAGGAGCATTCTTACTACTAGGAACAAGAAGCTGCTAGGCATTACTAGGCTAAAGCAGAGTAACTATGATGCAAGGGAGACCCAAAAGCAAGCTCATCGCCTGAGAGAGGTTCAAGAAGCTTACAGCCCTTGCAAGATGTCAGCTTCCAGTCGGGGGCCGAGTGTATGTCTTTTCGTGTGGCTGGACATGCAACCAGCTTTAGACAATGACAAGCCTTGCAATCTGTGCTGAGTGCATTGCTTGTCGTTTGCGGTTTGCGAGAGTGTAGTCTTTACAAGGTGGCACCGGTTAAACCATGTTAAACCATCCTTGAGGCCAAAGCCAAGCCCCTCTCAAGCTGCAGGCAGGAAGGATGGATTTACCTCCTGATTGGTGACCAGCATGTGAGATCCATCCAAAAACATCGGAACCAAAAGCTGTTTGTCGGTAGGTTTTACATTGAGCATACAGTACATTGAAAACCGATGAGGAAGCCGACAAGGTATGTTAGTGATATATATATATATATAGTGATATTATAGTCATTTATATTCATCAAACATTGGACACCGATGAGGAAAACCCAAACCCGATGCCCTGTCCTAATGACCGCTCCCAGATGTAGGGAATTTCGGACAGAACTCATGTCCATTTGGATGATAGAACTGATCGCTTTGATGATGTTTGATGATATGGAACGGATTATATAACTCTGTCAAATGTGGCATCCAATAACTTGCGAGCTGTCGGCGACCAGGCAATGCGATGTTGCCATCGTGGGAGGCGGTGTGATTGGAGCATCTGTGGCACTTCATCTGGCCGCAGCAGGCGCTGCCAAGGGGAAACCCAACAGGAAGCCCAATGGGACGACAGCAGAGAATGGACAGAGAATGGACAAAGCACTCTGTGAGCTTCGTCAGATTAAGAGAAGATAGTTCAAGAAGTTGCGAAAGAAAAAGAGATGAAAGGAAAGTAAGGCCCTTTAAACGGCGCCTTACCTTTCTTCATCTCTTTCTCTTCTTGCTTTTTTGAAATTACATACTACATACTACATACTGTAATCGATTGAGGATGATAGAGGCATGTGGCCCGGTCTGGCTGGCAGCCTGGAAACAGAAGACAATGCTCGCGAGTTGTTTTTGGCGAGGCAGAACATTCCGGGACAGTTGGGGAGGACTTGACGAATGCTTTCTCATCCATTTGAGTGTGTATATCGTCAAGCGATGTCAAGCGCTATCTTTTTGCAACGCATCACACATTTGTGTTGCGTCCCTGTCCATTGAACCTCACCTTTCCATAGCTGGGCATCGCTTGCAGGTGCTGGGAAAAAGGTCTAAATCTCAAGGGCGATTTCGGTCACCCACTTCCGTAGGATTATGCATCTTCCAATCCATTCTGCTGCTTTCTTAGCTTGCTAATCCTCAAGTGTATTATACAACACAAACTTAGTAAACACACGCGAGAAGCATCTATAGATGTCCATAGACATTTGCAGTGTTGTATAGTTTATCTCAAAGAAGGTTATTGCGCTGATGACTCATGACTATCAGTGTTGCATGTTGATTGGCTTCAATGCCGTTGCCACCCCTCGAAGAAATTCAAAGAATATGTCATTAGGTTTTTGTTGTATACAATTGAACTTAGTGCAGATCTTCATCTAATTTTCAAGGTATTTGATGGTGTTTGCTCCCTAAGGCTTTTGCTCCCCACTTGGAAGGTCAAGCCACGCCTCAGGTCGCAGTCTTTGAGTCAGATGCTTCATATTCCCGCGCCTCCGCACCCCGCTCGGCGGGTGGCATCCGGCAGCAGGTCGGGAAAGAGTCTGAATGAAGAAAGAACAGAAGAAAAGGATGAAAAAGAAAACCCTTCGGCCATCACATCTCCTTGTTTCAAGCTTGACCTGCCAAAGCTGTCACTCGAATCCTACTTCATTCACGATCTACCTTGAAACCAAGCCATTGGTCAGTTCTCTCTGCCGGTGAATGTGGAGCTGTCGCTCTATGGCGTAGACTTCCTGAAACACAAACTGCATGACCTTTGCGAAGGACTTGGGACGGGGAAAGAGGAACTTGTAAGGACTTTCCAACTTCATCATTCGCATGGTGATAGTTTTTCATAGACTAGTCTTGGGAATACTCTAAAGACCCTAATTGGATGATGTTACTTGCGGGAGAGATACGAGACGTACGAGTGCATTGTTTACACGTAACAAAGTGCTGTGAATTCGGCCAAATAAGGGTCAACTTTTTGCTACCGCCCAGAGTGGAATTCCCACTCCAGCGCTGGCACTTCGTCACACGTCAATTACACAACGAATAGTATTAACATAGATTAATATATTAACTTTTTCCAGTATTCGGTCTATCCCAGTTGTCGTGTTGCGGAGCTGATAGTAGCACGTATCCAGCGTATCCGATGGGCGCAATACTTTGTGATAAGTTTCGAGGTCGCAAAGTCGTGACAGTTCCGCCAGGAATTGATGTAGATGCGGATGTGCAGTTTAAGGCACGTTTTTCAATTTGTATGGATTCGAGATGGGAAGCATTTAGTGCGACGAAACTGCAGATGTCGGCCGGAGGAATGAAAAAATATGATAAACCAATACAACGTGGGCTTCTCAGTTGTCAAAGGAGAATGGCTACCTCCTGCTGGCCACTCCTGAAGGAGAGGTGCGGGCGCCAGGTACCTGGCACCTTGTCATTTGAATCGAGCTTTGCTGACTTCGAGGCGGCATTGAGAGAAAACCATGCGGTGCAGCAGGGTTGTGGTGCGTCTTGGATCCGGCTGATGGATCCCAAAGAGCTGCGCACGAGGCTTGCCTGGAGGGATATAGCACAGCTCTTGCTGTGAATCGTTGAATATGCCTGGTCAGTTGTGAGCACAGCTTTGTCATAGCTTTGTTGGTCAATCAGGTTCCCTTGGCTCTGTACAGATGGAGTTGCACTGGGCTCCTTTGGTGAACGCGTGAAGCTGAGGAATCTACATGTTCTGGATGCTTTGCAGATTGTGTTATTATTTTTAAAAATATTATAAGCCTTGTTGGGAAGTTTCACATTTGTAGCGAGAGGCAATGAGGGCTATTTCGACCCCTGGGCATTGCTTCAGGCCGCAGGGAGATGTATGTTTCCTTTCAGTTGTCAAGTCAGTTTGAACTATAGGTTGTCGGCAGGTTGATCTGAAACCAGCAGATTGGTTCCACAATTTGTATCCATCCTGCAATTCAAGCATATCTTAGCAACTCATACAGTCTTCTTCACCTTCCAACGCGCAGCATGCGGCAGGCCATGCGTAAAGCTGCCATGGCCAGAGGTGTTGAGTTTATCGAGCAGTCCGTGACGGGCATTCAGGTGTTTGGAGCTCCCAGATCGATGTCCTTCACGTGTCGTGCGTTGGGTCTTTGACTTCAAAACTCCGAAAAAGCAACAGAGGTTTGGTTGCTCTCGATGCCATGCGTTACACTGAGGACCGAGGACCTTAGCATGATATACTGAAAAATACATATTGGTCCTACCATGTCACATGTCCGGTCCGGCATGTCAAGGTCCTACCTGTTCCGACAATTGGTGCGGTTCTTTGGAACAAAGCTCCAAGGTCCAAGAACCATATCGAGGCCCTTACTCTCGGCGATGGCACCAGAGTCTCTGTGGCAACGGTCGTAAACGCTGCAGGCGCGGGGAAGCGCTTTGAGATAGCTTCAGTTGGAGTCTACAGACTAAAATGGATGAGTACTAACGGAAAAATTAGATGCTGCCCCCCAGATAAACTGTTGGTGGTGACTGTGGCTGTTGCCTTGGATGGCTTATTCAACATTGTTCGCGCTTGTTGTGGCAGGGAGAGTTGAAAGTCGTGTGACAAGAATTTGGAACATGGATGGTCATTGTGGGATTGTATAAGGAAGATAGAATAGAATAGACCTGAAACTATATAATTGATGCTGTAATCAAACATACACCTGTTTTTTCGCATTTGGGGCAATGCCGTCCATGTCTATCTTAAAGAAAGTTTCGAAGGTATCTCCCCTGAAGTTTGGTTCGAGCAGCTGAGCCACGGAGGCGCCTTTGGCGGACATGTGCTGCCAGCTCAGTTGCTTGTAGCTTGTAGTGGAAGGTAGTTTCCTGAAGATCTTTATATATTCCGTGATTTCCATGAAACTTGAAGCCGCGATATGCCGCGATATTTTCTTACTAACACACATGGCATAAGGGTGCATATGGTATTTAAACATATTTATTGTTTGCTACTAGTAACAAGTTCATCGCTACTAGGAACAAGTGCATTTACTAGTAGTGCTATTTGCAGCGTCCTTGCTACTAGTAGTAATGCCCTTGTTACGTATTTGAGTGCAGTCGACGTGCTTGACACTCTCATCGATCAGGGTGCAGATGTGCGGCGATGTGACCCCACTACCAGTGGTGCCACGCAAGTGCGGTGCATACTGAGAGGGCCAGTGAAGCAGTGCAACACTAGAAATTGCTTTCCGCATTTTTGCTTGAGCCTTCTTTCTTTCCGACTGTTTTGGAGGCCAATTAGCTTGCTCGTTTTTGAGGAGCTTTTCCAACCACCAAACATATCTCAATCGGTGCTTTTCCACCTGCCTTCTTTCGGCGGACAGCTTCCAACAAATGCTCATCATGCTTCCACCTGTGCGATGATGAATGATGCGAGAAGATCAGAAGCATGTGATATGCCTCTGTATGTAGTCAGTGACCCTCAAACTTTATATGAATGTAGGGAACCTTCTGAGCCATTGAACCGTTCTCTACGGATACATGGCTCATCATGGATCCATAGGGGTTCTACCCGCCATCAGGGTTTCGCCTGTCAGGCGGTGCATGTTTCTCTTCCATGTGGGCCAAGAGGCTGTGGGCGCATGTGTGTGAAACGAAGACACGGACCTATACGGGCGGATGTCGGGTATACCCTGGCCAAGCTGGTGCGACTAGCATTGGCAGAATTGCAGCATGGCATCCAAACCATTGTTGACAAACTCAACACATGCATCCATGCCGTGCTGCAACATGAATGCGTGGAGGTGACCAGTGACGGGACGCCTCGGCCACCAGACAACACCCCGCTCACCATTGATGCGAGTGGTGTGTATTTTCGTCAGCAGCTGAGAGTGGCTCAGTCAGGCAGAGTCGCCAGTGGCTAGTGGCTGATGAAACCACGAACTGGAATGGTGGTCTCAGCCAGGCTGTCCATGCTTTGCTCACAAAACAATGCGAAAGGAAACCTCGCACTGGCTATGGTGTGCGATAGTGTGAGTCGCTTGAGGTTCAGAAGGCTCTTGTGCCCGCTTTCTGTGCCTTTTCTGCAAGATGACTGTTCAAGATATTTGAAGATTTAGATTGGATGCAGTGATCAGCAACCTGACACAGGCGGCATGTCGGTCAAGCAACAAGGAAACACAATGAACAGATTGCAGCTGCCTTTCAAGATAATGAGTAGCAAGAAGCTACTCGGGGCTCCTGGCCTTACTACTAGGAGCAAGAACGCTACTAGGGGCTCCTGGCATCGCTACTAGGAGCATTCTTACTAATTCACAGACGAACGTGTGCGAAGGTGCGGTGTGAGCCCCAAGCCAGAGGCCGCTTGCGTTTGGTTCACTTGTAGAGGTGGTGCTGCAATGCCTGTGGCCTGGGTGACCGGCGAAAAAGGGCAGCTAGGTCCTAGGTCCATCTAGGTCCTATGTCCTAGGGTTGCGCATAAACAATAAGCTACCAGGAACAAGTGCATCGCTTCTAGTAACAAGTGCCTTACTAGTAGTAACAAGAAGCTATTAGAAACATCGGGACGCAACGGATCTCGGGTTTGAGACGCGTCGGGTCGGGTGAGAAGCACTTGGACCACGGCGGCTGGCCGCTTGGGTTGGCTGCTTGAAGGACGACCACGACTGCGATGCCGATGCAGTCGACCACGTGGATTACGAACTCTTCGAGGATGAACAGCTTTTGGAACTCATCGATGGGAGCTGATCTTCGCACATGAGTTCACATAATACATAAGTGATCTCTCAAATTTGATCTCAAAAAACAACCTTTGAAGGTTGATGAGCATTCATACTCAGGACATGTTCAGTCTGATGTGCCAGGAGGTGATTTGGCCAGCTTTGGCGGAGCGAGCTCCGGCTCTGGAGGCGCTTAAAGCACCACCGATGGGGTGGGATCATCCAGACATGAAAACGAATGAACCGATACAATGAGCCACACTTGATTTATACCTTCATGATCGTTCATGTTGGCGTGGCTTCTTGCTGCAGATGGAGCTTGCCAGAATGAAAGGTCAATATACAGTTGTTGTTTAAGAAGAGGCAGGAACACTTGAACATTGACAGAAGGCAGACCTGCTAAGTGTATTTGGGCCAAACATTTCTTCACGCACTTCCCTGAGGCCATTAAGCTGGAATCCTCTTGGGCCGGGCTCTACGAGTACAACACACTGGACCAAAATGGTGTGGTGGGGTCGGGAACCTGAAGATTTGCCAGGTTGGACATCCTTATGAAGGCATAGGACTAGGATTTTGACAATCTTTGGCATCATTCCCCCCAGTGCTACTAGCAGCAAGAAGCTACTAGGTGGAGGCCATCGCTATTAGGTTGGAGGCCATTGCTACTAGTAACAAGAAGCTAGTAGCAAGAAGTTTCAGTATTTACAAGAGAAGACGGAAGTGGCGATCCAGTAGACGGAACCGAAGGGGATTTCTCAATGAAATGGTCTGAATCTCTTCGATGTCTCAAGGGTCTCAAGGGTCTCAAGCGATGAACAACTTTTCAAAAAGTGGTTGTGGGAAACCTGGAAAAGCGTTTCAACAATTAAACCTTATGATGATTTGACTTTGTTTTTCATACTCTCTTCGTTACCCAGCGGTTTTAGCAGATGCTTGTTCGAAGCTCCGGGCACTGGGCCCAGGTGGCATCCAGATGTGTCCAATCTTTTGATCGCTTGTGGCTTCAGTGGCCACGGCCTTCAGCAGGCGGCGATTGGGCAACTCTCAAAGAAAAGCTACTAGTAGCTTCTTGCTACTGGTAGTAATGCCCTTGCTACTACCAGCCTCTTAGCAGTTACAACATGTTGCAAAGGAAACCATCACATTCAATATCATTAAATTCTTCCCATACAATTGATGTCCCTCAGCTTGTGCAAGGGAAGTTGAGGACACTCAATTGGGTTTTCTTTGCAGATGCGAAAGGCTCTTTGCCCAGTGCTGATGACAGTCCAGTCAAGCAAGGGTAGAACAACAACAACAACAACAACAACATCATCATTGTTGCTGGTGTGTTGCACTCCTTACACTGTCCCCCAAACGCAGTCAAATCACAAGGGGGCCGAATGATACGGTTCAAACTCGGGAAAGGAAGCCGTATCCCAGTAGCAATCAATATGTAATACTGTGAGATATGGGCCATCTACTCTTATGTAGGGTTTCCTTCACGCAGAGTAATCCCACGCAACGTTGATTGCAATCCAACAGCCATAGCCGCATTGACCCCACAGGCGCCGGGCGTTGGCCGCGCTGTTGCAGAGCTGATCTCCTTCGGTGGGTCTTGGGCCGAGAGAGCAATTCTTGGGTTCAATCGAGAGTTAGTAAAAGTGTAGAATTCAAGATAAACAGGTTCTTAGTACATTTGTTTTCTCCTTTATTTGTCTTTTATTTTGTTCTTTAGACCTTTCCTTCTTCCTTTCTTTCTGTACTATTTGCTTGCTGAAGTGAACGCAAGGTAGCTTGGATGGATGTTCGATATGTCTTCAATATATATATATATAATATATATATATAGGTTCTTGAAACTTTGTCTCACTTTCATTGTCAAGCTCCGCAAGTGAAATCCAAGCAGGGATAGCAAGAATTATCAAAGAAGACCTTTTCTTCAAGCCTACACAAAGTGTTTGCACAGATGACACATCACACTTTCGACCTAGGTACAGAACCATTGACCTCTCCATTCTGAGCTACGATCGAATCCAGCGGAATGAGCCGGTGTTCGAACAAGGCATTTATTGAGCGGGTTTTGCCTGCCAAAGCAGGAGGGAGATCAGAAAAGGGAGCTCTAAGCACACAACCCCGCATCCATAGAGCGGCTCCATAGAGCGGCAAACAATCAATTTATTTGACCATTTGATTCTTCAATGGCTTCGACGAAGCTCTGGAACGGTTGTGCCACTGAACGGCAACTTCTCACAGGTCACATTGACTGTTGGTCACAGAAGCAGCGAGTGGGTTCAGTTAAGGAAGGTCAAGGAACTGCAAGGATGAGCCAGGTAAACCATTGTAAACCAAAACTTGGGTCGCAGTTGCGCCAAGCATCGCTGCCAATCTTCGTAGATCTTGGCAGCTTATTCCAAGTGTGGGAAAGGCATGGTCATAGCTTTCTTGGCTGAATCTGACCTTAGCCTTGGCTGCTCTCAGCATCACGGAAGCCTCGAGATTGACATGCTGCATGTCTGAAGTTTCTATCCGATTCCAAGTTATTGCAAGTTGTTGCAAAACGAAGGATGTCATGATCTTCCGTTACTTTGGTTCCTGGAAGATATGATATAATTTACATGATTTCCCACAGGCATGGTGCGATCCAACTACCCCAACACATACGCATTGAAGTTTATTGAAGTGATTTTCCCGTTCAGTTGCATGGTCACAGCCTGGATGGCTACAGAAGGACCGCGGGCAGGGATCAAGTGGTCCATGGAATGCTTGTATCTCAGGAGACCTCCAGAACAGATGTGACAGATGTCGTTTGAGTCATTGTAAGGATTGACCAAAACGCTCCCCGAAGCGCTTATTGGCTCAGTGCTGGTTGTGGTGTATGCACTGTTGACTTCTCAGCTATGGTTGTCGGTGCATCCGGCCTTCGCATGCGGGTGAATCGAGTGGCAAGGCCATTGATGAAGAAGAGACAAAAGGACATGAAGAAGAGCGAGCTTGCAGCCGATACGGCTGAGAAGTCTTTTGAAGCAGTCAGAAAAGAGCTCAAGTCCAAGAGGAGCACCATCAAGAAGGCAAGCGTGGACCTTCTCAAAACAGCCAAGGTAATTTGTGCTGAAGGAAAGATGGTGGACAAGATGTCCAGGAAGATGTGGGAGCTGTTTCAGTCAACCCTGAAGAAGAAGATCCGGGACGCGCTGTCTTTGAAGAAGGAGAATGACTACCAGCTACCACTGGGACAAGTGCCCATTCTGCTCAACAATGTGGAGCCCGAGTTGCTGGACCAGGCTGGGCCCAACTAATGAAAAAATCAGAGCTGGGTCTTGTTTGAGGGGCACCTGCAGTGCAAGGAAGGCAGATCAATGCAAGGGAAAACTGCGAAGCCCACCTGAACACCCAAGAGCGTGAGTCCTAGCAGGTAGCAGGTCCTAGCACCAGACTTAATCTGACCCATGCTGAGCTTCAACTGCAGAGCCCTCTTATCCATGTTTAGGCTTGAGCGGAATGTGTCTCACAGCAGTTGGCAGTGTCAGGTGCGCAAGTCGCTGGGCGAGATGGTGACCGCACTTTCTTCATCTACAGACGATGATGATGACGAGGCCGCACGCCTGTTCTTGCCACTGCAGCCATAGGTTTCTTTTGTTTGGCGCATAGGAGTCACAGGAGGTTGTTCTTTCCGTTCAGCCTATTGACGGCCAGTTGCTGGCAAGCCCAGCTGACTTTCTCGTCAGCATGCCAAAGTGAGGTGACTTTTTGCCAGGTCGCGAGAACTTTCTGTTTGTAAGATGTTCCTTCAGAATAATGACCGTCTGAGAGTGTAGGTCCCGCCACTGTCACGCAAAGTTGCTTGCAAACGTGCCGTGATTTTGTGTGTCTGCGACTTGCAGAGCATGCCAGAGGCGGAGCAGAATGAAGACGAGGAGGAGAAAGAGGGCTGCGCGGAGCCGGCCGTGGACTCGCGCAGGGCCATTGTAGTTGACGCTGTCGACTACACCATTGCCCGGCGCGTTGAATCGTGGAACAGCCGGCGCCAGCCTGGGAAGACCGAGATTGAACTATCCCGTCCTCAGCTTGTTCACCTTTGGAAGAAGTCCAACACGCGCGGTGGAGACTTCAAGCAGAAGCGGATGAATCATGTCTCTTCTGCGACTTTGTCCTATGAACACACCAGCTGCCAACTGACACTGATGCTGAATGTCGTTGCCGGGGAAGCCAATGATGCAGCTTGACATGTTTGTTGTTTGTACAGCGTTTGCGCAATCGGGGGGAACATGTCTTAGCATCAACGTCGCAGGCCTGTTTAGCTCAAAAGGGCTTTCCACGCGCAGTCTTTCGTTTGCTTTATTGTTGCGCGCTTCTGGCGTGCAAGCTTGGCAGCTGCAAGTGCAGTTCCTGGTGCTGGGCCCTTCCCATAGCCACTCCAACTCAGGAGCCAACTTCCCATAGCCACTGCTTGGACGCCCAGCTTTAACGGGAAATGTGGAGACTTTTGAGAGTTAGTGGCCTTGCTGGCTCTGCAGGTTAAAACAGTGTTTCAACTTGGTACTGGGGTTGGGGGGATTGGCGCCAGCAGCTGACATGTTCGTTGTGGGGTCGACCGTATGTGCGCCAAGGTTCTTTGGCCTCAGATGAGACGGGCTGGCGCAAAAAAGAAGCCTTTGAAGCGTGCTTTGGGCTTTGGTTTTGGAGTTCGATGTACGTCCCTCCACCACAGCTTGAAGAAATTTAAAGAAGAAACATTCTATAGGTGTGGCCAATGCAACCAACATGTTTGATTGGGGGTGTTTGGCTCGAACCAAAAAGCAACCGCAAGCGTCATTCGGCTTTCACAATGGAGGCAATTTGAAATCACTGTTTTTGACAATTTGGCACGCTCAACTTTCCCGGTTTGTTTTCGCAGAGGCCTTGCTGACCATGTGATTTTCAGCATCTGCCGCCGTTGTGTGGATTTTCCACATTCTGACAGCTGTCAGATATTGCAGGTGGATCCTGAGTATCCGGGCACCTCTGTGGAACGGCTTCGAAACATTCAGGCAGTGACTGCGCATCCAGCTGATGCGTCGTGATTCTGGAGTGTCAAGTTGGAGTATTGACCCAGCCAACTGAAGGCGCGTGTGAAAAGCTTGAGCGTGGAAGATCTCAGCAAAGATTGGGAAGAGGCGATGTCCATTTTCAAAATTGAAAAATCATGTTTTTTTCCATTGTGCATTCGGAAATTTGTTCAGCGCAGCATTTTGACCAGGTGAGGCGGACAATCCTTTGGGCTGGAGGTTTGAAGGAGCCCACACTGATATGGGACACTGTTTTGGGAGCGGACCATGATGGAAACATGTGACGGTTCACAGTGTCCATGTTTTTTGCAGGGTTTGCTGCAACGGCAGCCCCATACTAACATATACAATTGAATTGAGTCGTATTGCCAACAAAATCAATTGAATCAAGCACTGTCGTTTGTAGTTCGAGGACTGCAAATGGTTTTTGAACGAAGGGTTCAACTCAACATTTTGTTTGTCTTGGGCCCAGGCAGTTCTTCCCCCAGTCAGCACCCTGCCTTTTTGCATTCATCAAGTTGTGGTCGCTTCCACGCAGCACATCGGTAACAAAAGACCAAAAAACACATTTTGTTGTCGGCAGTGATTTGACTTGATTAGACGTGCCAACGCACCAGGACTTGCCACACAGCCAACCTGGACAGGGATACACTGGCCGCACCAGCGCATTTCAGAGCTTCGAACGCGATTGATGTTGTCCAGGGTCAGGCCAATGCAATTCCAATCACGCTATCATGGGGAGCGTATAATTCAACATTGAAGAAGGGCGTTCTACAACATGTTTTGGATTTCTGCGCGCGACCAGTCAATAACCAAATTTGAACTTGAGAAGTTTGACATTTCGCAGTGTGCCAGGACACTCCTTCAATGATGACAACCATTGTGATTTGACGCCCATGCTGGGGGATGTGGGTTGCTTAACGGTGCTCATCACTCATGTTGGCATAACAAAGCACCCTGCGAAAGAGATTTCAAGTTTCCTGCAATTAGACTGTTTGGAAGAGTGCAGTTGTAGGCGTCGCACACCCACATGTCCGAAGCAACATAGCACGGCAATTCACAACAAGGTCGCCCACAACCTCCACGGCGGGGAGATCCGCGGAATTGCGATGGGAAATCGATTAGGCGAGCGGCCAGGAAATTGTATTTTTTCTCCTCTCTCTCTCCTCTCTCTCCTCTCTCTCTAGTTGTGAAGGTCAGGTCAGGACTTGTTGGTGCTCCCTGATTTTCAATGCATTTGATGCCTGAAATTAACAGCTCAGAGCGCAATGTTGAACAATCTTGGCAGGTCCGGGTATTGAGATTGCTAGCTTGCCAGAGTTAGGGCCCGGAGGTTCTTGGAGCCGGGGCTCATAGATCGGCCAGGAAGGTCCTGCGGGGTGGAATCTCTGAACTCGAATTATCAAATCTTCTGGAATCATATAATTTGTATAAAATCATACCGAGATCATAAATATTCTGTGGAACTTGCACTTTTGTGCAGAGAATGCCGAGAATGCCGATTGTTGAGGCGAACTGTTGGGGCGACCAGGCCGCCTTGCCAAGTTGTGCTTCGCCCAGGCACCTGCACGAATGGCTGCCACCTGGATCCACCTCAGGCAGTGCTTGCTGATTGACTTCTTTTTGAGCGTTCCTGCAACGGACAAGGCCTTTATAAGGACCGTTTGTCCTTAACTCGCTTCTTTGCAAGGACGTGGCTCACGTGCAATTTAGGCGCATTCTTGGAGCCGGGAGTTCGGAGTTTAAGGACGGTGGCACCTCTCATTTGATGAGCTGCGCCCATCAAGTCCTTTGGACAAAGCAGGCGACATACAAGACATTGTGGAGATGAGATAGATATTTGGTCCCACAACACGGATTGGGATTCAACCTAGTATGGAGAGGGGTGCCACTCCGTTCGGAGAGGGGAGAGAGGGAGACAGAAAGAGAGAGAGAGAGAGGCATGTACATTAGATTTGATAGGAATCATGCTATAGTATTGAAAGGCTGAGACGATACCACAAGGCAAACTATTTTAGACCAGGGAAGGTAAGATGTGTTTGCTTGATGAGGCGCACTCTATGCTCCAAAATGATATTGGTTTGTTCATGAACTGCTGGACCAAGCGACCACCTGGCCTTGCCAGGTCGCGCATTGCCTTCAAATTGGTTTGGGCACCACCGGACTTCAACAGCTTTGTCCTGGTGGATGATGGCGGGGACCTTGACATTGTGCATCCTTAGACAGGAGGATCGGGTAATCGGTTTCCTCTTTTTTAGCCAGTGGCATTGCCCAGATATTTGGATTTGTTCGCCGAGATACGTTCTAAAGCCGAGCTTTGGACAGGTGGTGAACTCTTGAACCAAGGGCGTCCCAAAGGCGTCAGGGCCCAAGTCGAGCGCAGCACTGATTTCCCGGGGTCTCCATCCAAAACAACATTGCAATCACAGTTAAGTTTCCAACATTTTCCAACCGTTATAAGTTATAATTTATATTTCCAAGCCTCCCAAGGCTTTCAATGTCCTGGCTTTCCAAGGACTTGCCAGACCTGCGTATGCGCCGTGGCAACTATGCGCTGGTGAAGGGCAGCAAGTGCCCCTATCTGACAATTTGACAAGTGGCACCACCCTATGCTTGCAGAAGGACCCCTTTTCGAACTGTATGTTCAAGATGCTATGACGCGACAGCCGACAGCATGAAGCTTAAACAGCTGCAATTTGTGGACCTCGCAGATGCTTCTTCGCGGCCCTGTAGTCTACAGTACCTATCACTGATGACACCAAGATGTCCACGCCAGGTATGCGCGAGAAGCTGATCGGTTGTTTGAGAAAGTCTCTGGTGGATGATTTCAATCCCAATTGACCCACCTTGTAAATGCATCGACTCTCGATCCAACCAGGCCAAAGGCCCAAGGAGAAGAAAAACACTTCTGGGTCTCTTCGGCAGTTGGGTCGGAAGCGAAGAACGATTTTCAGCCAGTTGGCTTCAGACCCTGCGTTCCTGCGCGATACAAGAGGGGTGAAGAGGAGAAACAGACCACACACTGGCCGGACAGCCGGATGGCACTCCTTTTGTGAAGCCTTTTTTTTATTTCCTTCGAGATTTCATGTAGCGAGCTTCCAAAGTGAAACCGTTGCTGGCATGACCGGAGACATTGCACTTTTCTGCTCCCAGCTTTGTGGTGCTTTCTGGCCAATTCGATGTGTGATCGTCTCCATGAGCAAGCCTTTATTTATGGTCACACTTTGTGAGAATTTATTCAAGTTCAAAGGCACAGCTGCACAACTGGAACTGGAAACAACATGAAATAACTGGAATCAACATACTGTACAGACATCGCAAACTAACATCATCTAACATCTCAGATGAAGATTGAACGACGCCTTTCTTCTTACCATCTTCTTACCAAACTTTTAGTGGTGTCACAGCCCGACTGGGCCAGCCGAGATGCAGCGAGCTTCTCCCATCTGTGGGAGACTCGAGAGGTTTCACGAGATGAATTACAGGATAGGCGATTGCCGATGTCGATCACTTGCAATCATGCCATTAGCTACTAGGAACAAGTGCATCGCTACTAGTAACAAGTGCCTTACTAGTAGTAACAAGAAGCTATTAGAAACAATAAGCTAATAGCTTCTTGTTACTACTAGTGAGGCACTTGTTCCTAGTAGTATAGATATGTCGATCACTTGCAATCAGATTTTTCACTGAGGTTCAGCCTGTCATGATTGACGACATCGACACTTCACTCCAAACACAGGCCAGCTCGACTCTTCCAAGCAAAGGATTTTGACTGACTAAAGGATTATTTGAAGGTACAAATATGTACAAATGCAGAATATAGCCATATTCAGGGGCTATGAGTCTGCGAGTCGGTTGATTTGGTTTGCTTCTTTCCATGACGACTTGCACTCGTCTGCAGAACCCAAGTCACTAGTCTTTTCTTTTAAACTCGACATGTACAACCTTCACAGCCGCCAGACAATCTGCTTTTTGAAAGATTCGCGAGGCAGCTCCAGAACACAACATGTTTTGGGAGACCCTCATTGAAGATCTGTGTATTCCACCATAAGCTGCTCTGTTATGGCATATGGTTTTTGATTGTTTTGCGCCAATGCTAGAATAGGTGTCTATTGATGCAAAGGACCATCCCTGAACCTTGGAATGGGATACAAGCCTGCACAACCGGTAGAGGCAACCGATTATTGTGGTGTGTATGAATTTGTGCAGGACAGCAAGTCTGAGGGCCCAAATCCACTTGTCCAGAATGCTTCATTGATCTCAGAACCAACAACTGGCGACGCCGCAGAAGTTTGTCGTGTGCTTGGGGATGGATGTGGATGTTCAGGCAGTTTTCCGCGCCGAATTGCCGCAAGTTAGCATTTGGGGTTTCAAGTTTCAGTGTTTATTTTTTATTTTGCAGTTTTCGTTTTCATCATTGATTCACCAATTCACTATACAAAAGCATTCATTCACATTCATATTCGTGTCCGATCTGTTCCTTGTCAATGCAGTTGCTGTGTGCTGACATTGATTCCTTCTTGTATCAACTCCCAAAAGCAACAGGGTACAGCTGACATTCTACGATCTGACCTTTCCACTTCACATCACTACTATCCCCATTGACTTCCCATCCTGAAGATTAGCTGCCTCGATGCAACTATACTGTAGATTCACTAGATGTGCTCCGCTTAGGTCCAGAACCGTTAATAAACAAATGCGGAGATTTGGCAATAGACGAACAATGAAACACACAGAATCACGGACGACTAATGCCGCAACATGATTCATCGCGCTTGTGTGTTTGAATCCTGTGAATGCATCCGTGAGATGGCATCTAGACCAGAAAGTAAGGGATCGATATCTGCACATGCCAAACCCGACAAAGCTGTTTAGGGTTTTGCGCTGCCGTGTGGCACCCTCAAGGTTTCAGTCTTTCAGGATGTTGCAGGAATATTAGGCCATATTGACCACTGAGGTCTTGGACCAAGATGCGAAGGAAGGCATTGCTTATGCCATGGCCTCAACAAATTTCTCAACTTGTCTTAAAATGTTTGACATCTGTACATTCATTCAACAACAATATTGTATAAATATATACTGTATATATATAATATATATATATATGATTGGAGTGAAGGCAGCCACAGCATGTCAGATAGCGACGGATAGACTCTTTTCAGTAGCCTGTTGGCTCCTCTGTGTCGAAACCGCCTCGTGTGAGTTTTGTGTTCTAATTTATAGGGCCCTTGACCACGACATAGGGATCGCTGCAGCGACGCGACTGGGGACTCAGAGGACGGGTTTTCGTGGCACTGGTCTTATGCCGCGACTAGCGCCCAGGTGTCGAAACTCTTCACCAATGATCGTTTGTCCAGAGAGGCCTGAGCCAGGAGATGCCAGGAGTCAAAACGTGGGTATCTCGTATTGATAATCTTGATATCTCGCATCCAAATTGAATGTGCAGAGGATTTGAACTGGATCTTGCAACTGGATCAGTTCATTTTTCGAGCGGCTACGTGTAGCAACAGCGTGGAAGCACTGGCAAAAGGAAGGCCCTTGCAAGAAAGGCCTGGAAGCCAGCCAGGCGTTCACCTTCCTTGCTCCAGAGAACTCCTCTGAGGACGTGGCCAGACCAGCTCAGAACGGGCGGGGGAAGGAGATGCTTGGATTTTTCAGAGACTGGAACATCGCATGATATGAACTACTATATAACTAGTAGGAACACCTGGTATGGATTTGAAGTAACGCTTGGCACCCAGAGGCCGTAGACATACTTGCCTCTCCCAAACGTAGCTCATCAACCGACCGTCATCACCGCCATGTTTGGGCTACAGCACTCAAGCCTCAGGCAACCGCTCCTGGGCTGAGAAAACTTACGCCTCCAACTAGTTCGGTAGCGCACGTGAGGTGCTTCACCTCGCTATCCATGTTAATACCATTGAATGCCGATGCAGCTCCTGGATTGGTTCCAGACGTTGTAAAGACATCACATATTTATGGTTGGTATTTGGTGGCAATTCTGCTGTCCTGCTTGTCGCTTGGTGAGATTGTTAGTGGGGACGCCTTTGCAGGCATGATTTTTGCCATCATGACTGGTATTGTGGTCTACATGCTGCAAGATGGCTGCAAAAACATGACCATGTACTGCCTCTTCATGCTGGGTATGATGTCCGTCTTCCAGTGCTTTTTCGATGTCTTGGGCCTCCTTTCATCCCTGGGCGGCCGCGAGACGACTCAATCCACGGTGCACGGGAATGATGAAGATGTGACAGTGGTCACGAGGATCACGATGCATCCCTTCTTCGACCAGAAAATGGGTGAGGAGTACAACCTGCAGTCTGCCTTGATGTTGATGAGCCCGGCCATCATGGCGATGTGTAGCACCATGTGCTCCTTGGCAAGTGTTAGAATAGTTGGGACATTATCTTTGCTAAGGTTTGGAAGTGTTTGGAGTGGGACTTTGGACATTCTCAGTTATATAAGTTTTATAAGATACATTGTAAATCTGACGACTTCCCCTGGTTGCCTTCTTCAATCCCACTCAAGCTTCGTGTGTCGATTCCCGCCTCCTTTGAAATGAGGCTACGTGTCCTACAATGCTTTCTCAGAGTCGCTATTTGATATGGAAGACGAGTCCGACCCGATCTATGCAAGAGGCTTTGCTGCAGGAGCAGGCAGGGTTTGGGTAAGGCAATCTAGTCTTCGTCAAGTCGCAATGACGTTGCTCCTTTTTATGCCATGTATGCCTCATGCGTTTGTTTGGATGGCCATGGGAAGATATTTGAGAGGGTTCATTTTGCCACATGATGAGAACTTGCAGCTGCGCCTGTGGCCTGTTCGCATGCTGTTTGCATGCTGCCAGGGCAACCTCACTCCTATGGTGTTCAGTCGCCTGATTCATCCAGGAGTGGCAGGGTTTCAGTGGGAAGGGGAACCTTTGCGAAGGGTTTCCTGACATGCCAAGGCGTGGTAACAGCCCGTCTAGTCCAAATAGTTACGTTCGATTGCCCGAAAGAGCTTTGTCTGACAGAGCACGCTTTCAACAAACATGGTGCCCATGACGTTGAACATGTTTCCAACATGCTGTTGCTAGAGTAAATTCATTTGCTGTACTACTAGGAGCAAGAAGCTACTAGGAACACAGGTAAATTCTCTTCCAAACTCGGTTGGGGGAGGCCTCAGCAACCTGATGCCAGGAGAGTGCCCACGAGAGCTTTTGAGGTGGGGAGTCATGTCGACCTTTACTGACTGGATAACTTGCGCTTGGGAGTTGGTTGGAGGTTTCAACTGGGTGACTATATCGCTACGGTATAATATTTCCCTCAAGACTTGTATTAGAATAGGGGGAGCATCGCTGATTGATCCAAGCTGGATCAAGCTATGCCATCTTTGTTTTCTAAACTAATTATCTTGGCAACCAACCCTTGACCAGTAAAGAAGGTAGCGTTTTGTCGAACATGACTCAGGGAGCTGGGCATCGGCTATCGGGTTGACAAGATGGCCAAGAGGAATGCTGCGGCGTGGATCAGAACGAAGTGAGCTGGGGCATTGGTACGTGCCCAACTGGTTGTAGATCCTCCTGCTGCCACATCTATCATACTAAAGCATGGCACAGCTTGGATGTGGTATTGAGGATCTGCATGAGCTGTCTACCTAGCTTGCTGCACTAGACTAGAACGGTTTGACAGACTCACGTAAAGCCTATGCTTTGATGGACCAGTCTTTGCTTTCAGCTCGGACACGGTGCAATGTCAAGCCAAGTACAAGAGAGAGAGAGAGAGAGAGATAGTCAGGGATGCTTCGACTCGTCAGCCCACGGCCCACACCGCTCGTTTCAGAAAAGCTGATGCTGCGTGAGATTGAGAGTTTAGCTTCATAACCTTAAGAGTCCATAAGAGTCCACCATTTTTGTGTTAGGCACAACTCCACACTTTCGAAAGTCTAGAGTGTCACATTTATGTTTTGACATCCAGTCATTACTACTGCTGTACTGCTGCCTTTAATAACTTTATACCATGGAAAGTTCCATTTTGTTCGACTTTGCTGCGGGGCATCGATCACAAGATGTCACAAGGCCTGTGACTGACACCAACCATCGCTCATTTAGGGGAGTGTTCTCAAAGGCCGGTAGAGCAGCTCCACAGCTCCCCTCCGAAGATGCTGATGTGCTAAGACCAGATCCGGATCCCAAAGCAGTTAGAACAAAGCATGATGGATTTCCATGGATTTCCATGATGCACATTCTTTGGACCTTGGGAGACCTCTATTGTTTTCCGATGCGTGTGATGAATCTGTCATAAAACAAAAAAAAATATATATATGATTATATATATATATATATCCTTGTAGCTTAGCATCGGCCACCCAGATCATCATGGACGGTGAGACCGTTGGCCGATGGATCCTCGAAGTGGGTCATCGGCTTTTTGAGGAGGCCGCGTATTTTCGTTTCTGTGGGTGGCACATGGTGGAGGAACCGTTCAATTCCTAGTCCAAACAAAGGGCTGTTTGTATGGTAGATCAATGTATATGATTAATGTAAAAGCCACCAGAGGCAGTCGTGCCGTAACATCACGGCAGCCAAGGCCTCGCGGAGAAGTTCCATCTAGCAGAATCTAGCACGCTTGTAGACTTGGGATCATGAGATCCATGAGCAGCTCTTTAGGCAACTCATGTGATCATGTGTCTGGCCAAGGGATCGCTTCCTGGCTTGCCTTCTTGGGAGCAGGAGGACTCGGTGATGGATGTTGTACCTGTCAATGGGACGTGCTTAGCATAGGAAGAGATTGTCATGCCAGCATCACTACCAACACTGAGTTTCAACGTTCATGCCATGCAAGGAGTCGCCTGAGTTGCGAGTTTCATTGAAAGCTTGGTTTGGGCACCCCAGAGTCATTTGCCAGTAGTAGTTGTCTTTTTTCATATGTGATCGAATTGGACTTTCACTGCAATTCGTTGAAATTCAATATATTTAGACAACATATATACGTCAAAGAACATCAACTTCATCATTTCAATATCGGTATATATACTTTGTTTCAACCGCTCATTTCCAAATGTCCCTCAACCAAGGGAAGATGCTTTGTCTGTGCCAATGGGCCCCAACTTTGCTGAGCTCGTGGAGAAGGCTTTCAAGTCCATGGGCCCAGAGCCAACAGACTCAAAGAGATGTATGGGCCATGCTGGAAGAAGCGGATGACGTATTGGTTAGATAATTATATGTATTTTCCGCACAATATCTGGAGGCATCAAAAAAGACTGTGCGGACATGTTACAATTATGGCAAAAAGAGCAAAACGATGCTGAGCTAAACATGTACAGTAAGGGCGAGGAAACATCGCATGCCCACCAGCATGCAGTACAACACACGACTGTTTGCACTCTAAGGGGCTCCCTGCAATAGCAGACCGTACAGAGACAGATGATTATTGTGAGAGCTGGCCATTGAAGTACAATAATTTTCTAATAGCTTCTTGTTACTACTGGCGATGCACTTGTCACTACTAGTATAGTCAATACTGAAACACCTTGCAACATGGCCGTCCTTTGAGGCAAGCAGAAGCCGGCTTCTTCCAGCTTGGAAGGTGGAAGCATGGCCGGTTACTGGTTGTTTGGGAACAGATCACAGTTTCGATCCAGAGCCTCGAACGGATGCTTCTTACGGACCGCGCCGCGGTCACGCGGCGAGCTATTCGCCCACACCGGAGAGCTATCTGCTGAACCCAGCTACAGCCTTTCAACTATTGTGCTGTTTTCTTTGCTTACCTAGTTTGCCGTGGTATCAGCAGGGCAGTTGTACAGTATACTATAGACTATAGTTGTACTGTTGTCCCACCGTCCTGGCGCTACCTGGCTAATACGAACCACTAGCCAGATGTTTGTTTATGCCGGTCCTACCTGGCTATTTTTGACCAAATCTTCAAAACCCCACAGCTTGTTTTCTTTTCTTGTTAAACTGTTTCAAGATTTTCAAGAACGCCTCAAAAAATTGTGTGCACCAAAACCTTCATCAAATGCCGTTATTTACAACGTTGTTTGCACTCGACTTTCAACAACCTTGAAAAACTCAGGTTTCTTGCCCGACAATGGGCCCCCAGCTAAAGCTGAAATCTTGCGATTGACTCTGCCATCCAGATACACACGCCCCAGCACCTTCGGTGCGGGCGGAATTCTGATTTCAGCGAGTAGGTAGCTCCGTTTCATGCATCCACAATGTAAACGCGATTGCCAAAAGTATCTGAAAAGCATCTGCTTGAACAAAACCCTGCAAACCGATAAGGTCCCCCCCAAAACCGATAACGATGAAAAACCTCCTTAGCATAAGTATATAATTGATTTTGACCGTGGCTCATATGAGAATTTGCTCTTCTCATCCAAGCAAAACAAAACATTTGGTTGTCGGGACAGTTTGGGTATTTCAGGTTCAGGAAGATGTTGTTCAGACTATGCATGGCTATGCCAGTGGCTATGCTGTGTCATGCCACAGGTTGGCACCACGACTCGCTGCCTTAAGATGGCTCGGACCTCAGGATCTTTTCTCAACTGATGTCACAGTCATGTCCTTGATCGGTACCTTCATATTCATATAGTTGATCAGTTGATCCTCAATCTGTAACAGGAGAGCTGCTTGGATCCAACTCCAATTCAAAAAGATATACATCAAGGTCTGTCCGGGAGGCTGCAACCGTTTCTGAACAGGTGCAGCTGCATGGCGTGGGTGCGGTTCCGAACCCTGGCTGTCATGGAGGCAGGTCATTTTCGGCTTTCGCATGTTTGGATAAGCTGCCTCCTGGACCCACTCAATTACATTGATTCACCATTTTGTCACAATGAATTATCCATGATGTACTCCATTTGATCGCCATGTTGTTTGTCAATTTTGGTGAAGCAACCCATCTTTGCTCCAGCATGGTAGCTTTGCCTTGAGGCATCCTCCGGAGGTCTGGCCCTTGAACACAATACATTTTGGTGGAACCGGTGCACCTGCTCTCGGAGAGTGCCTTTTTTCATTTCTACTTGGCTACCTTTGCCATGTTAAAGAATGCATAAACAATGTATTCAATTGACGAGCCATGGACTTGTTTGTTCCGAGGTGGCAACTGTAGCATTCCGCAGGGCGCTGCATCCAGAGACGCTTGTGAGCAGGTGAGGTTTGTGAGCGAGCTGTGTGTTGGGAACGGAGTTGGTTTGCCGTGTGGGAACAGAGACAGCAGGGTCAGCAATTAAAGAATATTGTATGTTGAACAATTGCGCACCTCAGTGATACTAGATACACATCCTGTTTCTGTTGCGTTGACATGGGTTGTGTTTTGACATCTCCTTCGTCCCTGCAAAAGCAGGTTCGTCCCTGCTGAAACTGCAGCAACCCGTACCTTGTTCCCAAATCACCCATGTCCACATGCCTCTGGAGTTCGGCATTCCAGGCATGGCATGTTTAAGCCTCCAGAGCTGAAAGAATTCCCTCGTTACTTGATCAAAGTTCCACAGACCAAAATTGCTAGACAGACAAACACCAAACTACTAGTTACTAGTGGTTCTGGATGGACTCGAATTGCTTCTAGTAGCAAGGATGCTACTAGGAACAAAGGACACCGCTACTGGGGTGTTTCTAGCATTACTTCCAGCACTTGAAGCATTTAGAGGTGTGATCTCATTCGACTCCAGTCCAGGCAAAGCGTTTCATCTTCAAAGCCTTGGACAGCGTGGTCTCGGAGCGGGAGGGAGTGACCGAAGGTGTCATGTATTCATTGAGTAGCTTAGCAAGAAGGCGCTTCGAGTATGCTGACTTGAGCGCTCAGCGTTGAGATAGGTGTTGATGCCCAAACCTGCCAAACCGTCCAGGAACCCAAAGTGCGGGTTCTCTTCGACTATGACTTGGTGGGCGAAGGAGTCCGGTGCTAAAATCATCAACACATATCCATATCAACACAAGATTATATATATATAATCACTTCACCAATATTTTGCTTCCATAGAGATTTGATGTCTGGATGATATCCATGTTTAGAGATGTGGCAAGGATGCGCATGAGGAATAAAAATACTTACAATGCTTCTGACGGACAGATTTTCGAACCAGGTATGGCATGGAGGGGGCAAAGAACCATTGCCGGAAGAGAGCGAAGATGAGTGGTGGGGTCACACAGACCGTTGCGTGTTCTTTAAATGTTGAAGTTGGGAGTACAAACCACTTCTGGGGGTCCATCTTGAACATGTGATATAGGCTACAGGATGATTCCAGTTGACCAATTGTTTTTTTGCAGTGTAATTTGGCTGCAACTTTCCTTCCATCCTTCTTCCAATTATATATATATATACACAACCATGACAGTGCATACTTGTGTGCTTTGGTGTACGTGCTGGCCTAGCTGTTAGCTCTCAAAATGCTCAAGGGCCCGAGGGAGTACCGAGCACATTGACAATTGGCAAACAAAGCCTACAATTTCTAAGATTTTCCAAGATGTTTCTACTGCCGACGGTCATCGTGCCAATCGTTGATGGTCTTTCCACATCACTTCCACCAAGGCATCGACGTTCGTGCGAGTTTGACATTTGCCGCATAGCTCACCAGGCGGGAGAAGTTTGTCAGAAAGTCAACCTGCAGAGTTTGGCCCCGGATTTCCATCGTCCGTATTCTAGGCCACTGGATATTTGGCTCCAGTACCATAGAATAATAATGCGGCTTTGCCGAGGCTGCGTTTGCTTGTGCAGATTTGTGAATGCAGCTCATGTAACGAAACGCGAACACCACCAACCTTCATATATCGCCCTCATCATCCCTCAAGAGAGCGCTCCCCCAGAGCTCAGACAGTTGCAGAGAAGCTGACACTGTGCCTACGGGTCATCGAGATCCTTCCACCCCTCAAGCCCCGATCCCGCAGCATCCAACAAGCATTTGCACAATGACCCGCGCCCATGCCAGCAGGGCCAGCAACTTACAGCCCCAACAACCGGAGCTCCTCCTTTCCACACCCGGCCGACCATTACCAGCATTTGAGGGTCGCTAATTTCGTGTCAAGGTTGTGCTTGTCTTCCTGCATGGCATAGCTTGCGTTTGCCATGTGCGCACAGGTGGAGCGAGCCCCACCGGTGGATGTCAATGCATCCATGCCGAGGCTTTTGGTGATGCAACCGTTCGGTGTCTTGGCCCCAAAAGTAAAGAGTAACGATTGGATGTTTGAAACAGCTACAGTATCTTTCACCGCACAGGCGTAGTCTCAGTCTTTTTGGTTTTCCACTTGTTGCAGGAGCAGCTCAATTTGACTAGCTCACGAGGTGATTGCCACCCTAAACTAATATAAACTAATCATTCCAGAGGGTGCAGTGGACATTGCCATAGCCAGACTGTTCGAAAGTGCGTCACTGGCCTGATGCATTCACAGTGATGTTTGGCACCAAAGGTACGCCGCACAAGCGTCTTCGGCTTGCGGAAGTACTTGTCCTCAGATTCCTCAATAGTGACTATAGTGGTGATGACAATGCTGCAGCAAAGAATGTGCAGAGGCATGAAGTATGAAGGAAGTACAGTATGTGTCAAGGCAAATGTCAAGTGTTTCTTGCAAACATATCGTCCATCGCGTGCTACTAGAATCGCTTCTCGTGCTGCGCTGATTACCTACAATAACCACCAATGTCAGTGACAGAGGCTATGGATGATATACGCAGTGTGCTTTTGATAGCTCTGGCTGTTCTCAGGTAGAGCCACTTGTGGAAATCGTACATCGACCCCTTGAACTCATGATGTTCAATGATGTTCCTAGTAGCTTCTTGTTACTACTAGGAAGGCACTTGCTCCTAGTAGCGATGCACTTGTTCCTAGTAGCTTCTTGGTTTCAGATGGTTTCTTGCCTTGAAACGTACAAATCATGAGTGTCATCGCTTCTAGGTCGGAGGCCATCGCTAGTAAGGTGGAGGCCATCACTAGTAGGGTGGAGGCCAACGCTTCTAGGTTGGAGGCCATTTGAGTGTTTCATTTCCTCAGCAAGTTACTTCAGCCTGTCACTGGAGGTCCCCCGAATGATCCTCGACAGAAACAAGTGGTACACGGAGGTGGTCTGGCAGCTAACTCCTAGAGGATGGACATGTCTCGGGATTGGCCTTTACAGCTTCACCCCTAGATCAGAGAGTACTCCAACTCCAATGTGCAAGAGATTTATGTACTTTTCCTGCAGTTAGTCTGAACTCAACAGAGGTGCTTTGCAGTTGTTTGACGTTGCAAACGTTTTATGTCTTTTTAGATTTGAGAGGTTTCCAAATGTTTAGTTCACTAATATGCACAGCAAGAGAACACTTGCGACAGCTACACTTGTCTTGTTCATCGCGTTTTATGCTGCGCTGTCGAATTGCCGGGCAATTAGTGTAGTTTGTATATAAATTGAAACATTAATTTTGGTTCTAGCCCTATCAAAGGGTTGGAGAGTGAACGGAATGCGCTGCCAATCAGCAGCCCTTATAGTACCGATTTGTTCTTTGCTTTTTTTAGATCCAGCGTGCACGTTGCAAATATATCAAATGCAAAGCCTTGTGCAATCCTTGCAGCCGTCACAGGTTGCTAATATGCCGCTCCTGAACCTGTGTTCCAAATCGGCTGTGGTAGGGCGTTGCTCTTAGACTTTAGTACGGCCTAGAGCGGCTATGGGAAGCAGTGTTCTGGGGTAGGAAGGTAAGGTAAATGATCATGATCTGACTGGTCCTGCCTATCGGTTCTTCAGTTCTTCAGGGTTTCCGTGTTCGTGAATAACACAGACATGAGCCCTTGCCGCCATTTTTTCCACCTCCCTGGACACAAGGCCAATCCTTCATATGGAAGTGCCTCCTCCGCCGCACAGCTGAATTTGGGTGGCAGATATGTCGGTGATGTGAGGTAGCCTGTGCAGCCAAAACGTCGCACGAAGCGAGACTTGTGATTTTGTTGCTTGTGAAGTTACGATGCCATTCCGAGGCCCGATTTTGACTTAGAGGATCCTGAGGCCATTTTGAGCAATGGCTGCAAAGGTCATCAGACAATTCCTTCTGCCCAAGACCAGTTTCATCTGATAGAATAGACGTCCAAAATGGTGTGCATCTAGGAAATTTAGGAGTCTAGGGATGCTTTGCCACTACGACCTTCACTTGCTTTATCCTCAAGACTGACCATCAATGTACACATATAAGTCATAAGATAAAAGACAGTAAAAACTGTTGGGCAGAAACTGAAACATGAAAGTCTCAAGTCTGAAATGCACCTTTCTGGTCACTTCCAGGTTCGCAGCAAAGTTGAACGGGGCGAAGACTTGGGCAAAGCTGAACAGGAGGACACCAGAGATGGACGGATAGGAACGACAAGCCTTACCTTCTATACAAATCAGCTTGTTTGCTAAGTCTGACGTTGCTCATCGTCCTTGTTTGGGCCATTCTCGCAGGATGGCCTTCCGGGTGCTCTTCATGGTAGTGTTGGGCCGGGCAGCCCAAGAGTGCACATTGGGTTCTTTCTTAGATTAATGGTGAAGAAGATGGCAAAACTTCAGGGAAAGGTCCAAAGAACACCCTTCACGACACACAAGACGCAGAACACATGCTCCTTTGGACTTTGTGGACAGAACAGCGGCCTCTTTAGTGATAGACCTAGTAACTTAGTGACTCTACTGCAGCATAGAAACTTATATATCTCGTGTGTTCAGAGCAGCCGTTGTTTGTGGACTAGGCTTGGGACATGATAGATAGCTGCAGATCTTCATTCTGTACAATGTTTCTGCGATTCAGAGATGGCGGCGCCGTCTTACCCGCATTCTGACCTAGCTAGGAAGTACTGCAAAGAACTTAGAACTCACAAAGGTTTGAGGGTCAAGCAGCCAAGCACCTTGTAAGCCATCCTTAGACTTACCATGACGTACCCAAAAATCCTCTTATGAAACGCACCGGACAGTTTTGGGGAGGTTCCTCCGAGAGAATTAGCTGCTCTATGCTGTATTTACTGGAGCTATGACGGGCTATGGCTAGGGCGTGTCACACGGTGTGTCCTATCACCTGTAACAGTCGGGCAAAGACTGTCACTACTTTTGAGAAAGGCCTTTACTAACCATCATCATCCTTTGTTGCAGGGAATGGGATATACCTAAGCTATGGCACGATCTATATTCAGTTGCTTGATCTCACTTGAAGCAGGCGATGTCAGACGAAGCGCCTTTTGTGAATTTGTCTCCAAACGTAGACATGTATGTCCTCTCTCAGCTTGGGCGTTACTAGTAGAGTAGCGTCCTTGCTCCTAGTAGTAATGCCAGGAGCTACTAGTAGCTTCTTGCTCCTGTAGCCATGCCCTTTGATGCTAGTAGCGTCCTTGCGTAAGTGCGATCACAAAACCCAAAGAGACTTGTGGTGACTTTGGTAGCTTCCCTTTTGGAATCAGGCTGCTGTATGCTGCATTGGCATTTGAGGAGCTGACTGTCCATGGGAGCGCTCACATGTTGGAACTTGACAGGATGCGCATCGTGGTGAAATCATTTGACATCTACAGTCTTGTGCAAGATCCACAGCTTTAAACAATTGTGTTGGAGAGACCTTGGACCTTTGACTTCAGTCCAGGTTCATTTTTACTAAAATACTATCAACATACTATATTACTATATCTATATAATATACTACAATTATATATGTATTATGTTTCACAAGTTTTGGTCCAGGAAGAAATCGTCAATGTCTGAGCCTCAATGAATAGCGGCGTATGCGTGGGAGCCGAACCTCTCCAGTTCAGCCGATGTGAAGGTGATTATTGTGATTCGATCCCAAGCGCATAGTGGGTGTTAGCGGGTTGAAGATGGCGCCTACCCTCAATAAGGTTGATTGTTTCAGATCAGGTTGAACTGAACAACAGCAGTATTTCGGAACGGAACCATTTCGCATACGTCCGACACTTGCAGCTGGGTCGCGCTGGGCCCAGGTGCATTTTCATCCTGGGTCACTTTTGCTGGAAGGTCTGATGGAGGCAAGGCTGATG
The DNA here is from genome assembly GCA_963970005.1 of Durusdinium trenchii. Taxonomy (NCBI): domain Eukaryota; class Dinophyceae; order Suessiales; family Symbiodiniaceae; genus Durusdinium; species Durusdinium trenchii. The sequence goes on from CAXAMN010012002.1 coordinate 1,248,507, forward strand.
GGCTACTTAGCTGGTTCCGGTTCAGCACTTCGCTTCACATCAAGAAGCAGAACATGGCTTGCCACAGATCTTAGTCGCCCATTCAGCAAATGCAAACGACCCCGATCTTATCAGAAGGTTTGCTTTGACCCCCCACTGTTCAATGCTGTTGCCCCTTATTTCGGTTGTCGATCAATCCTCAAGTATTCAACAGGATTTAGCTAGTGTTTGACATCTACTTGCATCCAATTGTTTCACACATATCCGTTTGATCCAACTTGAGCTTGTGTGTTTTCAATCATGGCGTTGCACAGTTGGGACCCCTCAGCCCTCAGAACGAATTGGTTGGCAAACAGTACCCACACAAAGAGACACTGAACTTAACATTGCTGTTACAATAGAACGGGGTGACAGCAGACACATGCAGATTGTAGATACTTGACCATCCTGACGTATGTTGTGCTTGACCATCTTCGCCCTCTTTCTCCAGATGTTTGTACACTATGGGCCGAAGCTACGGACGATCAGCCTTGCTGGCAATGCTGGCTTCGTGAATGAGGTGCCTAGAGCAAGCCGATTGAGTGCATGCCGATTTAGAGAACGCAAGCTGATTTGTAGATACGCCATGGATTGAACACGATTAATTGGAGTGGAACCTGGCGACCATCCGCTTGGTTGATGCAGAGTCGAGATCAGTGCTATTAAGAAAGGCTGGCAAAGCCGGTGACCACAGAAGCCTTTGATGCCCAAGTGCCTTCAGTATCCGCGACTGTTCTTGGAAAGTCAGTTGTGCACAGCAGCCCAGCCATCTTGCGCTCTGGACACAAAGCTCAGCAGGATTCGCTTTCCCTCCTCACGCTGGCAAGAGACTTAGCTTTTGCAAGTCAAGATCCATGTGTATTCCCTAAGACACCCAAAGCATAGAAACGCATGCACACAGAGGAGGAATGCAAACTTACCTGTTTCAAATATAGGATATAATCAGCTTCATTGGTCCTGTTGTTGGCAATTGTGTGCTTTGGGACTTGTTGCAAGCGCGCAATGTGCCAGTGGTGTCATGCACGGCTTGTTTCCGCTCAATTGACACAATTGCTATCAATTGCTGGTTTCTATCAGTGTTGAGGCTGGGGACACAGTGAAGACGCTTGATTTGGAAGGCTGCGACCTTGACCCAAGCTACTTGGAGGTGGGGATTCCAAGGAATTTAGCCTGTTTCTCGTACCCAAGGAAGAAATGCAAAGATTCAGCAACCGGTGCAACGGTTGACGTGAAGAGATCAAGGACACCTCTTTGGCCTTAGGGATTGGAATCCGCGACGCACCAAAGCTTGACCCGTCCTGGCAGGGCATCCTCAATACGGTGAAGAGCTTAAGAGCCCTCCAAGTCCTGGATCTTGCAGGCGTTGGACTTACAGAGCATACTCTCCGCCGTCGAACACTAGTTTTTTGTTTTTCAAGCACTCTCTCCAACTGGTTGAGTGCTGTTTGGTTGATGCTTGATGTGGGTGGGAGTGAGGTGCCTTGAAAACATGCCCCGGGCATGCTTTTGGACTAGCCATGTATGCGTTTGGCTATGTTTGGCTCGTGAAAACATCGAAGCAAGTCGTAGGCTGGTAGGCCAACTAATCGCTCCTCGGCGGAATGTTCTCAGATGTTCTCAGTACCCTGTCAGGGAACAAACTGGATGGGCCGACAGCCTTAAATTTGGTCGCAGCGCTATGTGACAATCGCATTGACCTCGACATACTTCGACACTTGGCATGAATGATGTGTTGGTTGTCAACTGAGTTGCACCTAAAAGGGGACATGTGGCCTCAATACGAGGCATGCACTTACATACTCTTTTTTAAAATACAACTGCTGTTGCACTTGAAACAAGCTAATACTATATATATATAGATTGTAGAACTTCTGCGACATACGTAACTTACCTATCAGAGTGCAACCTTGTTTTCCGCGCACTGAGACGTGTAGGCGAGCATACAAACCCCGTTTTTGAGTTGGTCGACCGGCCACCGTTGGTCGTCCGGGCTATTCGCGGTCAGTCAATTGGGGTTGCTCAAGAAGTTGGGCAACGTTTCTGTTGGCGGTTGTTTCATCCTCCGCATTTTCTCAACACCAGCACTGGAGCTGTGCTGGCTCAGTCGCTGTTTTCCCCACACCAGGGTTGGAAAGCGGGGTTTGCTTAGCAATAGTTGGAAGGCCGAAGCACCCTATTGATTCCCATATGGGAGTCGTGGGCGACTTCGGAACTTTTTGGACGCCGAGGTTTGGACGGCAACCCATTGGGGACGCCGGAGGCCGGCGGGGAGAGACCGGCTAACTGATGGGGCCGGGCGGCAGTTTACAGGCGAAGGCCAACAAATGCATCGCTGCAGGAAAACATAGAACGACTCATGCTTGAAAGTGCTCCAGAAGGAAGGATTTGAGGGCGCTGCTGCATAAGGAAGAAGGCACAAGCCAGGATCCCAAAGTCAAGATCAATGATCACAAATAGAATAAAATAGCCCAAATCGACGGACAACAAGTGACAAGTTGGTTGAGTTTGCTGAGCCATACCGAATCCGGTCGGAGGTTTTCAAAAACGAAGTGGCGACCTTGCTGGCCACAAGAGGGGAGTCCGTGGTGGCTGGTGGCGATTTGGTCTTGCACCTAGGCGACGCAGCAGTGAAAACGATATGACGATACATCATAATAAATTGATAAGGATGCTAGGCGTATCCCCGGGATTGCAGTTTTTTGTTGCTACCTGCGCCCAAAAAACAAAATCAAACAGAATAATCCGATGCAGACGTCCGAATGCCAGCAAGATACGTTGGAGTTGGAGATGCGAACAGCAGAACGCAGTGTCAGATGCAAGCACTTTCGGTGTCAGATTCAATCTGCCGTCGACTTCCACAGTGACAGGTGATGACGCTGTGCGTTGGTGTGCCACACCCAAAGATGGCTGCTTGGCCTGGCGTCTACGTGAGGAAGGTGGTGATGTGGTGCGGACCACCTCTTTGAAGGCGGGGCCGTCGAGGATTGCCGAGCGAGCCAATCGAGGAAGAGGAGGAGGTTCGTTACATCACCCAGTTGCTGTAAGGTGGAAGAGGAGGATCCCAGGTTGTTCTTCTTGTGAGATACGTTGTGATACCAAATTGAATTCTGTACTGATGTTGTCATGTCATGTCCATTGTTTGTTGTCAATATGGAATTTGGTGGAACACCTGATACATTTGGACCACTGGAGGAAGGACACTCACTCACATAGCCATAGCTAAAATAATTAGATGAAGAGCCCGAACCCCGTATATGGTCAATTTTGCCAAAAAAGGAGGGAGGCTACTTTTGCACCACTCGCACAGTATTGCGCGTAGAAGACAGAATGAACATGAATGAACTATCACCTGACAACCTGATCCAGATCCCAACAAGAATCGCTTTGGTGCAGGAGATGGACCGTATGGTTGCGCAAACAGAGGCCCGGAACTGCTGATCATGTTTTTATACTTCAGACAGGCCATTGACAGATTGTGACAGAGCAAGTGTGTTTCGGCTGACTGGCTGACTGGTTGCAACTCATGATATATCATGATCATGACACATTCTTGGCTCCTTCTGAGTTCACTGTTCACAGCAACTTGCAGATTTCTTTGACCATCCTAAAGATTGCTTGGGTTTTCTTCTAGATGGTCTCGTGATGTCTCGTGTGAATGATTGAGATGTCAAACCGGAATGGTTGGTCGCACGTGACACCCGCAGACGTTCCCGCACCCGACGTACCCGACGGGCCACAGCTCCAGGTCCAGCTCCAGAGGTGGGAGGCATCTGACCCCCGAGCGGCCAAAAGTGCCGGAGGAAGGGATTGGCTGCGACGCAAGCGGCTCCACAATGCGCGTGTGTGGAGCTCACCAGGATTGCGCTTCTATCGGAAGCAGCGGACATGGCTGGCCAGTCAGAAGGACTAGGAGTTGTGATTTGCCTGTGGTGCCACAGTTGGAGCGACCCTCTTACCAGCTTTGCAATGAACCAATGGACGAATTTTGTTGGCTGCATGTTTGTTTCCTTTTTGAAGGGTTTGCAACCTATAGATGTACAAACTGCTGGCATGACAAAGACATGCCATTTGCCCTTTCCCTCAAAGCTGTCCTGTTGCAAAGCAACCGGAAGGGAATCGCAAATAGTAGGATGGAACTTGATGGAACAAAAGCTCAGTGATTGTATGCGGTTGGTAAAAAAAAGTATATAGAAGAAGTGAACTCCTTTGGCCAAATAAGATTGTATTGCAAAACTGCTTCATGTAGAGTTTCTGTCTGAATCGCAAGAGCTCTACTATTCTTGTAGCTTACAATGGTATGCTCTTGTCATTTTCAACATTTTCTACAGGTCCTGCGCGAATCCCTTTTTATCCCTGAAGCCTCAGAGTAGCTGAGTTTGGCTCGATCTTTGATCCTTCGCACGTCCACTCCCCAGATGGGGCCAAATGTTGAAACAAGTTGTGGTGATTCGGATGCAAGGGCTATGTTTGTGATGGCGTTGATAGAGTGGATGTCCCGATGTCCAAACTACTGAGGAATGATCCCATGTATTGCTAGATGCATGGTATGGTGTCTCTCATATCTCTGGTTGCCTTAGTTATGCTGTTGCTCTAGACTGTAGTAGTTGCACTACTTGCTTTGCCAACCTCATACAGTCTGCAATATCTGCACAACATGCGTGGAGCTTGGCACACGATAGAGGCTCAACAAGGCTCAAGCCCGATCAGCTCTGTGCCCCGCAATCCCGCAAAACAAGGAGCACGCCGCACCGGCCGTTCTTTTCTGGAACGACTATGGAAATAGTTTTGATTTTCTACACTTCTACGGATTTCTTCATTTCAACCACCACACCCCTGGCGTTACAACCGAGGGTAGCTGTGACATTTTCAAAACATGAACGCCATTATGCGCACATTGGCAAATTGAGATCGTTGTAATTACTGTAAGGGTCTTTGGCCGATTGCAATCAGCGAGCTGTTGAGGCAGAGCGTGCGTGCGTGTATATTTTGCTGTGTCTGTCAGGGAGATATGGCGCTCCGTGGTGCTTTGCAGCTCTCACGGCTCCGCATGATGAAGGCCATGAAACCAGTTCTTTGGAGCTGTGATGGGAATGCAAGACCTTCCAAATTTACATCAAGTAAAGGTCTTGCGATGTCTTGGGTTGGAGATTTGATTGTCCGGTGCATAACTTCCCTGAGGCGCTCCCCGGCTGGGGTGGGCAGATACAGATTCACAGTTTATACACAAAATATATGCAACACAAATAGTTTTGTTTGGATGTAGGGTATGTACATACTATACACGTACCCCGACTTTTGGCTCAAGGGAAATAAGCGCGAGCGGCCGAGCTTTGAGCGTCCATATACATTTTCATGGTAGCGGAGCTCTTGGTTACGTTGGCCGCGCTTTTGATCCACTTGGTTGGCCTCTACCTGCCCGAGATTGTCGCCTCCATCGGTGTGCTGTCCGCCGCTTCGGTGGGCGCACGCTGGAGGTGGAATCAGAGGGCACTCCAGCAGCGACGAGTTGATCGCTGGCGGCGCCTGGTGCGCAAGATCTTCAGGATCCGCTCCCTCCGACGAGTTTGGGGGCATTTGGGCCACTTCTTGAACGACCGGAAGCGATGGCCACGGTTGGAGGGATGAGTGCACAAGAGTTGATCGACGTGGTACGACAGCTGAGGCAGGAGGTCACCCAGGGACAGCAGCGCGAAGCACGACTACAAGGGCAAGTTGAGATGCTAGTTCACGCTCAGCAAGCACAAGGAAGCGATCCAGGAGGACACTTCGAAGGTATGAGGCAAGCGTTCACGGCCTTGGCGCAGTCGCAGCAGGACCTCATCGAAAACATCAAGGTGCCGAAGGACGCCAAGAAGACTATGAGCTTGGTCGACAATCGTGGACTAGCGAAACCGGACAAATTCGACGGAAAGGAGGAAGGATTTTTGTACTGGCGCACTCGACTAGAGGCCTTTGTGACCTCGATCCATCCGGATCTGGAGGACATCATGCTGTGGGCCGAGGAGATGGACCATGAGATCATGTCGGCTGACATCAAAGCCGCTTGGGGCCCGTTGAACCCCAGTGAACGCGAAGTCGTGGACGTCGACAGCATGAACTCGCAGCTGTTTGCGGTGCTGCAGACGTTATGTGAACGTGAAGCTTTTCAGATAGTACGGAGCTCTGGAAAGCACAATGGTCTGGAGTCGTGGCGACGCCTGGTACGAAGATTTGACCCGGCTACCGGGAACCGAAGACGAGCAATGTTGAGAGCCATTCTCAACCCAAGCAAGGCGAGCAAGCTCGAAGACCTGTCGAACTCCATCGAATCTTGGGAGGAAATGGTAAGGCAGTACGAACACAAGAAGAGACCGGACGGAACACGGCATCAGCTCGACGAGGAGATCCGCATGTCGGTACTGGAACACTTGTGCCCTGGCGAATTGGAAAAGCATTTGCAGTTGAATCGCTCAAGATTCACATCGTACCTGGACGTGCGCAATGAGATCGTGCTATACATCGAGGCAAGGCTCGGGGCCAAGTTTCGAATGACCGATGCAAGCCAACCTCCCGGAGGGCAAGATCCACAACCCATGGACGTTGGAGCCTTTGAGAAGAAAGGCAAAGGGAAGAACAAGAAAGGCAAAGGCAAAGGAAAAGACGGCAAGACAAAGAAGGGCGACTCGAAGGGCATCGGAAAGTGGCAGAGCAGCGGAAAAGGACAAGGATCCCAGGCCAAAGGCTCAGGTTCGCAAAGTTCGAAGACTTGCCACAACTGTGGCAAGACGGGGCATTTTGCTCGATTGCTGGAGCGCTGGCGGCGGTGCAGCGAATGCGAACCAGAAGCCGAAAGGCGGGAAGTCTAATCCCAAGTCGAAGGGCAAAGGTGGCAAGCACATGTCCAACCTGGAGGAGTCCCCCGCAGAGCCACATGCAGAGCCGATGGATACAGGATGCTTCAGTCTCGCGGGACTCGAAGTAGAGATCGAGATCGACCCGGAGATCAAGCAAGAGCTGGAGGATGCAGATCGATGCATGAATCCCTGCGACTATTGCTTCTGCCAGAATTGCGGACTGGACGAAGGAGGACATGTTGAACACATCTGCAACTTGTGCGGCATGGATTGGGAAAGGTTCCTGGAGAACGAGGACCTGAAGTCCATTCGAGCTGCACTCAAAATGACGAAGCCGGACGACTTCGAGTACATCGTGGACAAAACGATTTGCCTCATGAGGGGAATCTCACTGAAGACCTTCCAGGCTTATAAGGACGATGTGAAGGAGAAGTTGCGGAAGAAGGTCGACCCTGATGAGAGCTTGCGGAAGATGAACAAGGAGACATTGCAGCAAGTCGAAAAGCACAGGCAGGAACTTCGCTTGCTGTACTTCGAGAAGTTGACAGACGCGATCGTTGGGGAGAGTCGGACCTCTGGTCCAGGCCAGCCCCCGGGATCCAAGGATGGCGGGACGAGTCAGACCGTTGGTCAGGCCGGTCCTGCATCCGGATCCAATGAGCAAGCTTCGAGCTCAGCGGGTCGTGTGGAGGCGGAGGTGAAGCCCAGAGTGATGGAAGAGATGAGTCGAGCCTTTGGTTCGGCCGAGTTCCCATCAAGACCCGCAGGGTCATCATCCGGGACAGTTTTGCACCGAACCATCGAACAGATGGAAGTGGCGAACATCGACGCTGCGATTCGCGAGAAGATGGCAGCGTGCGAGGAATGCGAAACGAAAGAAGAGGTTCAAAAGTTGGAAACCGAAGTCATGGTGTTGAAGGCCAAGAAGGACAAGTTGAAAGAGAAGATTCACCGAGATGACCAGGTTACCAAAGCGAAAGCCAAGGCAGCGCCTAAGCTCACCGCGGAGAACCTGAACGACCAAAGTTGGCACGATTCGCGGTATTATCAAGCTGTCAAGGCCGGTGCAAGCCATTCGCTGGCGTGGAGTCAAGAACGCAAGAGGAGGAAGGCGACTCTACATCGCCAACAAGGAGTTGCCGACCGTGCAGCCGAGAGAATCAGGATGGACAAGGAATGGCATGAAGAGTTCGACTCAAAGCCTGTGAAGGAGGAGGAATTCGACAAGGAAGAAGACAACACGATTGAGACCGAAGCCGTGCAGGAGATGGATGACGGAACGGTGCGTGTTTTCACGGGCCAAGCAAAACGCGTGGCTCGAGGAAAGCTTAAGAAGCACCAGTTCTCCCGATTCTTCAAGTCTGCACGGACGTACCGGAAGCTCAGTCAGGAAGAAGTAGCCAAGTTCGCCGTGGAGACCAAAGACGACGAGATGCGAGTGATGGGCCGGAAGAGGACAGATGTTCTTCGCCGACGAGATCGACCCATGAGCAAGGAGAAGAAGGAATCCAGGAAGAAGCGTGTTCGAAAGGCAAGGGCACGCAAGCGCAAGGAAGAGGAGGAGAAGTTCTACCTGAAGCACCCGCACGACAAGATGCGATGCTTCGATTTCCGGAGGTCACACTGTGGCAAAGGAGTGAAGTGCAAGATGGCCCACTCCGAGATCGATCGCGAGCGTTACTTCCTGCAGAGCCGCCATGACGAGGTGCAGAAGGACCTGGATAACGTCAAGCTGACCCGTGGAGAGATCAATTCGTTCGCGGTGAACGAGCTGTCGGTCGACGAAAGCGGTTGGGTCAAGGTAACCGCAAACTTGGACACAGGTGCAGCCGTCACTGCGATCCCGACAGAGTTGAAGAGCCTGTTGGGGATGGAATCTGGAGATCCCAACGACGCCAGCTACAAGACCGCTTCGGGCGAGCTCATCATGGACGAAGGCGGTGGAACGATCCGTGGCCTCACTGAAGAAGGCTATGGAAGGAAAGTGGACGGTCGATTTGTGAACGTCCACAGGTTGCTCGTCTCAGGAAGCAAGGTGACAGCCCGCAACTTGGTTGTCATGGACGGAGAGCAAGGTGACATCGTTCCAAAGGATGGACCCATCGCACGAGGAATTCGAAGGGCGCTGAGGAGTTTGAAGCGCAAGTTCCCGAAAGACAACCGGAACGCCACGAAGCTGTACGTGCACAAGGGCATCTTCTGCTTTGACCTTTGGTGCAAGGCAGAGCGAAAGACCGAAGGACATGAGACCATGGAGGAGCTCGCCGCAGTGGAGGCGGGTTTCCAGCGGCAGGTGAAACCGTAAGTCCGAAGACTCCGATGGGGGGAGTCGGTCCTTTGGACCGGCCGGACCCGCAGGAGCACCCTGAGGGGCGAATCGATCCGATGGATCGGTCGGCCCCCATGGAAGAAGAAGCAAGGGCTCCAAAAGTGTTGAGGAGTCCAACATCTCCCACTGCAGAGGAGATCGACAGAGGGCTGCACGAGCAGCACAAGGCGACCCCAAGTCGAGACGACAGAGGATTGCCTACAGTGTCCCTGGATTACTTTTACTTCGGGGGCGAAGGCAGGGGAACGGAAGGAGAGCTTCCAAACCTGCAGGTGAAGGATGAAAGTACAGGGATGCTATGGGCATCCACCATCCCGGCCAAGGGAGCCGATGCCTTCACCACGAATTTCGTGTTGTCCTGTTTGGACGAAATGGGTTACAGGAGGATCATCCTGAAAAGCGACAACGAAGTGTCAATAAAAGCGCTGAAAGACAGCATCAAAGCGGCAGCTAAAACAGAGCTTTCCCTCGAGGAGGGGAAAACAGGCGATAAGCCGTCCACGGGAAGTGTCGAGTCCGCCGTGAAAGAGACCAAGAGGCAGTGCAGAGCCATGAAGAGCACGTTGGAGGAGAAGCTGGGGAAAAGCATTCCGGATCGTCACGCCATTTGGACGTGGCTGGCCAGACATGCATGCTTCCTCATCTCGCGCTATCGTGTTGGACCCGACGGGCGCACGCCATATGAGAGGTTGAAAGGTAAGAGATGGAGGCGACCCTTGGTTGTCTTCGGAGAGCGAGTGCACTTCAGACCGCTCCAGAGCTATGTCTCCGGAAGATCCGATTTGGCGCCGAAGCTGGACATGGGAGTGTACGTTGGTACGCATGGAAGAAATGGAGACGCTTTGGTCATGACGAAAGAAGGCGTGATCAAAGGAGGCAGCTTGAAGAGGCTGACGGTCGAGGAGAGATGGGCCGACGTGGAGCTCTTCAAAGGAACACCCTGGAAGATGAGGCCGAAGTCCGAAGAGGACGTCGAGGCAGCCGCTGTACGGATTGAACTTCCGGCAGCTGAAGGCAGGCTCATGCCTGAGCCGGTGGCTCGAGACAGCGGGCCAAGGAACCTCTACGTCACACGGCGTGACGTGGAAGGAAACTATACGGCAGGATGTCCTGGATGCATAGCGATTCAGGTGGGGCTGCCAGCCAGGGCGCATTCGACAGAGTGCAGGACCCTGGTGCAGAATCGGTTGATGGCGACCGACGAAGGCAAAGAAAGGGTGGCGAAGGCTCAGAAGCGAAAGGAGGGAGGAGCGGCTCCCAAGGTAGTGTTGGCCGATATGCCCGATGAGGCAGAAGAGATGCATGCATCAGATGCCGTTGGACAACCCGAGGAACGAGTTGACCCTGTGGGTCAGCCGGTCCCAGGTTCAGGAACGGGACGAATCGATCCATTCGGTCGGTCGACCCCTCCAGTGTCTCGTGCGGCGGAAGGTGCAACAGGGGATGAATCTCCGACCAAGAAAGGAAGACATGCGACCGTCAAGAAAGCCAAGGTTCAAACCACGCGCGGTTCAAAGCGCGGAGGAGGGGATCTCGACGATCTCTATGGAAGTGAGCCTCCGAGAGAAGGGGAGATCGAGCTGGAGAGAGGACCCAGTTCATCCTCGAAAGGCGAAGCTGCAGTCGCGAGCCCTGCCAAAGAGCAGGAAGAGAAAGTGGACAAGAGTCCCATGCCAGCGCCAGTTCGACAGCTGGTGATCGAGACGATTTGCAATCTCGAGTTAGCGTCATTCCTCAACGAGAAGATGTTTCCAGAAGCCAGTTTTGCAGAGTGCAAGAACGTGAGCCGCGAGATGCTTCATTTAGGTGCAAGTAGGACACATGTCGCTGAGATCTACAATCCAGAACGCTTCACTTCGAGGGCAAACCAATTTGGTCTTAGCCCCGGATTTGCAATTGACATGGAGTTGCAGAAGCCCAATGGAGAGTATTGGGACCTTTCGAAGAAGGCCGATGAGCAAGAAATGAACAGACTTTTGGATCGGCACGAGCCGGCGTGCCTCATTGGCTCACCACCTTGTGGATCATTCTCACCATTGCAGAATCTTAGCAAGGACAAAAGAACCCCGGAAGAAACCGAACGAATCAGGCAAGAAGGGATCACACACCTTCGAGTAGCTTGCAAAAGCTATCTCAAACAGATGAATGAGGGGAGGATCTTCTTGCATGAACACCCGAAGGGTGCCAGCTCCTGGAAGGAACCCGAAATGCAAATGCTGATCAACGACCCCAGAGTGATCCAGGTCGAAGGGCCGATGTGTCGTTGGGGCATGAAGGCGACAGATCAACAAGGTGAAGGGTTTGTGCGCAAAGAGACGCGCTACCTCACAAACTCTGTCGCGATTGCAGCTGCATTGTCGGGTCAATGCAACGGAGGACACAGACATGTTCATTTGGTGAACGGCAGAGCTAGGCAAGCGCAGAAGTATCCTCCACGCATGGTGGCAGCGATCCTGCGCGCGATCAGACAGGAACTTCAATGGCGTGGAGAGCTCAATGAACTGTCAGTTGAAGGGTCTGGACCTAGTCCAGATGGAGAGACAAACGAACCCAACAACAAGTTCGATGCTCCAGCAGAAGATCACGAACAAGCCGAGTATTTCGACACCGTCACTGGAGCTCCATTGCGCAAAGAAGCAGTTCTTGCCGCCAGGCAAGAAGAGTTGAGATGGGTTCACAAGCAACAGATCTACGTCAAGGTTCCGATTGAAGAATGCCATCAGACCACTGGCAAGCCACCCATCACCTTGAAGTGGGTGGATAAGAACAAAGGAGACAATGTGAAAGAAAACTACAGAAGTCGCTTGGTGGTCAGAGAAGTCAAGAAGCCAGGTCAGACTGTTCCAGAATGTGAGAGCTTCTCAGCAATGCCTCCACTCGAGGCACTCAAGGCACTTTGTTCACTCATGACTTCAATGAAGGTCAGCCGACGTGGAAAAGTGCTCAAGCTTAAGTTGCTGGACATAAGCCGTGCTCATTTTTATGGTGATTCTCAACGAGCTGTGTATTGCACATTGCCTGAAGGAGATGAGACGCCTGGTCATTGTGCCCGTCTTGTCAAAACGATGTACGGGACGCAAGATGCAGCATCAATTTGGCAAGCAACCTACAGTGAATTGCTTCAAGAACACGGCATTCAAGCTGGAACAGCATGGCCATCGATATTCTATGACACGCAGTCAGACGCGAGATTTCTCGTGCATGGAGACGATTTTCTGATTTTAGGAGATGAAGATGCACAGAAGCGGATTGCCACCATTTTGGCAAAGAAGTTCGAATTTCGTGTCGACGGATGCGTCGGACCTGAAGAGTCAGATGGCACGGTGATGAGCGTGCTCAATAGGATTTTGGAATACAACAAGTCCACAGGGACGTTGACATACGAAGCTGATCCTAGACACGCAGAAATCATTGTGAAACAATTGCAACTAGAAGGCGCTCGAGAAGTGAGCACACCATCGACAAAGCAAACGGGGGAAGAGGCGTTCATTGAAACGCCGCCTTTGAATCATGAGCAAGCAAAGACCTACAGATCGTTGGTGATGAGAGCAGCCTATTTGAGCCTAGACAGAGGAGATCTATGTGAAGCTGTGAAAACATTGGCAAGGTCTATGTCCGTTCCCGATGAGGATTCTTGGGCAAGATTGAAACGCTTGGGCAGATACCTGCTAGGCAAACCCAGAGTTGTGCAAGAGTTCAAACCGCAACGGATGTACGCCAAGATCCGAGCTTTCACAGACAGTGACCATGCTGGATGCGTTCGCACAAGAAAGTCCACCACCGGACTGGTCCTGATGTGTGGACAGCATACCTTGAAGTCTTCATCAACTCTGCAAACGACGATATCGTTGTCTTCGGGCGAATCGGAGTATTACGCCATCGTTAAAGCAACGGCATCAGTGCTCGGGATACGAGAATTGTTCCGAGAACGGGGAGTTGAGTTGGACTGCATGGTTCTTTCAGACTCCAGTGCAGCCAGAGGAATGTGCAGTCGACGCGGGCTAGGCAAAACAAGGCATGTACAGACCCGCTACTTGTGGGTTCAGCAGAAGCTCAAAGAGAAAGAGTTCGAGTTGGTCGCAGTGGGCACCGACAAGAACGTTGCCGACTTGAGCACCAAGCCTTTAAGCGCGGAGACCTGTTGGAAGCACATGCATGCCTTAGGCCAGTACGCAAAGACCGGCAAGAGCTCGGCTGCAAAAGCCGTAGAGTGAAGATTCATCTGCAAAGCAGAAGAATCTTAGGAGGGGTGTTTGGATGTAGGGTATGTACATACTATACACGTACCCCGACTTTTGGCTCAAGGGAAATAAGCGCGAGCTGCCGGGTTTGAGCGTCCATATACATTTTCAAGTTTTGTCGTAGACCGTGGGGAAATAATGGGGTCTCGTGTTATGTGTTTATATTGATACGTGAAATCCCAACGTCATGGACCGTGGGCGACTATATATTAATTTAAAGTTAATTCTAATAGCTTTTTTGTTACTACTAGTAAGGCACCTGTTACTACTAGCGTGGCACTTGTTCCTAGTAGCTTATATAGACCAACTGTCCAGATCGAGCTCCCAGAGTTCTCAAAGAGCCGCTTTGCCCGCCGATCCAACATGATGGATGAGGAGACTGTGGGGTCGGATTCGTGACGATGGTGATTCTTTGTTTACAACTACTTAGTAGTGTCCTTGCTACTAGTAGCTATTTAGTGCTATTTGCTGCTAGTAGTAAGGCACCTTGCTGTTAGTAGCTAGCATCATATCTAAATGAGGATTGCAGTTTGTGCTAAGCAAGACATACAAATACGAAGTGTTTCAAACTTGCTGATCATCCTTCCCTTCGCTCGGGTTCCGGCAGACATGCCACAGGACCGTGTGAAGTGGTACAACTGGTGACTTGGCAAGTTTGCACACTGAACGAGAAAACGAACCACAGTGGAATGGAACTCTACATTGAAGGCTAATCCATGACTGTCAGACAGACAAGCGGACTTGAGCAGCCAGGGTTTTCTTACGCAGATGTGGGCGGGGGGGAACTCCTATATAAGATTTGCAAATAGTGTCGGCTCTTTGCCTAATAGCGATGGCCTCCAACCTAATAGCAATGGCCTCCAACCCAATAGCGATGGCCTCCAACCTCGTAGCGATGGCCTGCGTTCATAATGTGCCTTTGAAGGAACTTGGCTTGCATTTTCCTGACCGCCGTTCCCTTGAGCTGGATGTGGACCGTGAACTACCGCACCTGCGCAGAGGCGAAATGGGATTCGGTTGGAGATTGGGGACTAGTAAGGCACCTGTTACTACTAGCGTGGCACCTGTTACTACTAGCGATGCACTTGTTTCTAATAGCTTCTTGTTACTAAAACATCTTACAAGTCACCTTCAGCTGATCGATGTCGCCGTGCAAGCAATATGGAGTTTATTGTGTGACCCTCGTTCCTCGTTTGTTGTTTTTTTTCATCGTCACCGTGAGTTCTTTAGCTTATTTTAGCTTCAGTCATCGCTTCATTGAAACAAATGTTGAAACCCAACGATCCAGACCTGCACTCTCGAAGGTTGAGCAGATTGGTCGGACTCTGGATCCAATGGGGCTGCTGAAGTTCAAGTGCCCTTTGATTCTGTTCTCGTTGTATGCGTTGCTTGGTTGCTTGGTGACATCTTGAGTTTAGCGAAAGACGAAGCAGCCGCCTGCGATCCGCTAGCCACGATGGTGTGAGGGACTCTGGCAAACAAGGATGATCACGTGTGATAAAGGGACACATACCCCCGCAAGCACAATGACATCCAGAATTGTTTGCTCAATGATGCTTCAAGCTTTCCCCCTCCCCAAAGCATGCTTCGACTATCGGACTCTCCTGCTAAACTGTCCGATCATCTGTCCGGTTGACCGATATGAGCATTTGTCAGGATTGTGCAAGCAGGAGTCAGAATAGGAGTCCCTCGATCCACGTGAATGGATGCAGGTACGACTTGAAGCTCTTCGGGTGAGCCGCAGGCATTCAACATTGAGAGACATGTTGGCAGCCAGTCCTATCGTTGGACACGTTTAGAACAATGGCTTCGGGTGAATCTTTTGACCAAGTCTGAACACGGTGGAAGTCAATGGTACTGGTAGTGAGAAAGGAAAGGATTCTAGCCGTAATATTGGATGTGTTCGCAGGCTTCCCAAAACAAAGACAACACTTCCATGCTTTCTTGTCAGCATGCTAGCGAGACCTACTGGTCTTGAGCATCAGCATGAGTCATCATGTGGATGACCAGTGCAACCTGACAGGATTCCATGGAAGGAGTGCGATATGAGCGATGCTTGTGAGCGGTGCTTTCGACTGGAGGGTTTGCTCAAGACAGGGGGGTAAAAGGATGATATTGAATGGTATTGATACATTTCTCCAGACCAAGCTGATCATAATCCGTGCTTGGTAGGCAGATTATGGCAAATTTACTCATGGAACCTGACCATATCAACACTGATGGAACCTGGCCATCGCATGCCTGTTCCACATCATTGCGAGACAGTTTTATTGATGGGTTGTGGTTGTGGTGCTGGTGCTGTTTGTCACATCGCGGTTGTTGGTGCTGTGGCTGCCGCTCGTTGCTGTCCTTGCCGTGCTGCTGTTCCTGTCATTGTTGTACTGTAGCTGCTGTTCCCATTTGTTGCCAGCACTGGTTCTCGTTGTCATCATTATCGTCGTTGTCATGCCACTTTTATATACAATACAATGTTTATCTACAATTCTTCGTAGAATAAGGATGATTCAGGACGTAGGCGTAGGCAGAAATTCCAATCCATGGTCCATGCATACTTGGATCAGAATAATATCAGTTGCCCTCTTGGACCTGAGCATCCTGTCTCGCAAGTTTTTGAAGCTGCTCACATTCTGTGGGCTAAATGCTTATGAATAGTTTGCATCAAGATGGCATACGGCACTAGGCTGACGTTTTGTGTGGCTTGCCGTGGAACATTGAGAGATGCACATAATATGTTCCTGGCTTGCTTTTCCAATAAGATCTGGGCGCTTGAATCAGCAATGTTGATGAGGTAGAACCCAGGCGATACACTTTGGTTCATACATTGTGGCCATACTGGGTCTATGATATAGAGTCTAGAGCCTAAAGCAAGAATGGAAAGGTCCTCCTGGGTGTGGCACCCCAAACCTGTGAACTTTGGGAAGTTGTTGTACGCATAAATATATATATATAGAGAGATAGTCGCTGCAACTCAAAGACGGTTTGCACTGGATAGGCAAATTTATACAGTAGCCTGCAATGGGTCTCCACGCAAGCCCGTTGTAGACTGGAGCAGTACATTGCGGTACACGGCACTTTGATTCAGAGGCACAAAAATGCAGCCAGGCTGCTGGGCGTCCAGCTGTTGCGGCCGGCTGTTTCTTTCTGGCATGTCGGCATGTCACAGTTTTGCTGTCTCATTTGGTGAGGTCCCTGCGATGGAGCTGGACGATGTCACCCTCGCTGCGCTCGCTCAGCTGGCGGAGGCGTGAGACTGTCGCGCTCCGTTTGTATGATGCAGGCCTTGCAGCTACAAAAGTACTCAAAACCACACTATATATATATATATATTGGGTACCTGTGTTAAGTCGTCTGGTCTTGTAGAAAGTCGTCTGGATGCTGCGTTTACATGCGGTTTAGGTGCAAGATGTCAATATGATTGGAAGATAAGCTTTGGAATCGCCAGACCGCTGACTGTTGGAATCGCCGACTCATTCAAATCCATTTGATCCGGGCCGGAGCAAGTAGAAAAGTTTCTGTAGTCCCAGCATGCTGCATCTATGTTTGCAGGCTAATCTTCATGATAGTCCTACTCTTGCGTTCTGACTGTGTTTCGGTCACCAAAAAGCTGCAAACTTCGACATACATCTAGTTCTTTTGTGCACAGGGGCAATGAATTCTTGATGTATAGGAGTTTTGACAAACATACTTCCGTAGAGCGTTTACATGGTGTTTTTAACATAAAACGGGTGACTTTTGACTAATACTGCGCTTACATGCGGCCGGTGACTTTTTGCAAACCCGGGTGACTAAACCCCGACGCTTGTAGTTGATGATTTTGGAATGTTCCATGCACCGAGTCTTTCCAAGCCTTTAAGTTAGTGAATGAAAGAGAAATTTCAGTGAATTCGAGGCATTCGCCTCATTCTGGGAAGGCTTGCCACACTGGCCATACTGCTTTCATGCGTTTTGCCTTTGTGGCTTTGAGATGTTAGGCCACTGGCGGCACCTGGCTTGCCGAAGAGGCTCAGCAATTGTTAAATTTCCTGGTTGGTTGCAAGGGTTGTGAAATGAGTGTGGAACAGGGAGGTTGAAATGATTTCAGGTAACCACTATCAGTGTATATATATATATACACTGAGAATCGGCCATTTGTTCTCGTCTTGCTAAGAAGGACACCCTTAGATCGATTTCTGGCTAAAAGCAAGAAAAGGAGCTGTGGGCATGGAGAGGCTTCTCAGCAGTATTAGGGACGTGGGGACATGTAGGGACAACGAAAGTCCCTTGGTAGCAATCAGGCCTCTTGGTATGGCCGAATCCTTGAGATTCTCTTACCTTAGCAGCCATGTTGGTGGAATTCTGCCGCCAACCGACTGCAGGAACCTCTTGAGGAGGACGACAGTCCGCCTGGAGTTGACGGCCCGGTGTCCGTTAAGCCTTCAAGTTTGATCCAGGACGGGACCTCCAACCAAGATCAGGTGAGTCACAGTGAAACAAGCATACTATTTTATAAAACAATATGTCAGTCCTATTACCTGCAACAGTAGGTAAACAATTATGACTATGTTTGAGAAAGGCCTTTACCAACCATCATCATCATGGCAATAGGATAGACCCAAACATATGATTGGACGATATATGGCTGTATAAGCATACCTTGATGGTTTGTACTCAAGGACTCAGAGCAATGCCTTAAAAACAAGGAGACCAGCTATCAATGCCTTCCGGAGTTTCCAGATCTGGAGAAACGTGCCCCGGGAGCAAGTGGCAGCCGCAGGTGTCCTGGAGTATTTCACAGCTTGGGCACAGCTGCAGTGTGAGTCCTCCGCTATGGTTGGCTCAGCTTTTGGGGTATGATTTGAACACATTTAAACAACAGGTAGCAGAAGGCTCAACACCGAGACTAAACTGCGAAAGCAAGCCACAATCCTACAAAGGACAAGGCTTTTCTACAGCAGCTAAAGAACTTGAGGAAGTTGTGCCTCTCTTTCTTTGCTTTGAGCGAGAAAGGAAAACATGGTCGCAAAACATACATCACACAAAGGTATCGGACTCAAAATGACAGGAAAGCCTCAAAGAATAGCTGCATAGCTCCGAGATGGCTAACCTAGCAATGCTAGATGCCTGGTGAGTCGGAACAATGCCAATTGATCTGGAGCTCCTACAGAAGATCGAGAGGCGTGGTTTCTGAAGTTCTATGCCATTCTATGCTATAAGTTCGCTTTGCATCGCTTTGCAGTCAACGTCGTTGAAGCAGACAGACAGTCAACCACAAATCCACCAGAGAATGTACACAAAAGTAGTCGCCAATGGTTTTGCTACTCAATTAGGCAGCTCTTTTCCGCTTTGAAGACACATTTCCCACACTGAAGGCCGTGAAGACCATGTGTGCAGCGCGTTTCCATTGGAAGCAAATTGACCAAAGACCTCTTACAGACTCTTACCAGTGATTCTAAAAGTGTGGCACACACCCGGTCAGGCAGCGACAGCGGCTTGAGTGTTGCTGGCATTGTTGATTTGTTAGAGTCCTTCCCATGGTTCATTACGCTTGATTGTTTTTAATTAAGCTACAAATTTTGAGTTCTGGCAGGCTTGGACACCATGCATGACACAGCAAAGCAACACGTTTCAGACTGGATTCAGCCTAGCCCCTTTGTCGGGAGGGGGCCAATGCCAGTAAACCATGATTTTAAGATCAAGTAAGTAAGGCACATCATGTTCTTGCCTTTGCCTGATACTGTATTGGCTCAGCTGGTGACAACGATCCCTGAAGCAGGGGCGGAGTTGCCACAGATTCATGGACAAGAGTGGTTGGCTGAAATGATATCAGATACAATATATATATATATATAATATATATATAATATATATATAATATATATATATACATATAACTTGCCTTGAGGCAGACAAAAGAAAACGGAACACTCTTTTCTTTTGACCCCACAACTTGGAGGCAAAACACACTTTGGAACTTCGAGAAACTCGACGACCCGTCTTTGGTGACCATGCGAAAGACCGCGCCGCGTCCCGGGGCTCCGGCAGCCCGGAGCCCACGAAGTCCCGGCACGGCGGCTCCCCGCTGCGAGGCCCGGCGTAGGCGGGAGAGCGGTGGCGAAGGAAGGAGCTACGGTCGGAAGCTTCCAACACTTCCTCAGAGCTTGGAGCGCAAACAGAAGCGCAGACAGGAAGGACAAGGAGGTGAAGCACATCACACACCAGACTTAGGCCCACCGGACTCCAAGTCAGAGGCCCGCAGAACAGACATGCGCAACCGGGCCCTCACACTATTGGCAAGTTCCACATCTGAATCTGTCAAACAGCGAGCAGAGGTTTTCATTCAGAAACACCAGGTGGCGATTGTTCTTCCAGAGAAGCCTCAAGCTACTCAAGCCCTTGGAGATGACTCCAAGCCAGCGGCAGTGCCACCGGACAGTGCCCCAGACCCAAGCAAAGAAGAAGTTCCCAGTGCCTAACCAGCAGCCAAAGCCGAAACAAGCGCAGGAACAACTGCGCCTGTGGAGACACAATTGGCTCAAATTCAAAGGGGCATCTTTTGGATCTTCAGTTGCGTGTTCACATGCTTGCCACTCAATGGCAAAAGGCACTTGGTGTTCCTTCTATTCTCGTCCTGCGACCATGTTGATGAAATTCGATTTTGCAAGAGTGCTCAAATCATGAAAGACACATTAATCATGAGAGTGCAACAGTGGACGAGTTGACCTGTTTCTTGTAAGTCATGAGAATCATGTGATGTGCTTGTTGTGAGTCAGCTTTTCACCCATGTGGAGATACAGCATGGCAATAACGTACTCCCTCATCAGACTCGTCCGCGTGAGGTTCTTCTCCTTGGGATTCTGCCTTTGCGCCAAGACTCCGAGCGAGCCGAAGAAGCGCTTCGAGACAAACGAAGCTACCGCCCCCAGGCGACCCGTTTCTGAATTTGGGTTTTTGATTAGGTTGGAGGCCATCACTATTAGGTTGCTTTTGCTATTAGGTTGGATTTCTCACAGGCGATCGCGACAAGAAAGGGCTTCGACTTCCTAGATCGGCCTCCTAGACCCTCCCGCGTGCTGTTTCCTGTGGTCATCATTCAACTTTCATTCAACTTGCTCATGCAAATTGTTGAGCCGGTCATTGTGCTCCTGACAGGCGGATGATTCGCAGCCGTGGTGGTTGCCGTAGCAAGGACACCTGATGCATGTATTGAAATCTAGGTGGACGCTGTTCAATCCTCTTCGCCGGTTCCACATGCAATCAATTGATACTTCAGATATGTCCAAAGTGCAGAACCTGACCCTCTAAAGGTGGTTCCCCAACCAGGAGAGAAACATGCAGTCTGTGTGGATAGAGTGCCCCAAGTACGATGATGAAACCATTGATGCACAGGCGAAAGGCCCAGAAATCTATGAAGAGCTCGAGAAATTGGAGAAGCTGCTGCGGCAAGAGGCCGTCCTCATCTCCAAGGATCGCCCACCGGGCATGGGCAACAACACCTAAAAGGTGGGTGAGAGCCCATTTGGCTATAGGGCTCAGAAATACTGTGAATGTTTCGTATGCGCAAGGCCGTGTGTTAATTGGATTTATATAACTGGACAGACAGGGAACCAGTTGCGTCGTTGCGTTGGAGACCAAGTGGCTCAAAGTGTCGCCCCAGAAAAGCGACATAGAGCCATACAGAAAATCAGTCACTTGAACCTGACGCGGTTCCAGTCTTTTTGGCATCATTGTCACGATCTTCTAGCAGCAACAGCGGACGATTTACGACATGTAAAGAATGCTCCATTTAACTCATTCCCTCCAGTCGGATGTGCGTCGGTGACTTTCCAAACAGTGCCCAAAGCTTGGAACTTGCCCACATTTGAAAAACATTTTGGGGAGATTGGGAGCGTTCCAAACTCTTCCGTATCGGTTCAGTTGTTAAATGTTAAAGTTATAACGTAGTTATTGAATTTTGTCCTTACGAAGTTGAACACTTGGCTTATTCAATTGCTTGGGGTTGCGCTATGTTGCGTTCCTTCTCAGGAAGATCAGGACTCTGCAATTCTGCAGGGTTTGATGCAGATTCCATTTTTGGCGCAGGCACTGTTTGGAGATTCCCATGAAACCTTTTTGGGGGTTCACACTTCCCGGAATGGCCGTCGAGTTGAGATCACCCCTGCTTCAGACCGAGCATGTTGCAGGATAGCGGGGCTGATCCAGCATGTTGAGCTCAAGCTCAATTGCAGTTTACATCGATGAATCCGATGAGTTTGAACATCAAGGCCCTTTTTCATCGATTGTAATTGTCATTCTATAGTTAATCACACTGATTCGGAACTTCAGACTCTTTCAATTATATAATTTTCTAGTGAATTTGCTTGGAGGTGACCGAAAGCAAGTCCAGAAACTGTTTGGATTTGTTTGGCCTCGTGCCAAAGCAGCATGGCTTTTCAGTTCGCCGTTTCAGGGTCCTTGGAGCACTGAGATGAAGGCAGTCGCAGTGATCCTCGTTTCACGGATCCTTGAGTCGTCCTAGGGCCTTGTGGCCGACGTTTCACGGAGTGGGGTGATGGAAGCTTTGTTGAAGTACGCATCACTAAGATAGAAGGAACCAGCAAGTCACAAAGGTTTGCAGTTTTGTTTTCGTGCATTGCTTTTCCAGAACTCCATGACAGGATAGATATTTTCGTTTGGCCTGGCCAATAGTCGATGTTTGCATTCTCGGCCTTTGGTCAAATCTGCCAAACCTGCAATAAAATTCGACAAAATAAAGGTGGCAACCCCATTTGTTTCTGTTCAACTGCACTCTTGAACACAATGATGTCAGAGTTGAGAAGGCTGGCTGCATGATGACACTGCGGTCATGAGACTCTGGTAGCACAGCCTTGCTTTCCGTTTTTGGTGAGTTACCAGCTATCATCAGTTGATGTAGTAATATGTAGTATATAGATGTATAGCATATTCACAAGATTCTTCTGCCATTGCTGATGGCACTAGCCAGTTCTTCACATGTCCCCCCACGAGCATCCGAAAGCAGACGACGGTGCCAGGGATGGCCTTCGAGCACCAGGCGGAGGGGGTTTGAAAGCTGCGACTTTGGCAGTGCAGATGATTGCAGATGTATAGTGTCTAGTCTATGGACTGAATCTAGAGGTGGTTGATCTAGGCTAAAGCATCAAGCCATGTGGAGCCAGCGCCCGTTGTTGTCGGTACGGAGGCGTAGAAGCATCACCGGCCAAGAAGGAGGGGCAGCATCAGGTGTCAAAAAATCGGGCTATTCAATCGGTCCAGAAGCCCAGGGCACTGTTCGGCAATATGACAATCACCGTTTACACCAAACCACGGTTTACACCAACCGCCGTTTACTTGGTTGGTGTAAAACGTGGTTTGGTGTAAACGGTGGTCGGTGTGTAAAGCCGTGGTGTTGTGTAAACGGTGGTTGGTGTAAAACGTTTGGTGCAATGCACACATTTAACTGTAAATACGGACATCAATACCGACTGTATCAGCCAGGCAAATTGATACCCCAGGATAGCGGGGTTTAGCCACAGAATGGCTTTCAAACTCCAACTGTCACCTTTTGACACCGTTTGACATATTATATTATAGAAGTATCTCTTAAACTCACTAATTAGCACCTTCCCAACATATTGTGGCTCATGTCCACCATTTTTCTCATTTTTTCACCTTCAAGCATGTTATTTGTGAATTTGTATATTTATTTTCAAATCTTTCATTGAGGAAGCTACATTCCACAAGTCCACATACAAAAATGATGGACATGGTCAAGACAGGTCATTCAATTGAACCTGGTGGGGATTTAATGACTTTTTCACATTTTTGAAACAATGCTTTCTCATTTGTTCACTGTTTCATTGATTTTTGCATTTTTTGATATATTGCGAAAGCGAGCTTTTAGAGCGAACGAAGTGAGTTAAAGAGGGTGAACCTGGAGCTTGGTGGGGGAGAGCGCTCCAAAGCGAAGGTCAGAAAAGCAGTGAAAAGAGTGTTTGGTGATGCGAGTGATGCAATGACGCAAGTAGTGCATCATCAGCATCATTAAGGGCTGTTGATGCTATTTGGACAATGGGCATTGAGCACTGGAGTGGAGACAGGGACCCATGTACAGAGCAGACTGCAGCCGCGCGTAGGATACGAGTTCCCAGGACAACCCGTAACTTGCGAAATCCATAGAGAAGCGAAAGTGACATGAGTTCAACTCCATGAACTTGGACATATTTGGACTGAGTATGCCTGCGAGGTTGACTACATATCCGCATAGGGGTCCTGTCCCCTAGCAAAAACTATACTTGCACCATGTCCTCGGTCGAGTGGGTGCTTCTCGCGGCGTCCACACGCACCGAACGTTTTTCCGGCTTGCCGGTGCAGATAGATAGAAAGAAAGATAGATACATGCATACAAACATAGATAGACAGAGATAGAGAGGATAGATGGATAGATAGACAGATAGATGGATACATAGGTAGATAGATAATAGATAATAGATCTATTCTACATACTACTGACTCATGACGTCGCCTTTTATTTGGCAGCCCTGGCCGAATCCAGTCAGCCTCGGTCCACGGCCCAAAGATCTACGCACGCAGGTGCCAAAGTCAAGGCCTCTGAGTGAGAAAGACGCAGAGTTGATAAGAAAGAGAAGAATAAAGAAGGCGTTTGGATTTTTAAAGGACGTGTTTTGGATTGAGCCAGAACATGACTCACTCAAGTCCAGGCATGTGCATCGATAGGCACACAAATCCTCACTCCTTTGCTAGCCCAAGCTTCTCCTGCTGGACCTCCCCTTCTGTGATCTTGTCTGCGCCGCGGGATCAAATGTCCGTGTCCCGGTTAAGACGTGCCCGTTCACTCTTCCAAATCAACGAAGGCCGCTTCTTGACGTGCCGCAGTATGCATGGCAAACTTCAAACACTCCAAATGTAACAAACACATAGTTGCTTCTTTTCAAACGCATGCCATACTCGCGCGCGCGCGCGCGCGCCCCTGCCTGCGGCGACGCTCACTATGGAGAAGGTCTTCTACGCGCGCGCGCGTGGTGTCCCACCACTCGAACTTAGACGGTATGCCCCCTTCGCTAAGGCTGATGTCGCCTTCCAACTTCCATAAGACGCATGCCTTCCTGCGTGTGACAAACACATGCCATTGCCTTGTGAGTGATGATGACCAACGCCAACATACAACGTATCGCGTTTCTCTTTCAGTACTTCTTTCATACCAAACTTATATATTCCAAAGCCGCCCGGCTTGCTTCTCTGCTCCCTCAACCACCATTACATACGCCCCCCGCATCCGCGGCGCCGCTGCCTCGCAAGCTGCCGACCATGTGTCTTGTGCCGCGACGCCCGCCAGAAAAAGAGACACTCGTCTGGCGGCGGCTGGCTTTCGTCCCCCCCTTGTCAGGTATATATATATATATATATATATGGCAATCTTTTTTCACTTTAAAGCTCGCACCTTTCACTCGGATACTTCTTCGGGGCGGGACAGCGTGGCCTGAATCCACGCAGACTTTGTTGTAAAGCTGCACCTCTAAGCTTTTTGTTCATTGTCCATCCCATCCTTTTCTGCCACGCTCTTTCACTGTCACCCTCTCCTGGATCTCTTTGCTTCACAATTTCATCATCATGCAATCACGCCTTACGCCAGAGTAACTCTGCACCTGAACGCTCTCGGGCCGTCCGTCATCTATTTGTTGTTGTTCCTTGCTTTTAAAATTCCGGTTATGCACGATACCGGAGAGCAGGAGCCGACATCGACGTCGCTGCTTTGAACGCTTGTCGGTTTTCGCCCTTCCACCTTCCGGCTTTCCTACCTTTCGTGTCTCCTAAAGTCAGAAGGCGCCTGCTGCGGTTGTTTGGACCCACTTCACATGGTTCATTTATGACTGGACCTGCGATTTGCACCACTACCCACTGTTTGGTTAGCAGGTTTAGTCTCCCTCGCTGGTTGAGCAGTTGAACAACAGGAGTTGACAGCGGAATCAGGGATTGAAACTAAAATTCTAAAAAAGTGACCGATGTCGCTCAGCTTGGCAGAAGCAAGACCAAGTGTGACCTGGACGGACATCAAGAACACACAGCCACACTTCGCCCAAGGAAAACACTATGTTTTTTAGTCAGGAAGTTAAGGAAGTCCTTTCCTAGACGGGTGCGAGGAGGGCGCATCCTTTGCCGCAACTACACCTCCATCATCTGAGGACTGGACAGTGGTTCAATGCAGTTTAGAGAACTGAGGGTGGTGTTTGTCACGCCGTTGATGGTTGATGATCGTCCGATTTTGGTCACACTGAAGAAACTTGAAAATGCTTGATGACTGCACAGTGACGCTGTGGTATGGCCTCTCTTGACCGGACGTACAAAAAAATGCCAAACCTGCTCAATTTCAGGAGTTGTCTAGCAGCTTTGTCACGCCTAGCAGCAGGCCGGGTCTAGTTGAGGTTATATAACTTCGGGCAGACTTGCCAACGTGAAAAGTCTTGCGTGGTCAGTTTGCACAACTCCTCTTGAGAGTCTAGTCTAACAGACCGGACTTTACACTTTGGCATGATTTGACACTGGTGTCAAAGCGCTGGTAGAACACCCCACTTGAATTAGCAATTATGCATTCTTCGGTCATTCATTGTCCAAGAAACCCAAATTAAAAATTACAATTGTTGGCATTCTTGTGTCTGTAATATTAATATACCAAATGAAACTAGTAATAACTGGGAAGAATGTACAAGCAGCATTTTCTTCTCAAGCTTCACTCAAGTGCGGACAGTCAGGGCTAGCTGTGGCTAGTTGCTTTTAGCAAGTAAATTTCTCGGCAAGATGGGCTTGCTTTTCAGCAAGATCTGGGCTCAACTGATGAGTTGTCAGGAAATGAAGATTCTGATGCTTGGTCTTGACGCCGCCGGCAAGACCACCATCCTGTACAGACTGAAGCTGGGAGAAGTAGTCACCACCATCCCCACAGTGGGCTTCAATGTCGAAATGGTGGAGTACAAGAACATCAACTTTACTGTTTGGGATGTAGGCAAGACAGGGTAAACAGACAACTATTGCAGGTTAGCTCTATCCTGTTTCATCGTGACTCATTGAGGCTTCATCATGACTCATTGAGTGTTCTTTTCTGAAAAAGCATAAAGGACACCCAAGAATACAATAGAAGTTCGACACCCGTTGACCAAAAGCAAGATACTGTTACCCCGAACAATGTGGTTGGGGTAACTGAGCAAACAACTTTAAACACCCTAACAGTTCAGGTGGCCAGGACAAGATCCGAAAGTTGTGGCGCTACTACTTCGAGGGCACAGACGCTTTGATCTATGTGGTGGACAGCTCCGACAGGCAGCGCATTGGCGAGGCCAAAGAGGAACTGGAGAGGATGCTACAAGAGGAAGAGCTAAAGAACGCAGCTCTCCTTGTGCTTGCCAACAAGCAGGACTTGCCCAATGCAATGACTCCGGCTGAGGTAATGGAAGCGCTGGAGTTGCAAAAGCTTCGACATCGGAAATGGTTCATTCAATCGACAGTGGCTCCTACTGGAGATGGCCTCTACGAGGGTTTGGACTGGCTCTCTCGGTGCCTTTCTTCTCGTTAGTGGTTGCATGTGTCCAGCACAAAGCTTGAAGGCCTTTGTAGCAGTTTAGTTTTGAAATGCGTTGAAGCCTACTTTTTTCCCAGGCAGATTTTAGGCCTATGCAGCCTTACTCCAAGTGAGGATGGCCTTTCTGGGATCCGCAGTTTCGAAGGAACCTGGTTGTACAGCTGCAGGTTGCCTTGTGGGAAGCTTCAACGTGGAATCAAAACAAGCCGTATGCGTGCCGTTCTGTTCAACACTCTTAAAATATCTTAAACTTTAAACGTCATAGCCACAGAGGGCAGTTAATTTTTGTGCCGCCGAAATCTGACCAAACCTGCACGAATGACAAGAACCGCTAGTACAGTGCACTGAATTTCCTTGGATGTCAACATCCCTACAGGCATGTTGAGGCCTCCTTTGGGCAGTTTTAGGCCCTGGGCCTGCGTACTAGCAAGAAACCAATCACATCAGCACCACCAGGTGAACTCATGCTGGGCTTCACTACAACGGAACCCCGCATGGAACGACCCATTTCCTCCCCGGTCTTTGCGTCAGGTCCTCGGGATCCACCCCCGAGCTCGGCAGCTACCGTCTGGTGGAGGGCCGCTGCGAGGCGCGGACCAACGGGTGAGGCCGTTGCATCCCACGAAGTCCCAGGAAATTTGAAGCCTCACTGAGGCTTTTGAGATTTTATGGTTGGATTTTGTGAGAGTGGAAACTACAAGACACAACAAAACATGGACAGTCTTGGAATTGACACCTTTTCGGATTTCATTGTGATGGTTGCTCGTCCTGTGCAGCAAGCAAGGATCTCTCTCTCTCTCTCTCTTTGTATATATATATATACACATAATTGTTTTTAAATATCACCTAATGAATGATTCGGGTTATAGTTTGAACATGGTTGAACTCTGGTGTGCTGCACGTTGCTCGAATGCATAAGTTTTTTGAGTTGCGGACCCTTGGCCTGGGCAACTGTGGAGTGCCTTGAGGCTGTCCAGAGGATCTCTGCATTGGACTTGGAGGCTGGGCGAAGAGTAAAGAGATGTAAAGAGCAGACCAGGAAAATGGGCCCAACAAAGGAGGGGTCAGTGAATGCCAGGGGTCAGGAGACCGGATTTGCCGGTGCGCTGTCCGGATTGTCCTTTGTCCAGGAAAAGGAGCAGCAGCCAGAGATGCTGGAGGAGGACAGAGTTTGTGGGACATATATAAATATTCAGTGATTTGGAGTCTGAAGCTGCTGAGAGATGCAAACATTCCGGTGATGCAAAGAAGAGACATTTGTTGTTAAGAGTCCTATGATTGAAAAGAAAACAGATGGATAAGCTGCTGACCCTCAATGACCCTCACTTGTGATTGCTTTGGTGCTTGAAGGCATCTCTCCATCGAGGTTCAGTGATTGTCTGATCGCCTGACTCCCGATTGAGTGTATCTCAGCAAGATGGG
>CAXAMN010012002.1:1276926-1363032 GCA_963970005.1 Durusdinium trenchii
TTGGGAATGCAGTGGAGAAGAAGGATGATATTGTTGCAAATGCAACGAAGAAAACAGGAAGTAGTGTCCCTTTCGAGAAGGGTGACCTTTGCCATGAGAGGGATGGTGTGGGGAGCATGTTGCTATGCATTGCTGGTGAGGTCGAGGTCGATGTTTAGGTCGAGGTCGAGGTCGATTGTAAAATCTTGGTCCCGCGGGGTCACTGTGTTTTGTGCCAAGCGTCAAGCGATGTCAAGCGTACTACCTCGACCACGAGCTTTTCAAATTGTTGAGACCATTTGTCAAGGAGGAGAACGAGAAAGACATGCTTCGCATGACCCTGCAACGCCTTTGGCAAGCCAGCGAGCCCGAGGCCGCGGCCGCCGATGTGGGCAAAGCTGAATTCTGAAATGTTGAAGGATGTTTAAGACGTTCTGTTTATTCTACTAGGAGCAAAGGGCATCGCTACTAGGGGCTCCTGGCCTTACTACTAGGAGCAAGGATGCTACTAGGAGCAAAGGGCATTGCTACTTCATAAACATTAAGAGTCCATAGAAATCGAGACGGAACCGTTTTGGACGGGCTTGGATCCCACCAAATGCAACATCTGAAAGAGTCATGTCAGCGTTCGATCACTGGACTTGTCCAAATTTATGTTTCAAAGACTTTCTGGGAGGAATGTGCCAAGAAGGGTTCCTGTGTGTTACTTATGCACAGTGTGATGCACGTGTCAACCCTGGCCTTGAATGCGCATTTGGTACATAGATGTAGTCGTACACAGATAAAGAATGTGTCTCAGATCGTTTGCCCAGGTAGCGATAGTTGCATCATGCATCAGGACCTTGTTTGTTCGCTTTATGTTACATGCGCTTGTATTTTGGACTACAGCCTGTCAGAGCATGCCCATTGGCCTTTGGTTCCTTAGCAGAACTGGAGTTGTACATGGAAAGGGAGCAGCTTAGTAGCTTGCTTGACCTCTCTCATGCATTGAACATTGGCCTGACACAGATAGTTCAGGACTTTAGATGGAATGGATTTTGACTGCCTTGTCACTTGTTGAGTAAGCAATAGCCTTCGGAAACAAACACAGAGTAGCTAAGAATCAATGCATGGAATGCATGAAGCAGAACACTTGGCTAAGTCACTTCAATGAGCTCTGGGACTAGTGACAATTTAGTGACCTCCACCTTCGTTCCTCTTCGTTCCTTTTCGTTCCTTCATGGAGATACCCGTGCCGGGCCAACCTCCTTTGCAAAGCCCTCCGCTGCGTGCGGATGTGGATTTGGCGGTGCATGTCCCGAGGGACAGGCGAAAGAAGAATCGCAGCGCGTCGCAGCGGTTTTCGAAAAAAAGACTTTGTCCATTTGGATCCGGTCCACTCCTGGCCTCTCCCGTTTCGTTGTGCGAAGACTCGGATCGAAGACTTGGAGACTTGGCCTCCCAAAATGATTCCATTTGGCAGGTGGTGGTCGCCTGTGGGTCTACTGGCAGTTCTGCCGGTCACAAAGGCAGGTTGGAAAAAAACTTGCTAAACTCCACAAACCTGTAGGACCATAGTCCAAAATTGACAGGGATTGATGCATGTGACGTCAATAGTTTTTGAGCCTAGCCTGGCAACCTCAGGCCACTAGAAGATTGGTGAACCGGCGCAATGTCAACTTCTCAGATCTCTGGTTTTGAGCATGAAGAAACATCATGCATGACATTTGCCATGAACGTGTTTCTTTTCTTTTATGGGTTTGTCCGTTTTTACTTTGTTCCGTCGCAGACGTGCGATCTGTAATTTGTGTTGCTTCCATTCATTAAAAACTATGCGCTATTGAACAATTAGGACACGAATCATTTTTGTAAGGCCTCTCATACAGGGATCAAGCAAATCTCTTGTCTTTTGCCTTCTCACTTTGTTGGGATGAAATGTAGACGGATTTCTAAACTCCGAGCAAGGTGATCGGGATGTGGCGCCACAGACAGGTCGTTCGGAGGGCCAAAAGTTCCTCCTTTGATGAGCAGCCTGGCTGCACACATGCACCACCAAAGTTTGGACAGCGTATCATTCGTTTGAACACTTCAACCATGTTGGGAGTTCAAATTTTCAACCATTGCCTCCTCCACCAACTGAGGTTCGATCTGCTGGATACGATTCTTGGTGTCTAGAACATTCTTTCCATTATGGCTCTTGCGGTATTGTTTTTGAATCCAACGATATCCAACGTACATTTGATATTGCCTTGTTAGTGCGCTTACCACATTCAGCAAAACACTCTTGACCATTCCGTCGCAACACTGATCGCATTCGCGATTAATCTAAATTTGTAAACAAGACTCTCTTTCCGAAAGAAGAAAGCACATGAAATTCTGAGGAACTGCGATGGCGTGCTATCTCGTGCAGAGTTTGCACAGCACCAGGAAAAATTGTCCTTGTCAGAAAGCAGCACCCAGGTGGGTTCATTCCCGGCCTCGGCTGTTGAACAGGGCTACTGTACCGTGGGATCGGTTGACGTCCCCAATTCATCCATTCATTTGGAAGGGCCATCAGGCGAAGTCGAAGCACCCACAGCCATCGAAACAGTCCATTCTGCAGTCAACCGCCACTCGAATTTGAGAAGTTCTGCCAGCAAGATGTAAAATCACGAAAGGTAGCCCTTTAGGGGATACCTTGAGTTTGTCTTGCGAAGCAAGTGTTGGGACGTCCGGGTCTAATAATTGATCGCTCAATTCAGACCCCCCCCCCTGAAAAGTAGAGCCTACCTGTACAGGGTTCCACTCCAACAGCTGATATAGTGTGTCCATGCTTGACTGCTTCAAGGCTCAAAGAGCAAGAGGATAAGACTCTGCGCATAAAAGACACTAGCGGTTTGCACCTCTACCGTGTACGCCCTAGTCACTCTTTCAGTGGTAGCGGAGCTCGTGATCCTGGAAGACCCAGGTGAGCTCCTTTCCTAGGCATAGACTTGCTAGTGGGCAAACAGCCATGGATTGGATAGACGACTGGGAAGAGCCTGATGCGGATGTGGCTTATGAGCCAGCAGCCTATGTGAATAGGCATGTGAGAAGAGAACCAGCAGCAATAGCAATGACAACACAGGTCACTACAAAGGTGCCCCCATCTTATGATGGAAAGACTTCATGGTTTTCCTATGAGGATGCCATAGACGATTGGTGTGATATCACCGAGCTGGAAGATGAGAAGAGAGGACCAGCATTGAGAAACAGATTAGAAGGAGAAGCAGCTGTATACAAGCGTGTTTTAGACAGAGATGCATTGAAGGCAAATGATCCACCAGGAGCCGGCGTAGAATATTTCAAACGAGTACTGCGACCATATTTCGTGAAAGGATCAACCAATGTATTCCTGTATAGATTTATGCAATTCGTGCGCTTCAATCGAGGATCAGCTGACATGATGAAATGGATGACAAGATTCCAGATTTTACTCCAAAGGCTTATGAGCAGTTGGATGGACATGTTAGAACCAGTCACTCAAGCACATCCACAGGTCCTAGCTCAGATGCAGGCAGATGCAGCGTTGACTGGAGTAGCACCAACGGCAGAAAGGATTCAGGAAATCATGCAGACCATCAATGGCAATATGAGGACTTTTCATCAGAACGAATTTCCTCTAGGAGAGAATCTCATTGCCTTACTCATGCTGTCACTTGCAGATTTGTCTCAGGACCAGCGAAACACTTTGACTTCTTTGATGACTCATCGTGGCAGGGTCCTGCAGCAATACACTACAACAGAGTTGAGGACAGTGTTCATCGAGATGTTCTGCACGACGAAGACTTCAGTAGACAATCCTTTGATGCAGCCGACAGGTGCTGGAGGTAGAAGATCATTTCTCGTACTAGACGAAGGAGAACTCGATGGTACATTTGGCTATTGGGCCGAAGATGAAGAAGATGGAACTGAAGGATTTTTAGATGCCCTGGACGATGTCTTTTGGGTATATGATGATCAAAACTTCTCGTGGTTCCAAAGGAGATTCCAAGGAAGAAGAGCCAGAAAAGGCAAAGGAAAAGGAAGAAGAAAAGGAAAAGGTAAAGGAAGATCAGGCCGCAGATTCTTCAGACCTCGTGAAAAAGGAAAAGGAAAGAGACGAGGTAAAGGCCATTATGCTGATGAGCAACAGACAACATATCCAGAAGAGTACTTTGAAGAGAATCCTTATGAGGACACTTGGGAGTCAAACCAAGTAGCATATGATGCCATCCTTGCCGAAGATGTGAATGACTATCTTCAAGGAGAATATGATGATGCCAATGACTTTTGGCAACAGCTTGAAGAAGCATGGTTTTCCCACAAAGGAAAAGGAAAAGGCAAGAGAAAAGGCAAGAAAGGAAAAGGAAAAGATAAAGGAGATGGCAAACAAGATGCAAACTATGCAAATCAACAACAGCCACGTTCTTTGCCTGCACCTTCAAGATCTTCACAAGCATCAGGAGGTCAACAAGGTTTCTTTGCACATTGTGTGACAGCAGCAGCTGAAGTCCATGACAGTGAGGTGAACTTGCTGTCAGGCATGATGACCTCATGTCAAGATGAAGCTGACTGCGCGGTCAACAATGGTGGGACGATCTTCAATGGCATGAGTGCCCCTGTGAGGTACTCTTTGTCAAAGGAGATGCTCGCAAAGGCTCCTGATGGCTTTGCGCTTATGAGCGCTGAGGAAGAAGTGAAGGAGATGCAGGCCATTTCATTTTTGACTGAGAATCGCTTCCCGCCGACTATTGCAATCCTGGACATTGGATGCACTAGAGCTATGGGATCAAGGCGAGCAGTCGACCATTTTTGCAACTATGTCGACAATCACCCAGATTGTGGATTATGGTACTCTTTTGAGTCTACCAAGAGCAAGTTTTACTTTGCCAATTCCCAGAAGGCTACTTGCTCTCAGAAACTGGTGATTTACATGTATGATCGTGCATGGACGATCCACCATACAGAGTTCGACATAGTGGAAGAAGGAGAAGTCCCTTTGCTTATGAGCTTGCCACAGATGAGGAACTTAGGCTTTGAACTCAGGCTGACACCTCAACATGCTTATCTGACATCGGTGCCTCTTGGTATCAAATATTTGGAGTTGAAGGTTGCAGCCAGTACTCATCTTGTCTTGGACTTCCAAGATATTGCATGGTATCTGTCTGACGTGAACTTGCAGACTCGGCGCGAGAAGAGTTTTTACTCTCACTTCACTCACTATGAATATGGTCATATTTCTGTTGATCACAATAGTGATGAAGATGTAGCTGAACATGCATATCCTGTGGTTGACTACTGGGAAGTAGATGTTCACAAGAGAGAACTGATACGTCACCACAAGGATTATAGAAAGATTCTTTTTCCAGCAACTAAGTCCTGTCCTGTAGACACTGACTTACTGGAAGACTTGCGACTGACAATCATCAAGAAGAAGAAAGGAGGAGAAGAAATCAAGAAGCTAGATGATTGGCGCAAGGCAAAATGGAAGGACCTACAAATTGGCTATGAATGGCGTGGTAGAACAATTTTTAAGTTCAAACCAGATGCCAAAATTCCAGATCTAAAGATCAGGAAGGCTGGCATTGAGCACCGTGGCATTGGTGATCCCGATGCAGTGGTGCGCTCCTCCTCAGAGAAGGTTCCCATTGCAAGGGACAGGGAACCAGGCTTCTCTTCAGAGAAGGAAGGTGCACCAGCCAGTGCCGCGGAAAAGCCCGTGCCGCCAAAGTTTCGGTATACTTCCAAGGGTTTTGATCCATTTTGGAAGGGACACAAGTCGAAACCATCTGAGCCTCAGAATGATTTAAAGGGTGATGATCTTGAGGAGTATGCTCCCTCAGAACCACCTGAGAGGCCAGAAGGTGAACTTGTAGAAATCCCTAAAGCATCAAAAGGACCATCAAGTGATAAACATGAACCACTTGAACCAGGTGATGGCACTCTTGAGCCTAGGCGGATTTCAATCCCATTACCTGGTAGTGAAGTTGTTGCAATGACACCGGCATATAGGAAGATGTTACAGAGACTGGAGGACAAGGTAGAGCTTTATAAGCTTCATGTGAAGCACTACCATATGAGTCCTACTCAGTTTCGTTGACGTGTTTCTATGTTGAAGCTTCCTGACTCTGTTTTAGAGAAGTATGAATCAGTTGTCAGGAACTGCCGTGTTTGTAACACTTCAGTGGCACCTCCGCCACGAGCCAGAGTCTCCGGTATTAGAGCTTCATGTTTTGGTGATGTTGTTTTTGCTGATCATTGTGAGGTTGAACTTCACAAGAACAAGTATATCATCTTACTTGTTCTTGATGGTGCCACAAATCTTCTCTGGGCTACGGCACAGAAAGACCTCATAGATCAAACCACCATCCAAGCATTGAGGCAATGGTCTGATGAGAACAACTGTGTTCCAAAGGCCATCGTAGGAGACGAAGCCTTTTTCACCGATGCTTTTGTTGAATACTACAGGTTCCATGGTATACAACAATGTCCTTGTGGGCCAAGAACTCCTTGGCCGAACCGAGCAGAGACAGCTGTACGTTTGTTCAAACGTATGTGGCATGTTATGAAGGTAGATCTGGATGACCCACGTTTTCGTGGTGTTACGGTCAGAGAAGTGGTCAAGAAGGTAGTTTGGGCAAGAAATTGTCAGTTGACTATCAGTGGATATTCACCAATAGAGATAGCAACTGGAAGACGTCCACCAGATCTTTTTGACCTTGAGACCGCAAGCCCTGAGCAATTGTCAGCTAATGCCGCCGCACAAGATCGTACAAATTTGGAACTACAACGTGTGGCTTTGAGAGCTCATCAAGAAGCACGACAAGCTCAGGACCTTCGAGCAGATCTTGCAAGGAGGACTATGCCAAGTGACGGTCCCTATTTCCAAGGGGAGAAGGTTTTTGTTTGGACTCAGGATTCATCAAAGTTCAAGGATAAAGGACGTTGGGTTCGTGCCACAGTACTTGGACAAGAAGGAGCTATGGTCCAAGCCAATACTGGTAAGGCAGTGATACGTGTGAATCAGTCAAAGGTTAGACGCGATCACGATGAGTGGCATGATGTTTCCATACCGGCATTAGACGATGAGAATCCGGAGAACTTACGTGAAGACCACGAACTGTATGTTGATGCCGAATTTGGAGAACAGTCCTTTTTCTTCTGTAATGATGATCATCCTGATGTTGTTGAGTTACTTCATGGAAACAGTGGATTATCTTGGTTCCTTTCAAAGAATGGTGTTAAAGTTGCATCTCCTATGGATTTCAAGGCAGGATACAACTTTTCCACTATGAAGGGTCAAGATGGTATTTGGCAGCAACTGGAGAGATTGCAGCCCCACTGTATAGTGATCAACAACCCTTCTCCCAAACAGAACAGAGCTTCTATTTGGTTGCTATGTTGTAATGTGATTGAGTGGCAGTTGAGAAGGAAGAAACATGTGTTTGTGACTGTTCCCAAAGGAAACAAGTTTTGTTTGTTTTTGCAGAAGTTCATTTCTTCGTTGAAGGATCCGATTTTTAACTTTGATGTGAATATGAATTGTTTTTGTTATTGTCCGAAGGGAATGAGTTACGTGACAGTCTTCCATTCCTATGCATCCTGCCAAGGATGGAAAGGTATTGGTGACTGTTCATTTCAAGCTAAAACAGTGCAAGCCACTAGAAGCAACCAGTACTTCAAGGATCCTGACTGGAAGAAGTTTCCGTTCTCATTTTTGGTTGAGATGAATCGTTTTCTTCCTTATAGTGAGACTTCCGACAAACGTCAGAGTTTCCTTATTGAAGATCTTCTGGAGAACTTTGACTCTGGAAGTTTGTGTGGAACAGCTCTCTTGTTAGAGAGAGAAGCTCATCAGTCAATTTTGTTGAATTCCGTAAGAACGGAAGAGACGACGGAAATTCCGGTTCCACTTCGACACATACTACCACAAAGGTTCACTACTACTGAACTGATCAGAACCTTGAGACAGGTAGATGCACTACCTCAGAGATCAGAGTTTGATGTGAC
This sequence comes from Durusdinium trenchii, assembly GCA_963970005.1. Classification (NCBI taxonomy): domain Eukaryota; class Dinophyceae; order Suessiales; family Symbiodiniaceae; genus Durusdinium; species Durusdinium trenchii. The sequence goes on from CAXAMN010012002.1 coordinate 1,284,895, forward strand.
AACATCCTCTGATTCTCGAATTGTGTCATTGATTCCAGGCCTGAAGGAGATTAGACGAAGAACCTTGCCACAGATGTATTTTGAGAGATGTAAGGTCTATCGTGGTACTTTTGGTAGAGTGCATCCTCTCTTCAACTCTGAGGATGATGCAGTGTTGATTATGTGGAAGCCAGGAAAATACCATCAGGTTTTCTTTATGTTTGTGTCACAACTGTCTCCTCATCATGAACAGTTTTTGGTAGATCATTGGAGTATGATAGTTTACGAAGCAGAGACGACAGGCGCCGTGAAGCGCATTGTGACTCCTGATGAAATAGCTCTAGAGGATCCAAAGGATCAACCTCCAGACTACGGACCACCGATGGATGATGATATGGCTTATGAGCCGATTCCCGTCTCGGGGGAACAGCAGTATTTTGATCCAGATGATGAAGATATGTATCCGCCTGGTGATGGACCGGGTGGCAACCCTGATGATCACCAGGGTGGACAACCTCCGGGACCACCTCCGACAGGTTCCGTAGCTCAGTTCGGAAATCCCGATGTTCCTTTGGAGCAACTCGGATATCCATCGAGCGATCCGGAAGAGGCAATGCCGGAGATTACGAGTGAATCCCGTCCGCCAGATGATCCGGGTCAACCACCGATAGGGTTTCCGAGTGATACGGATCCCGTTCATCCGTTCGTACCGTCGCCAGATTCGAACACGCCGGAGCCAGAACCATATGTTCCGGAAAATCGTGAACGTCACAGTAAGCACATGCGGAAGCTTTCTGTGGACTCAACTGATGCTTTGCCAAAGGCCAAGGTGAAGTTTCAGGTAAAACGTTCTAAGGTTCAGTTACCGGGACATGACGAACCTATTCCGGCACCTCCGAAGTCAGTGCCAAGAAGTTTCTTTCCTGGACATTCGGAGAATCCAACAGCATCAAGTTCGAATCAGCCACAAGCAGCCGACATTCCCGTGCCTACGAGCACAGTCGAAGACGATGACAATGAGACGATTGATACGAATGAAACAGATTCCGAACCTATTTTTGATGAAGAAGATGTGAAAGGTTTTGAGAAGGATCCAGACAAGGATCTGGACGATGAGAAAAATCTTTTTGTTGGTTTTGTCGATATGGATTTTTGTGTCATAGGTCCGAACCAAGCTCCTCCGAGTTTTAACTCGTATGATCCGAAAGGTTTTTCACAGTTCTGCCAGTATCTTGCGAAGACAATGGCTAAGAAGACGCCAAAGGCAGAGAGTGTGATTACTCCGGAAGTGCTCCGGAAGTATGCGAAGGAGATCAAGCAAGCTAAACTAGAGGAGTTTCGCAGCTTTTTAGACTTTACTGCGATGAAGTATCGAGACCGAAGAAAGCATAAGATCGATAACTATGTTACCGGTCGATGGGTCCTGACTATCAAGATTGACAAGGATGGTAACTTTAAGAAGTTTAAGGCCAGATGGGTCTGTCGAGGCTTCCAAGATGCCCAGAAATGGGACCTCCAGACGGACTCGCCAACCGCGACCAGGTATGGTTTTCGCGTAGCATGTCAGCATGCAGCCTCTTCTTTTTGGGACCTGTTGCGCATCGACTTGAAAACTGCCTCCTCAGGGGGAACTTTACGACCTCGAGCGACGCGTTATTCACGTTCAACTTCCGACTGACATCGGATTGCCACCGTATCTTGTCGGATTGTGCACCCGTTCAGTGTACGGATTGAGTGATGCGCCTCGTCGCTGGTGGAATCGACTCGACAAGTTTTTGCACTCACTCGGATTAGTTCCGACTCGAGCCGATCGGTGCACGTACGTTTGCTACTCCGGATGTTTGAGGGTTCCTAAGGCTGTGAACTACTCATCAGAGGAGATGCCAGCCGAACCGGAACCGGTATCCTTCTACGTAGCAGGTGCGCCGCCAAACGAATTCCACGACACAGCGGAGGAAGTTCGTAGGTCTTTTCTCTGTGAAGAACGTCTGTTTTCGGTGTGTTACGGAAATAAGTCGGAGAAGACGGTGACGCGTAGCCTGCTTAAGGCAGAGGATGGAAAATGGACTCCTGTGGTAGATCAGGAACTCCAGAATTTCCTTGACTCTGTAGAGCACAAGGCAGGTTGGCACCAATATGCAAATGGCCATGCTCAAGTCGCTTATCACGCTAAAGCTCTTCGCACTCCCGAACCTACGTATTCGCGTTCGCGTTTTTGTTTTCGGACTTCAATAGTTAAGCGTAAGGGTGTTTGGTGGCTTCTCGAGACAAACAAGGATATCAGAAACGAGAAGAATGCAGTGACGTTAGAGGAAGAAGCTGAAACGCTTGTCAGTCTTTTTCTTCCTGCAGAACATACGTATACTGTGACACAAACGCCTCAGCTTACACCTGAAGTTGTGGAAGAGTTGCTTGAGCATTTTATGGACCCTGTGCATGGCAGTAATTCTAAGAATAGGTCACCCATTGGTATGTGTTGTTTACATGTTGATGATCTTTTTGTGACAGGTAATGATATCTTTTTGAAACAGTTCAAGGATATTGTGAAGTCACAGTTTAAGATTGGACATGAGGACACTAATGACCTGATGTTTACTGGACAACGTGTTGCTTGGAAGATGCAAGAGAAGACCAAGAAGAAGGAGTACATCTCTGTAGAGCAATCACTTTGTGTTCAAGAATTGACTGAGATTATCATTCCAAAAGGTTTGAAGGATGAGGACAAGTGTGACAAAGACACGCACACAGCCTTCAGATCCCTTCTTGGCAGCATAAACTGGTTACAATCCAGAACACAATTCCAAGCATGCTACCAATTCTCGAGGTCAGCATCAGCATCAGCAGGACCTACAATAGGTGATTGCAAGGCCCTGAACAAGCTGTGCAAACAAATCGTGACTGACCCTATGGAGTTACGGTTTTGGCCACTTGAAGGTAGTCCACGTTTAATTGCCATGCCAGATGCCGCATTCAGGAACAACAGTGACAAATCCTCTCAACGTGCTATGGTTATTTTTATGGGTGAGCAAAGGAAGGCAAAACAGAAGAACACTAAAGGCTCACTTATTTTCTTTGAATCTTCTAAGATCAAGAGAACAACCCTGTCCACAACTGTTGCCGAGTTGTATGCATTTATGAAATGTTATGGCACTTGTCAAATGCTTAGAGGCTTGATCAAGGACATTACAGGCTACTCTACTGACATTCACATGCGCACTGATGCTAACAATCTTGTGACTACAGCTAGTACTACTCATGTTCCTGAGCAACAGGAGACTATTCATATGATCCAAATGCTTAGGAAGGAAGCATGCTCTGGTGCAATTGCTGACTTGTCACATATACGCACTCAGTGGTGTCTTGCTGACTGTCTTACTAAGAAGTCTGCTAGTCCTCAAGCCTTGATAGATGCAGTACGCAGTGGTTGTTTGAAGGAAGTTGATGCACACCCACCCTTTAGATCTCTTATTGAACACAAGGCATATATGCGTGGATGGCTTCCTACAGTATGCACACATGTTGACTTTTCACATGATGTGTTTTATCTTGGAGATTCGTTGCACTGAGAGTGAGAGGAGAGAATTCAATGCATGTGCTTTTGTTTGAGAGAAATTTGAATTTCTCTCATGAATTTGTGCCTGCGGCTCAAATTAGCTTGGCAAGATCAGCACTTTTCTTTCGAAGACTATTGCCTTGCATCGTTGACTACCTGTCATTTCTAAGACTTAGGACACTGGCCTCTGACCGGTGGACTTTGTATCAACAGAGATGACCGGTCAGGGAGCGTCCAATATGGTCAACATCTTTGAATATGCTCGAAACTGGTCACAAAAGGTTCCTTGGGGACAACCTCAGAACTGGGCAAACCGTTTGAGACGCCCGCGTACGCCAGTTGAGTTCCATAGGAACTCAGAGCAGGATGAATTGATCTTAACCGATATTCTTGCAATGTGTTTGGCACCTGAGAACCATGCTAAGTTTAATTTTCGAGTACGGTGGTTCGCAGAGATTGCCAGATACGCTCTTGGCTATGTCACCCAAGAGGAAGAGGATGAATATGAGAGAAGCAGACAGTTCGTGGCAACAAGAGTCGCGTGGAGGCAAAACGATTATGGAAAGATAGCCACGGGGCTCAACTATATGCTACGACATGATCGTTCTCTCGACAGGTTGATGGACAGTAGGGCAATGATAGAGCTTATGCCTCTGATCACAGAGGGAACTGCTCGTATGCCATCACCTTTTCGTATTTATCCTAATGCATTCTTTGCTATATTGCATAGCGATGAGAAGCAAAGATTTCACTTGGTGATTCGCTTGGACAAGAATGTTTGGCACAACATAGGCAATCAATATGATATGCCCTTCTCCATGCGTTTGGGAGTGAACCAAGGGCATACAGGACTCATGCATAACATCAGCCCAGAGAAGTTGAATCATAGATTGACTTCTATTGAGGCAAGATGTTTGGGACATGTTTTTCATGTTACCAGAAGGGAGAACTGGGCCAGCATTGAGAGGTATGGTTTGATGAGAGACCCTCAAAGTTGGAATAGAAGGAACAGAGGTGAAGGAAGAGATTATGTTCATTTTATGTACAGCAATCCACAAACTTCACTTTACATTCCTTTAGGCCCAGGTACAGTGGTTCCAAGGGATTATGGACAGCCTTTGTATGTGAAGCTTAATGTGATTCTTTGGCTTCGGGCTGGACGTCCTCTGTACTTCAGCAACAATGGAGTGGTGCTTGCACATTGTGATGTAGAGCCCACATACTTGGACATTAGTGTGGATGAACCACAACCACAGGATGCTCCAGAGCCAGCTAAGGAGTTGAGAAATCCTAAGTCCGCAGAGGAGATGATGGAGCTCATCAATAGTGAGAAGGTGCAACAAGAGAGAGTGCGAGGCTTGTTCGCCAGACTATCTATTGACAAGCCATATGCCAGAGAACTTCTCAGGAGGATTCATGCCGATGAACCTGAGACAAAACAAGTTAAGAGGCATATGCTTCTGTGGTTGGACAATCTGGATTTAGGTGCTATCGCCCGTTTTGTCCAATATGAGAATCATCCTGAACGTGAGTACAATCGGTCACGATTGAGGTCACGTCAGGTGATGTCAGAAGGCCATTATCTACAAGGATGGTCTTTGATTACACCTAAGGAGATTGATGATCGTGATCCTTGGAGTATCTTAGGCTATAGTGCTCCAAAGTTGATTGTCGATGGAGATGGTGTTACATCAAGGTCCTTGTTTATGGTGCACCCATTAGTTTTGAGCAAGGATCAGGCAAAACTGGTGAAGGCTGATGAGGAAGTGATTCGTTTTGACCACATTTGGAAGGACATCACTTCGCAGAGCTCAACAGCCAGGACTTCTGGAGAACCGCAACAAGATGAAGAAGATGACTCTGCTCATGTTGCTGAGCGTGAGATGACATGGTTCATTCAGAATGTCAGCAACCTGGTTCTCAACCCATGGATGGTATATGACATTGGCATGGTATCACTCCATGATCGTGTAGGGACACGTGTACTCCAGAGCACTGGAGAAGACGTGATCCTCGTGAGGGATTGGGACAGGTTGACAAGGCACCAGAGAGAATATTTTTGTAGAAGATACAAGTTGCTACGTCCAAGTGTTTATGGAACAGAGGAAGACCCCAAGACGTATGCACCGAGTTTTGAACCCGGAATTTCTCAGTGGATGGAGTTGGCGCAAACTGGATACCAACAGTTTTTCTTCATCCGTGCTTGGGAGAATGGACGCCGCTGGGCTGAAATTCTGACAGACCATGGTATTCAATCCATAGAACTTTCAAGCTTCTTGGATATGTGCAGAGATCCCAAATTGCTGGGTTGGAACTTTGGTATTCCAGAACCTCAGTGGGATAATTTTGGCAACACAGTGGAGGAAGCATTCAACAATCCTTTGTTTGCCAAATTGCACTATCGCTTCAAGCAGGAGGAAGAGATTGGTCGTGTCATGCACCTTGTGTCAGAACTTGTTTGTGACTTTTTCATCAAGGTGCTTCCCAAGTGGGTTCTTGACCATTCGATCTTGTGGGAAGAGTTTATGATCTTGGATCCAGACACAAATCTCCCAGCCTACAAGACTTCAGAGGCCGCGTTACAAGCAGAAAGGAATCCAGAGAAGTATCAGACACATTTTGCTATGAACTTCAAGAAATTCCGTTTTTCTGCAAGGATTGTGTGGTATTTGATTGACCGTGACAGGAATCATTTAGAGAGTTTTCTTCACAACTCCAACAGTAGATTTGTGCAACATGCATGCTATCAACTTCGTGAGTATGTTCAGGCGCGTGTTGCAGTTTCTGATCCCTTGTATGAGATGATCAAGAAGGAAGAGTTTGAACGCCAATACAATTCCAAGTTTTTGGAGGCGATTTCTTGCTCTCGTGTTGTAGTTGAGCCTGTAAGTTCAGGGACGTATGAGCCATCATCGAAGCTGAACTTAAAGGTACTACAAGACATCCTGAAGGGTATCTTCAAGATCCAGAAGGATGAGGAGCTTGCCAAAGAACGTGATGAAGAAGAAGAGCAGGCAGCTCAAAACATCTCATACCTGTTGGCAGATGATATGGAGCTTGATTTTGATGATGATGATGTTCCAGTATGGCGCTCCATTGTCGACAAGTATAGAGGAGGTGATCAGGTGCTACAGGGAGAAGCTGTGAAGATTACTCACCTGTTCAGGGATCAAAAGGACAATGAGAAGGCGACAGAAGCTTTCAGTTCAGAGAGGACAGATTTTTATGAGACCTCAGGACCTCTTCCAAGAACCGAGGGAGAAAATCTTGTAGAGGACTTGCTCACCAAGGATGTTGCAGAACAAGCTTTTGAAGCAGGTGAAGAAGTTCCTCCTTATACAAGAGTCTCCACTATCGCTGGTGAAGTCTATACTGGAAGTAGGACACTTCTAGAAGATGAGAATATGGAAGAGGAAGTTCCTGAAGAAGATCCTGCAGTTGAACCTGGAAAGGAACAAGAAATATTTGATGAAGATGCAGGTGTTTTTCCTTCAGAGGAACCAAAGATGGAAGTGGACCAGGAGGAAGCCAAGGAAGAGTCAACACCACACTTTCTGTCAAGAGAGATAGGTGAGGACTCAACTGCATCGCACTTACCATCAGGTGAGATGGATGCTAACCTTGATGATACTCTACGTCTGCCGAAATCTAAGAAAAGCCGCCTGAATAAAATACCTGATCCTCATTTTCATGAAGAAGTTCAGGATGATGCAACCATGGAAGAGAAGAAAGAGGCGGTGGAGAAAATAAAAGAGGTCAGAGAGGATGATGGAGAGAAGAAATTGGAGGCTGAAATCCAAGAATCTTTTCCATCTGAAGTAGTTGTTGAAAAGGATACAACAAAAGTTGACAATACCTATGAGTTGCATACTTCACCTTTGAAGTTGCTTGGAGAGCTTACAGGAGATCCAGGTATTGGCCTTTATCAACTATGCTTCAGGGAGACTCACGCAAGATTGCTGAATCATGTTTGCTTCAGAAAAGGTGAGATTTCCCATCCTCATTATCAGTCAAGGATCAACGAGAATGATTTTGTTCGATCCATTCGTAATGTCTGTCCAGTACCTCCACCTGATTGTTATGAACATGAACCAGAGCATGATTTGAAGAGATTCTTTATCAATGATGATCGCATCATTTATTTGGATGGCAAGTATCAGGTCGATCCAAAGGCCCTTGAAAGGGCAGGACATGCTCGAGAAGAATTGGAGGAGACGAAGAAGGAACTCAAGAAGGAACTGGAATCATATGGTCCCAAGGGACCCAGTTGGGACTTTGTCACCTTCTATGAAGAGCTGTGCAGAAGGTTCCTCAAGGGAAGAATAGAAGAACCATATGGAACTAACTTATTGGCCAGCTCAGAGTCCTTGACATTTTTATCCTGGAACTATGGCAACATGGTTCGTGGTCAGAAGTACACCACACCAAGGTTTCTCCAAGGACTTGATAGTGCAATGAGGCCACGCAAACAGAGCGCCATGTCACTTCAGAATGAGCAATTTGAGAACAACCTTTTCTTCAACATGCTCTTCTTTCTACGTGCACATGTCGTGATTCTCCAGGAAGCTCATCTTCTTGTTCCTGCCAAGGAATTTATTGAGCAAAAGAATTGGACAGTTTGTTTCAATGATTGGGAGAATCTTGCAGTGATGGCTAGATTGGCACCAGGTGGATATGTCAAGATCATTGCTGGACATGATCAAGAACTTGGTCACTGTGAACAGCGTGATGTAACTTGGGCTATCTACGAGATTTGTTTTGGAGAAACAAGGCCTCGTCAAGATTTCAAGGATGCAGACTTTGAATTTGATGACTATGGTCCTGAGAACAAGCGTGTTCCACTTACTCGAGCGAACATGCATACCATCAGAGTCTGTAATTATCATGTTGATACACACCGTGCTGTGGATGCCCACCTACTGACAGGAGAACAGACAGCATTGATGCTTTACGAGTGTTTTGTCTATGAGGTGGACATCATTTCTGGTGATGCAAATAGTTTGGCCTACAGAATGTCTGGGTACAAAAGGCAGCCAATGGCTAACTACTATTACAGCACCATGCAGCATTGGATCCGCAGGTTTTCAGAAGCTCGTGTAAAAGCAGATCCTGGTATCAAAGCACCTATTCCCAGAACATTTTACAGTTCAACTTCACAGGTCCTCAAGAAGTGTGAAGTTTACTTTGATAAACTCTGGGAAGAATACGCTACTGTTGAAAAAGAAGAATACCAAGGATCACAGCTTGGCGATACATGTTTGTCTACCATTGTTGAATGGGGTCATTCAATGAGTGAAGAGGAATATGAAAATTCCACAGTGAGCACGAAGGAGTTCATCTGTAATTTTTCAGAGAACTTTGCTATGATTGACACGGAGGTTATGTGCTCAAGGCCCACTGACGAGGACAGTCATGGTCCAATGTTTATTTCACTCAGACCAGCTTCCTTTTCATCTGGAGACAGAAGACAGTATCGCATGGGAGCAACGCTTCATGAGGCGAAACTGCGGAGGAAGGAGAAACAGAAAGAGAATAAAAGGAAAGGAAGGCCGCCAACTTCTGATCAAGCAACTTCATCGTTTGCAGCGGCATAATTCCTGAGCGAAGGCTAAAATTTAAATGATGGCTAGGAAGTGAAGATACTTCTGGTTACAGTTGATACTTTGCTTCCAGGCTTGACTTTAAGTTGCCAGGCTGAAGTTTTAATAAATTCTGGTTTGCAATGAGGAGAAACTTTTTATCAAAGAAGATACTCCTGCATTCCAGGTTTATACGCTTTAGCATGCAGATAGGTATGGACAGTTTTGCATAACTGATGATATCTATCTCAGCCGCTTTTTCTGAGATGATCTCTAATGGACAACCAGTCATGGTTGATGATTAAGTCATTTTATGATTTGCAATTGTAGTGCAAGTTTTTTTTGTACATACATTTGCCGGTATCTCCTTCTTGTGTTTTTGATGTCAATGAGAAAGAGTCCTTTTGATGCAGTTTTATTTTGTCTGTGGATGAAAGCGGTCGAGACCACGTCACGAGAAGATTATTCCTCGGACCGTACGCTCCTTGCATTTTGCAAGGCATTTTAATTAATTGCATTTGTGCGGTCTTGGGTTTTTGTTTCCTTGTTACGCGAGTGTCGTTTGATTCTTTTATAGGTCTCTGTAGAGAAAAAGCCGCTTTCCCTTTTTAGTTTGATTTAGCTCAGGCCCTAAAGAGCTAGTGAGCGCCGGTACATGGTATCTCCGCCTGCGAAAAGTACAGTCTCCAGCCGAGGTACATTATCGTTTTGATTTTGTACTTGAGGTGAGTCAGCTATTGCTCCCTCACTGTATTTAGTAGCTTTGAGATTACCTTCTCTATAGTGTGAAACACACTGGATTAGGTAAGTACATGGCACCGTAGTTTTCTTTTAAGTTGCTAGAGCTAGCTGGACTGTTTTAGCCTTGCAGTAGAAAAAGAGTATGCGACATACGCAATCAGCTAGAAGTGGACATGAATCTTGTGCCTGCTGAAAAGTAGAGCCTACCTGTACAGGGTTCCACTCCAACAGCTGATATAGTGTGTCCATGCTTGACTGCTTCAAGGCTCAAAGAGCAAGAGGATAAGACTCTGCGCATAAAAGACGCTAGCGGTCTGCACCTCTACCGTGTACGCCCTAGTCACTCTTTCACCCCCTCCCCCCTCTAAAATCAATTCTCTCCTGGAGAACGTCTTCGTGAGCCTCTCATGATTTCAGGATAGTTGAAACCCTCTTGAACATTCAGAAAGAGTGAATATGAAATTCTAATCACGAAAGGTGTTCCCCGAGGGGATACATAACTAGAGTTTGTTTTGTGAAGCACGTCAATTCTCTCCTGGGGAGCGTCTTCGTGAGCCTCTTATGGTTTCAGGATAGTTCAAATCCTATGATGTTCCGAGTCAATGCTCACCGATGATCTGAGCCATGGGGCAAGTTTGTTTTCCTAAGAATATTTTTGAACATTTCGAGAGCACATGTTTGAACATTAACATATGAACATATATTTACGAAAGGTCGCCTCCGAGGGGATAAATCACCATGTCGAACATTGCATTTTTGTTCCTGCCTCTCGCGTTCTCTTCTCTTCCCGCTGTCCTACCTTTCGTGTCTCCCTCCTCTCAAGTTTGGTAAACAGTTGTCAAGCATTGTCAAGCTTCATTTTGTTTGGACACGGTTGACCCATGTTGAACCCACAGAGAACCGTGTGGTCGCCCTTGTCGTGAGGGTTGTCATGTTGAACCGGCCCGTGTTCGACCGTGTTCGATCGTTTTCGCAGTTATCCATGGGGCCGGTGCTCGACCAGAAGCTGGAAGACTTCAAGCGGCAGCGAGGCGAAAGAGTTGGAACATTCGAGTCTTTGGTGGACCATGGTGGAACAGCAGTTCTTGGAATCGCATGGAATGTCCGAGCTCTTTTAAAGGAACTGAAGCACTGCAGCATGTCATGTAGCATGTCAGGATTTTTTAGAGGTATCGCCATCGCCTCCGAGAAAATCAGGTATTCCTCGCAAGATAATGACACCTCCTCCGTTCTGGATTGTTCTTGATGCTAGTAGTTCCAGTCTATGCAGCAATGCATGCTAACCCATGCTTGTTGCAGGCGCAGCAAATTTCTTTCTGTGGTTGCCATTCCTAGTCTATCCTAGTCTTATACAGAGGGTTGCTGAAAGAGCAACAGTATTTTCCATGATTTTTCCATGGGGAATGTTTAAGGACTGCACTTTATATCACTTTGCTGGCCTGGCTCTCAGGTATTTGCTTTTGTGCGAGGAAGAAGGGCCTTTACCTTATCGTGTGGCAGCCGCTTTCTGCAAAGTTGGAGGGTTGAGGTGAGTCGGCTTTCGCAAACCGCAAACCTTCACTTTCTAGTGTGTGAATCTCATGCGGGTCCTTTGACTCAAGGCCAAATGTTTTGACCAGTGATCGAAGGGATTCGCAGGGCCGTTCTGTGCAGTCGCACGCTTGATTGATCAAAGGTGGGCATGCACACGGCAGGTATTCGATGTAGGGTCAGAGGCGTCTTATCCAATTGCAGCGAGCACGGCGAATTTGGGAGAAAGGGACACAGGACTCATAGGACTTGTTTGTATTGAATAATTAACAAAATAATCAAAGGACTTGCTGTAACATGCTAGCTCCTTGACATGACATCGTATTGCTTGAGTACATGTCGAAAAGTGTCGCAGCACTTCCTGCAACTTGCAAAGCATAATGTGTGTTGAAAGCTACATTCTAGAAGCACGCGCTTTGGACACAACATGACACACCACAGTACTTTCTTGATGTTTCTTGTGTTCAGCACAAGTTGGACGTATTTGCACGTAGTACGACTTACACGCAATACTGCGCCAAATCGAAATTATATGTCATAGATTGGCTCCTCCAAGAGTGATTTTAAGGAAAGCTTCTTTGTTGCCTTGGGCACATTATGCTTCGTGACAAGAGTGGTATCGCCGGACATTGCAGGCAGGGGTGGTTGGGAGCCGGGAGGGTGTTTCTTTTTCTCAGTTTCCTTCAATGAAATGCAGAATATTATCAGTTGCTTTTGCTTGAGTCAAAAGTCTAAGTCCAAGCGTCTGCAGCCTTTCAACAGCTGGACTTATATGGAAGTCCTAACATCATTTGTTCAAATTGTGCAACTTTGTTTGACCGCGAACAAGCAGCCTAATCATATTGCTTGCAAGCACACATGCACAATTTGTCACTTTTGTAAAAAACAAGAGAGCCTTTGGAGTTATATCCAGTGCTGCTTTCCAGTGGCCATTCGTCAGTCCACACAATTTCTGCGGAGCGTATCGCCGCGTTCAAAGAGGTGATCTCTACCTGAAAGAAGTTGAGGATGTCGTGAATATATCCTTCTTCATCAAGTTCTTGCTTCTCTTCTGGTTTCTTGGATGAAGACTGTTTTGTGACATCTTCAAGTGAATCAAGTGCAAGTCATTTGGCCGAAGATTGTTTGAAGCCTTTCATTTTTGCACCCAGGATCAATGAATCCAGCATGTCCTGGCTTTTCAGTGGCAGCGGGGTCTTAGACTTGGCTAGCTGCTTGCCGGTGCTTTGCATCCCAGCCAGACTCATAGGCTGGGACTGTGGGAAACCCAGACTGTGGAAACTCGTCTTTGCAGACTGAGACGTGTGGAGACTCGTTTTCGTAGGAAACGCGAGACATACGTAGTTTTCAAGGCAAGAGACCGAACGCAGACGAGAAACACAGAGACCTTGAGCACATTTGGTCTCTTTTGCTTGGTCTTTGTCTCACACATAGTCACATAGTCGTTAGTCTCATTGTGTTTAGGACAAGTATATAAGAACATAATAGTCTAGTGCAACGATTCTGGCCTCTGGCGGTACATGAACATCCAGCTGCGGGACATGGCAAATCCAGTCAAGCTGCCACCCCAGTGCTTGCAGATGACTTGGGAGACTGCGCACATGGCAGGTGGTCCAAGCTTGGAGCAGACGACAGACTTGCTTCAGATTGGCCGTTTTCTACGCGCTTTTGCAGCAAAACATGAGAGTCAGAACGAGCCCAATAGCTCAAAGCTCCAGGACGAGACGTGCCAAACGTGTAAAGCCGATGAGATGTTTACTTGATTACTTACATCAGCGTGTGGTTAGTATCTAGATAGTGTGGTTATTGCACATATATGTGTACATACAAGCATGCTATGTACAGTTACAACCTAGCTATATTAGGATATAAGTCTTATATGTTTTGTATGTGTGTTGTCAGACTTAGTAAGTGGAGTGCGTCACATGTATCCAGTTGTTATCTTCAGCATCTAGTTATGACACTTATAAGTGTGCAGGTGTCATTTACAAGTTCAACATCGTAAGTATACTAAGTGGAACATGTCAAACATATAAGTGGAACATGTCACACTTACAAGTGCAAAACATGAATACAAAACAATGCTTACATGTTTTAGAACAAGGCCTCAAACAGGTCTGCATCGACATGCATCACGTGAAAACATTGTCACACATGACTGCAAGCACTCTTCATATTTTACACTCGCAGGGCTCGTTCAGGTACTAGCACGATGGCATCGCTCTCCACTCGGGAGTAAGGAACCGATTCTCGAAGACACTGCACCTCCACCACGACCGGATTCTCTGCCACTTTGTACATGAATCCATGGACGTGCTCCCAGAGGCTGACCACAGAGATGCACCTGTCTTCGACCTGAAAAAAGTTCCAAGCTTCTCCCACCACAAGCCGGCCCTCGACCAACAAGACGCAACAGTCCTTGCGAGAGATGACGAATCCCTCCGCGCCAACTACACTGTTCGATGTCAGAACATCGGAAGCTTCTCCGGCCACTTGCCTGAAGTTTTCCATCATCCGCTTTGCCGGCTTTTTGCCATCTAGAAGTCCGACAGTGGCACGAGGCACCGAAGAATGCTGGCGAAGGCCTGACAGCTCATGGTAGACAACGTCTTTCAGCAACGATGTCTCCCATGTGGAGCCTGCATTCAAGTGATGGTTGGCAAAGTTCTTGAGTACTTTGTGCTTCCTTTCGTGCGTTGCGCACGACAACAAAGTACCATGACGCCGAAACATGTTTTCAAGATGGAGCGACATGTGGAACTTTGGCGTCCAGTGATCAACGCCGTACATTTTCTGAAATGCCTCAAGGTGTTTTCTGATTGCACCTCCCAAGTCTGAGAATGGGACAGGTCGTCCTCTTGAAATCTGAGTGCAAAGATCAAGCACGCGGCATAGACAAAAGAACGATTCGCACGCATTACGAAGCTCAAGGTTTGCTTCTTCAACGACATACATCAGTATGAAAACACGAAGAACGACCAGAACGTTGAGAGTTTCAGACCCTGATGCTTTTAGTGGTGAATCACTGTCCCTCTTGGTGAAAACGTCCTTTGGAGCACTTCCTCGAATTTGCGATGGCCAATTGAACCGGTTGCAAAAGTCATTGATGGCTTCAAGCTTGTGCCCATACACGTGTAACACTTTGAGGAACAATCCACACTCAATGTTTGCAATACCATGCACTACATAGATGTGAAACCAATCGTACTGGATCTTGTCGATCATCGAGCTTCCATGAACCGGGTCTAGCAGGAGGCCACCCTCAATCAAATTGTATCCTAGACTTTGCTCAAGCTTGTCATAGGCTATCTTGCTCAGCAATGGTTTCTGCTCCTGCAAGTGGGCCAAGATCTTCTGCATGCTCTCGTTCGTATGCGGCACAAACTTGCTGAAGTCCGTGGAAGTATACGACACAAGCCAACCAGCCCTGTCGTGAGTCTCCAAGTCCCGAGTCACGCAGTTCCGGCACAAGCCACAGTTCAATGTGCCTGTCGCCCCCTTCATCTCCACTGTCTCCTTGATTGCCTTCTCATCGCTGATCAAGATCGACAGCTTGCAGCATAGTACAGTCCCAACCTTACCAAGAGGCAGTCCAGTAGACAATGAAGGGGTTCCTTCAAACAGGATGCCAAACAAGTGCCGCCAAAGAACTGACAAGCCCCCAATCCGGTTGACCTCCACGCTGCGAGCTGCGCAAAGAGTGAACCACATGTGTTCACTTCCAAGCGCATGCCTGCCCAACTCCTGGAAGCTGTAGTAGATCACCTGGACCTTACGCCTATTCAAATGACGAAGTTGGTTTCCAGGGCTCACTTCATCAGAATAAAGGCAAAGTTTCCAAGGGCTGGACAGGCTGCAGGGATTCTCAACCAAGCATTTCAGAACATGCTCTCGCAGCGGCTCGCAGTTGTCTATTGCCACCTGCAACATAGCAAAAGGATCAATATATGACACTGTCAACGGTGGCTCTGCGGTATTGCTGGCTTTGATGACGATGGTCTTGATCAAATCACCTGATGTGGAACCAAGGTCGCTCAGAAAATCATCCCTTGCCCGCTTGAGGCTGCGTGTGGACACAGGATTGTCTTCAGGAATCAAGCCATCCGCTATCAGTTCTGTCAAGACAGCCGCCAACCCAGCTTTTGAGACGTAGGACCGACGGCCCAATTCGGCCAGCTGATGCTTAGACCATGGCATGTCTGTCAAACAAACTTCAAAACATGCAAGGAAAAAACATGTTTTTTGAACTTCTTTGATCCATGCCGTGAGGTGTCCTTCAATGAGATATATGTATAGTGAGACTCGAACGTCGCTTCACGTGTAGCCTGCCGCCATGCATGCATTGTATGAAACATGACATGTCATGAAACATAAATATACGAACTTATTTGATCCGTGCATGAGGTGTCGTTCGATGAGATCGTTCGTCACTTCACCTGGTGCAGCCTGTCGCCACGCATGCATTGTATATAGGAAACATTCCATGTCACGAAGCATAAATACGAACTTCTTTGATCCATGCTTGCATGAGGTGTCGTTCAGTGAGACTATGTAGTGAGATCGCTTGTCACTTCACCTGGTGCAGCCAAAAGCCATGCATGCATGGCATGAAACATGTCATGACGAGTCATGAAGCATAGAACGAACTTCTTTGATCCATGCTTGAGGTGTCGTTCAGTGAGATCGTTCATCACTTCACCTGGTGCAACCAGTCGACAAATTTACATGGCCTGACATGACACATATATACATGGCATATCACGGCACGAAACATGACATGAAACATGCAAGGCGTCCAAAAAAAGAACACATGCTTTTTCAGCGTTCATCCTGCGCACTGCCCCTACATCAGAGTTCGATGTCGTGCAAACAATGTTCCCAATACAAATTGCATCTTCGTCGCGTTTCAACGGAAACAGGACTGCCAAGAAAGATCTATGCTAATACATCTCACACAAAGCATGAAGGGCTGCACACCTTGAAACGACACTTGTAGCAGCCATTCGGCCTGAGCGCTTTGCGCCCATGCTTGCCAATGCTCTTGTAGTACTCGCGGTCCTTCTTCACAGTCTTTGCATCCTTCTTGATGACCTTGCCCTTGGGCTGCTTCTTCATGGCCATCTTCTTTGCAGCCACCTTCTTCATGGCCACCTTCATGACCATCTTCTTCATGGCCTTCTGTGGCTGAGCCTTAGCCTTGGCCGTAGCCTTGGCCTTGGCCGTAGCCTTGGCCTTGGCCTTGGCCTTTGCCGTAGACTTGGGACGCCCTCGTCGAGGCTTGGGCTCAGCATCTTCGTTGTCCAGCTTCGTTTCGCTTGCCTTTGTCTTGAATGCCTCCATCATCAATCGTGCTTGCTCTTCTGGCGACAAAGCATCAGAAGCACCCTTGGAGTTGACATCTTTCTCATCCTCAACCGGGAGTGCACTGCCTTCGACTCGTGCCGCTTTGGTTGGCTGAGACTCAAGCGCTTCAGAGGCACATGGCTGAGAATCTTGCTCTGTTTCTTGAGGAGCCGGCAAAGCACCCTGCGGCTTCAGAATCTGCAGGTTTTTCAGACTGCCCTGGTTCTGCGTGTTCTGAGACTGCATATTCATGAGCATTTGTGTGTGGTGCTGCATCATGTTCATCATCGATTGCAGGCTGTTGGGCATCATGCAGTTCATGTAGTTCATGCCGCTGGTACCGTTCACGCCGTTCATGCCATTCATGCCAAACATGCCGTTCACGTTGTTCAATGGCCTAGCGCTCTTCCGCAGCGTGACAGCCACATCATCGGTCTCCGTGAATGTTAAATAGAGGCCACTTGGTTCCGCACAACTATAAACTTTCCTGACGTGACATGACATGACACGACATGACAATGAGTTGAACTTGACATGAGAGAACAAACGTCGACTCTATAATATTGACATTCAGACGTATGACATGTCTTTAACGAGGCCATGGCTCTTGTGAATCTCAGCAGGCAACTCCTTGGGATCTGCAGGGAGCTCCACATAGGGGAGTTTACACTTGTGGCTCCTGACCTTCAGTCTGAGCAACCGCTTGAACTCATTCAGCACGGCATAAAAGTTGGCATGCCCAGTACCCTCTCCACTAAGTGCAAAAATCGTTTTCACGATGACACCACACGAGGGCTCACTCGGCAGGTGCAGCATGAGACGAACACACATATCGACCACTGCATTGAGCTTGATGCTCATGTTAGCTTTGCTTCGCATGAGTTCAACGTCCTGGGTAGTCAGATATGGTGAGAAAGATGTGACTTTCTGACTCTGTCTCTTCTCCTTCGTATCGCCATGGTCCCAAGATGATGTCAAAGCATTTGCCAATGCCTCCTTGTTCTCCTGACTCCACGGGCCCCCGTTCAAAGTCTCCAGGATCTTGGTGCTCTCTGTCATGTCCCAGTGTTGGACAGCAATTTTCTTGCAGAGGCCCATACACTGACTGTCCCTCACTTTCTCAGACATCGTTCCCAAAGTCGATGCCTGAGCATTGAGGAATTGATGCACCGCCCTGACGTCACCAATCAGTGCTTCCATGGTGTCAGGCAAGCAGAAAGCTAAATGCAAGACTGCCGGACGTTTGGAAATCTTGGCACAGCAGGCGAGAGTGCATGTGAAGGCTAAGCGTCACATGCAGAACGTGACATGAACTACAGAACTACATGAGCGAAGACATGCCATGACTCAAAAGAGCTCACACAAGACTGGCAAGTACATTTACATGCAGTGCATTTACAAAACGTGACACGAAGTACATGACCAAAAACATAACATGACTCACAAGAGCTCGTGCAAGACTTGAAATGCACATACAAGACTGAATGCATGAAGCCGTCGTGTCGTTTAAAGGCAAACAATTGTTTCTGCATATTATAAGTTCATCTCTTGTTCGTGATTTGCACTTGCGAATGTTTCTCAAGGTGGTTCAAAAACGCACTCGCTGTGCAGAGTCCAATCGCATGACTACACCTACGAAAGTCGTCCTACGAAAGTCAATCCGAATCAGAGCCCATTGGCTCGTCTGAACCCTCATCTTCAGAAGCAAACCACTGTGAGCTGCTCGCTGAGCTCAGGGGCTGTGTGATGGGCACCTCCGCTGAGACATCAGATGCCTCCGCACCTTTCCCCTTCACATTCTTTGCCTCACGTTTCAGGTGCGTCTTGAGCACATTCAACTTCTTCTGCTCTACCTGCCACTTCTTCTTGTCGTAGTCAAAAAGCAGCGAAGACATCGACTTGTCCTCTCCGAGCTTGACGATGGATTGTGAAGTCATTCCTTGTGGTGCGCAATCCATATCGAAGCACTTTTGAACAAAGTCCTTAAGCCCTTGTCGAATCAATGTCCGATCCTGACAGTTTGGATTGTGTATGCCTGAAACTTTGACACATGATCCATGTGTGTGTTTGGGAAACCAACCCAATACATGGAGTTTGTATAAAAAGTATATATTAAAAAAACATGGCGCATGAGGCACGATGTTTAATTCTCAAGTCATGAGTTGTGATATGAACGCATCAAAAATACATACGTATAAGATATCATGTTGTGACCGCAGTAGAGCCCAAGGTTCATGAGCAAAGTAGAACTTGCTCAGCACGTGGTTGCCACTCATCGCCCAACGCCACTTCACTGCCACCACGCCCAGCTCCTGGTTCGTCACCACTTCGTTCAGCACCACGAAGGTCCTGTCCACTGCCTTCCGAACCAGGATGTCCTTGTACTTGGCGCCTACGTGGGCATAATGCATGGTCTCAATGCCATCAACTTCAGTGTCACCAACCCACACGTATTTGTGGTTGTTGAACGTGAGGCCAGAGACGCTGATGAAGATAGGATTCCTCTCTTTGAGGCGATCAGCGTGGCCATTCCACAAGTTGCTCCATTGGCCTGCCTTCACCTTCATCTGACGTGGCTTGACCTCCACGTGCTCATCGATGAAGGCTTTCTCCCAGATCTCCTGATTCTTTGGAGCCATCTTGGTGATGCCCATAACTTGGAAGCTATGTCACGTGTGCCAAAAATATATCACAACAGAATCGTTGAGCCTGCTCTGCCCATGCAAGTTGAACAATCAATCTTCATCCCAAACATGATTCATGCATGAAGGCCATCATTGCAACAAGTCTCAGGAAGTCATGTGTTGTGAGCATGACACATGTCAACAAAAGCATTGGCACAACAGTCTCACAAAGTTGTGTGTTCAGCAACGGGTTACCGTGTCAAAAGGAGATCACGTCACACGTCAACAAAGTCATTGGCACTACATTATACATTCCCTTCAAGGACATGAGCTGAGACAATATGGCATGCGTGAACAGTGACTGTGCGTGTTCCCTTCTGTTCTCACTGCATGAACCTTGCATGCGCTATTCACCCCCCTGATCCTATATCACCTGGATCAGATCACCCAGACTGAAACCTAGACAAGACATCCTCTATACACAGCTTGGCTGATGATGTCTTGCCAAAACACCGCTTGGTGGGAACTTTGTCCTCTCTAAGCATTGCGGGCGACCACATCACTGTCTCAGGTGGAATCTTCATAGGGCATCCCATGAGGAGACATTCAACCCGGATGGGTGAGCTGAAGGATGGGATCAAATGCGCCTGTACTGCCATGAGCCTGGCATCCAATTCAAGGTCTTGCCACTGAACCTCTACACACGCAGGCCATCTGTCCAACAAGGCTAAAGGCTTTCCATTCATGAGGTAGTACGATGCATAGGGGTAGCCATCAGCATGCCAGTTCATGCGACATTGCACCACCACCACGCCCGCCATGGTGTCTGGAAGCTTCAGCTAAGAACTAGTTCACGAGCCTCCTATGTAAGCCCTGCAGTCGGATGCAAGCATCCTGCCGCGAGCTATGTCATGTCATGACATGAGTCTAAACATGTTCACAGTGATATCATGTTCCACGAACCCTCATGAGGTGACGTGAGACAAATCACAATTACAAAGTGTCGTGTCATGACTGAGGATGATGAGTTCTGCATGTCCATGCACCTATCTCACCATGACTTCATGTCATCACAGCGATTGCGCACAGGTTCATCATATACTGTTTACATATGTTTACATAACAGCATATACATACACCATATTGTGTCCACTCTGTTTTGTGTGTGAAGACTGCATGTGAAAATAGATTTGTTTGAACAAAGCTTCATGTCATCTTCATAAACGTTCACAATTCACAACACAATAATATCATTTTCACCACCAACACCAGCATGGATCAGTGTGAGTCATTGACTTACTGTGTGTCCTGTGACATTTGTGTACATGGCGTCTACGCCGTCCCACATGTCCTGTACCTTGCGACCACCCTGTTCCACACATCCTTCCTTACACTGCAAACCCTGTGGAGCTGACTTTTCTCTCGTCTATGGGTGAAACATGTCATGACCACTCTTCGGCCCCTGACACCGTGCCACCTGCCACCATGTAGCTTGATTGCCATGAGGTTGTCAAGTGACATGCAAGTATGTTGGACTCTAGATAGGTTCAAGGTGAGACTTGTTTAGATAGGTTTAAGGTGTTCGAGGTCTTCAAGGTGTTGGGGTTGAGATCATGATGGTACATGGTGGCTTCATCAACTTTGGAAATCGTGCCTTCAACCGAGTGGACTATGGGGTTTCCCGAATGGCCCAACGGTGCAAGAACCCGGCATTGGCACAGATTGTTACATACATTTGGAACCAGGTCAATCCATGAACAACAGAACAGCACATGTCGAAACACGTCTGAACACAATAGTTCAACGCATTAGAATTCATATATATTCATGTCAGGATTGTGCCGCCAGCGGCTCCGTCAGACCATTCACCCTGCAAGAACACCAACAATTGATCAAACATAATGCTGAAAAAATATCTTCAACAATCGATGTTTACGATTGCCGACCCGAATCCCACACTCCACTCAACAACTACGCCGTGATGTAGATTCTGGAACTTCATCAATCATCAGCTGATATTGAGCTTAGATGTAAAAACGTGTTTTTTTATAGATTGATAAAAAACTATGAAATATGTTATTTTTTTTATAGATTGATAAAAAAATCTGATTATAATACAATGTTTTTTATAGATCAATAAAAAAAATTGACAAATTAAGCTCATTTTTTATAGATCAATAAAAAAAATTAACAAATTAAGCTCATTTTTTTTATAGATCTATAAAAAAATACTATTGATAAGGTTATTTTTTTATAGATTGATAAAAAATGATATTTTCCAAATCTCATGAGTTCAATCAGATTGATGAATTCCATACTCCACACCTTGAACTTCCTTGCTTCCACGGCCCGTAAACCACAACCATGCCGGCTTGCAATATAATGTATATATGTCTTTGAACTAGACGTAGCCAGGAGGTTCAGAAGTACTCGGCGTCACCACCAGAAAGTTTTTCGGCATATCCACCAGTAGGCAGTTCAACCGTCACCAACCCATATTTATTGCTTTGCCTGCACGGTCGTGGCTCTCAGCCGCATCAGATGTGTCAAACCCTGGGAAACGGTGCAACGATATGACGTAGCATTACTGTTCATGCATGTGTAATCATCCATGACTGTCCATCCATGATTGTCCATGAAACTCAGAAGTGTAATCATTCACAGTGTCATGGAGGACTCATGAAACAAGTTCATGACTCATGTCATGGTTGGAATGACCATGTGATGTCATGTTGAGTCTACATGCATTGTCAACCCTCTCAGCTCAGAGTCCACGCCTATACCATCAAAATGATGTTCATAGAGTTGGCATGGCCTAGGCGTGACAGTTTCATGCAACATGGCTAGACATACTCTCCGGAGTGTATGTGGTGGGTGGAATGGTCATAAACTTCTGTTGCATGGTAAACAGCTGTTTATTTTTTATCTCATATATCACTCTGTATATGTGACTCTCACTGAAGAGAACTGATCTCAAGGACCACACCAAAGCCTCTGTGCTGGTCAATGGCCTGGGCCGGGAAGTGAGGAACACGTTTGACTTGATGGCAAGGTCATTGATGAGCTTGAGGTTTTAAAGATTGTTGTGGCCAACCCAAGTGTGACCCTGAACCACATGCGTTCACTTCCCAGTGTCTTGCAATTCCATGAAATGAAACCTTCACGATGCGAGTAACACATTTGACTTGATCTGAAGTCCCACACCACATCAAGATGTGAAGAGCTTACCCATTCATGGAGCCTGAGCTGAAACCATGGACCGTGTATGAACTGAATGCTTGCGATGCATGAGTCATACATTGAGGACATCACCATCATCCTGCTGGTTCTCCATAGGTGGTCCATCACCAGGGCTGCCCAACGTGTTCGACCTTGAAATCATGTCAGTTGACAATAGTGCAAAACGATGGACGCGCAACTACGCTGAGATCAGCGCAGTCCCCGTGCCAGAAACCAGGACTCAGCAACAATGGGCAATGACATGAAGTGTGACAAACATGTCATGGACACTTGATGTCATGAAGCTTCCAATGAGTCTGCTACTGCTTCCACTGATGTTTGAAGTGTTGCATCAACACCTCCTCGCCCGCGAGTGCGTGGTCGCTCTCGTCCGGATCCAGGCCTCAAGAGAAGAATGAATGAAAAACAAACCAGAAGCTATATGCATGACTATGCATGTCTCACCACAGGTCCCGACGGCCACCACTGACCTTGATGGTCCCAGAAGCCCTGCACCGCGACACCTGAAGGACATGAGTATATACATGTTGCATGACACATGGCGTGACGATATGAATTACCTCAGCTCCTAACCATGCGGCGTGGCTCTTGCCCATGGTGCCTTTGGTGGCATCATCGTAGGCATCATCTGGGGCTGCATCTGGGGCTGGATCTGGGGCGGCATCTGGGGCTGCATCTGCATCTGGGGATGCATCTGCATGTGGGGCTGCATCTGCATCTGGGGCTGCATCTGCATCTGGGGCGGCATCATCACCATCATGTAAGGGCCTGGTGGCTGGCACATCATCTGCATTGGCATGGGTCCCATGTGCCCTGCCGGCCCTGCCATCGGACGCGCCACTGGCTGTGGCGGTCGTGGAAATGGCGGAGGAGGCGGCGCCGGGGCTCGAGGGGGTGGAGGAGGCGGCGCCGGGGCTCGAGGGGGTGGCCTTTGCTTTGCCGGTGCCACTGCCGGAGGCGGCTGGTTGATGATCGCGAAGGAATCGCGAGCATCTGCATGCTCCTTGCCATGAATGCTTTAGAAACATGACATGTATATGAGACATGAACACATGGAGCGCATGAGACATGAGGCCATGAAGTGCACATGACGTGAAGGTGATTGCATGCAGTCTCAAGCCACCTCATCTTCAGCTTCGTCAGCCACTTTCACCTGGCAACGGTGCTGGCTTGATATCATGTTGTATATCACTCCTTAGAAGAAAGGACTATAAGAACACATTGAAACACCTCCTCTTCTTCGTCAGCTGCAGATCTGCCATGATCCTGGTATTGACTATATACATTGATAATGGTTTCACTATATATATATATATACATTGATAATGGTTTCACGTCTGACTCCCCCTTTGATGATTGTGCGATGCACACTCACGGAACGTCCTCCACATCTCGTCTTCTGGATGATGCAGCCGTGGATGATTCGGATGTCTGGCCTGCCAATGAATATATGTTCAATGCTGTTCATGCATCATTTCATGTCTTGTGCAAATACAAGGAACGCATGCCTCATCGTCCTTCCAGATGTCAGCCGCCTGATAAACATATAGCATGCATGTGTGCAATGGTTGAGTGGTTAGGGACATGTCGTCGTCGATGTATTGCATATAACCTGCCTTGCTCTTGGCTCTCAAAGTCTTTGGCTTTGGAGCACCCTCTCCATCATCAGCAGGAGCCTGACAGGCAAAGGCATGACATTCCAGCATCGTGTACGTGGTGTCTTCTGCACCTTGCGCTTGCGTCCTAGCGCTGGTCGAGGATCTCGGTCAAATAGAGGACCTTTCGATCCCTTTGCCTTTGCCTTCGACGTAACTAGCACGCAAACAAAATATATATGTCCTTTTTGAATGCTGTCGAATGTGTTTACGGCCTGGTCCACCGGCATGGACTTCTTCTTCGGAGGATTCTTGGGAGGCGTCTTTGGCGGTGGAACCTTATGGGGATAAGGGATTGCGTGAGGTGTGCATTGGACATGTCAAGTTTCATTTGCATCCACCAAGGTTGCAACTGCCTTTGCTTTGCCAGGCGGAGCCTTATAGCAAACACGTGAAAATAGATTGCATGGGTGGATATAGACTGTCAAAAAGGTCCCAACTTCATCAGAGCTTTCACCGTCATCCTCCTGGCGTCATGATTTAGGTACAAGATATCCATTTCATGACTTCTAGAGTGCATGGATCCAACATCACATGTGACTTCATGACGGTCACCTGAAGCGTCACCTCCAGCGTGGATTCGACCCAGGTGTGGCCGAGTCTTCGTTCCCATCCTGCGCATACTTCCACAACCATGCAATGTCATAACGCCCACGCATGATGTAATGTCAAGTCTCATGCAAGAATGGCGAACATGGTGATCCATGACAACGGGGTTCGATATAACCTGTAGAAGGATCCTCTATACACAGCTGGGTAATGCTCAAATGATCCACTCCTCTGTGCGGCGGATCGTGCGACCTCTCCAAGTTTCTGAACCAGGCGTCACCTGCGCCCAGGACACATGTCCACACGTTCATCGTTTATCACGTTTTATCGACTCATGTCTTACATGTCATGAATCATGAACTCCGCCTTCAGAATCTTGGATCCTCCATGCCTTCTTGGAGTTCCAACTCAAAGTCGTGCCCTCCATGTTGGCGAAGCCCTGCACGCGGCGATTCAAATACTCTAAGATACATGTAACGGAGTAACGCATGCCATGTATGTTTAGTGAAAGGCTCAACCCCATGAGCTGCAATGAACATGTGATATGTACAGCCCAAATAGATATATCATGTTCATGTTTCATGATTCTTCATGTTTTGACTGGGTGCCTCTTCCGAGGTCCCCATGAGGCCATCGGCCAGCTCCAAGATCTCGAAGATCTCCATTTCATCATCCTGTGATGCCAACTCTTGAATACATATAACCGTCCATCTCTGGAATATTATATATTGTCAACTCATACTGCAGTTTCTTTGAGCAGACCTTGAACTCAGAATATGTATACACATGCAAACTAAATGCAATTATGTTCAGGTCCTCCACCTCCGAAGATGGAGGGATGAGGAACAGCGCCCGGCCCACCGCCGCGCGTCGCGGCATCTTGAGCCCAAGATGCCTCCCTGTGTAACGAGTCACAGTAAGTCGACCTGCCGAGGAAGAAAGGAAGTAGACGGATGGTTGCTGGGACCTTCAGACTTAGAGACCTCTAGGTACTGACATCACCCATACAGTACAACAATATAGCAAAATATATAGCATATATATGCACTCCGTGAAAACATGTAAACATATTCATGAAACATACAAGGCGTCCGTGAAAACATGTAGAGCTGCAGCGCTATGTCGATTTTTGTGTCTGACCCCTTCGACACACACGTCAAACATATCCACATGACTTCATGACTCGTTTGCATGGGAGCCCCCGTCAGATTCAGCCTCAGAAGACATCTCACGAGACTTGCGCTTCGTGGCCTTGGGCTTGGGCTGACTGCTCATGATTGCACACCGCAAATATTGGAGGTTCTCGGCAGTCAGCTCCACCCACAGCAAAGACGAGCCAATATTCTCGTTGAGAACACGCATCTGGAGCGGCCCGCTACGCGTCACCTCTTCATCCAGGTGGTACTCAATGGCCGGGAGGTCGACCACAATGAAGGGCAAATGTGACTGGTTGGCAGCTCTCTTCAATGCCTGATTGGTGAGTTTCCTTGACTTTTTCACCGAGTTCTCATCCTCCCAGAGATCATTGATGGCTGCCTCAATGGCTTCCAGACACTTCTGCTTCAACTCTGAGAAGAAGATGACATCCATGGGCTGTCCATCACGCTTGCCCTTCCTCAGGTCCAACGCCTTCTCCGTCACAAAGCGTGTGAAACCACGGTCCCATTTGCCAAGTTGAAACCAGTCTCTCTCGTGCTCACGCTTTTGGACAGGCTGCCACGTGAAGCTGCCAATGCACACATGCCATTTCTGGTGCATGGTGAACTCCTTCATTGCCATGTTTGGTGAAAGATGTTGATGACACCGATACTCAAAACTATACGGGTTTGATCCATGAATATGTCAAGACATGTCATCTCATGTTCAAAGGTGTTGACCACATGCAAAGACTCTTCCAAGCTGTCAGCTCAGTGGTAGACAGTTACCGCATACACAGTCATGAACTCGTGATACCTTCACAATTGTGTCCTATATATGTTGCTCATGGAAAAGTGTCATGCAACGAGAACAGGTCTGTCTCGCATGGCCTATCTCTCACTAAAGCTTTTGGCGCTCACCGTGCCGTCAAACGCTATCCATGAATAGAACTTGATCCATCGATCTATCTACCTCCGTTGCCTCTTGTTTGGCTTCTCTTCAGCTCGAGACTCTTTGGACTCCTTAGCAATCATCAACTCCTCACCTGGCTGAAGGATCCTGATGTTCCGCATGCATGGAAACTGAAAGGCTTTGTTCTTGCCGCTCATATAGAAGATCTCCATGTTCACATTCGGGTTTGGCAAATGTCCACTCTTCACAAACCAAAACGAAGCCACAAATCGCCCATCCTCATCGTTCTCATCCGGAAGGGCTGTGTGAGGAGACAACCAAATAGTCACCTCTGGCATCATGGTTTGGAGCACTTCATAGGTCTCCTTCTTGTCATGCTTGTGCTTGGCCTGGATCTTGACAGTAGATGGCACAAGGATCAGCTTCCTACTCAAAATCTTCTCCTTTGCCACCAGTGCCTTCGACGGCTTTGTTTGGACCTGCAACTTCTGCGTGTGCATCTTCTCAACATGAGATTCGGATAGGTCAAAGAGCTCTCCCATGATCATGGCCTTCAAGCGGTGCACTTGAAACTCAAGTGACTTGTGTGGCAGCCATTCTTCTTCGAAGTCCAAAGCAGAAGGCAAACTCTTTGGAGTGAAATGCTGCCACATGCCGGCTTCAAACTCAGACAAAGGCACCTTGCTCAATAGGCCTTTGCCACAATCAATCTTGACAGTCTCATGGGTGATCTCCGTGATGATGCCTACAAGCTTGTCTTTCACTCGTCTGCATGACTGCCCTACAGCCCAACCAGCTTCTTTCACCAACACTGAAGGATCCATGAGCTGACCGTCTTCTCCAAGCTCACGGAGGCTCATCGTCGGCCCCTTGGAGCTGGAAGGTACCTGGATATATGATATTATATATATAACATGCATGACATGCATGAACATGAACACATGTTTGACACATCAATGAGAAAATCACGCCACCAGACAAGTTACCGACTCCAAAGCATTTTCCAAATCCTCCGCTGACCATCGATTTGGAATCTCATGGCCAGTCAAGGTTGTGAGAAGCTTGATGACGTCGTTCGCAATGGCATCGGTGCTCTTGTACACCTTTTGGTCTGGCTGCTTGAGGCCAAGGACAAATTGGACAACGGCCATCTCAAAAAATCCGATTGCCGTGCAGCACTTCTGGTCACACAAATAGGAGTCTCCAAACTGCTTGAGGAGCAACCTGACCTCCAACATGAGGTCATTGGCTTCTGCCACCCTCCGCACCATGTCCTTGCTGAATGACCTCTTCACATCCAATGCTTTCACCCCGTGGAAGTAGCCCTGCTTCAAAATGGCGTGTCGCCATCTCACAAGGGAGTTGGTGGCAATCTTGGACTCCTCAACCAGTGCCTTCCACAAAGGAGCACCCAGCTGAGTTGACTTGGCGTTTGTCATCACGAACTGCTGGGTTTCTTGCATCATGTTTGCCTTGGCGCCTCCTGAGTACCTCATGACAAAGGTCCACATGTCTGACAAGCTTTCAGCAAAAGCTGGCTTGCTTGCCAACGCCCGCCGCTTCACATCTTCGAGATTCACCCTTTCCCCTTTTGATGTGCGCTCAACGCACATGGAGTGCAGCCGCTGCAACATTTGCATCTCGCTCTCCCCGCGGTTGAGGGAAGTATTTCCAACCTGTTGCAAGATCTCTGGTAATCGTGGAAACTGCAATGCGATCCACGAGGGAATGATCTCCCAGACCACCCCCTCCTGCGCAGCCTGGAAGAAAGCCGTGTCGGCAAGACGAAGAGCGTCTTGGCTCAGCCTGCCGTTGACAGTGACCTGCTGGTTCTGGCTGTGTTCAACTGAGTCCACAAAGAGCCGGAGGACGAAGTTGGTGTGTGAGCCGCACACAGACAAATACCTCATCTGTGCCACATCGGCAACTCCTAGCTGGCCACCCGCAGACTCGATCAGCTTTCGGTTGAACTCCAACTCTTCGGGGCCTGTCACCTCAAAGGCCAAAGCACTGACCAAGCTCGGGACAAACCCTGTGTCGAGAATGTCTGCCAGCAAGGAATGTACCTCGCGCACCGCTACCCCAACTCCATCTCGATTGCGCGGATGCACCCCAACCATCTTTGGCGTCAGGCGAAGCTGGAGCAACACTTGCTCCTTCCTCAACAAGGTCAAGATGCCTTCTGCTGACTTGACCATGGAAGTTCCAGAAAGAGCCCTGTCAATCAGCACGTTGATGGTGGATGTCACTCCCTCTGGCAAGCTGCGCACGCCCTCCATCTTCTCCATCTGTCAGGATGAGATCTCGGTGAGGAAACGCGTGATCACTCAGAGCCAGCTATATAGCAGCATGAAGTTGACATGAAATGTGCACATGCATGATCATGCAACACAAGCAACGAGTGAACAAAATGAACATGAAACACAACTCATTCCGAAGAAACTCATGGGTACATGTCACTCCGCTGCGCAAGAATCTCCCAAGACTGCAAGACACTTCAAGGTAGCTCTGCACAAACACTGTATATAATGATTTGGCATGGCATGACATGACACTGCGTTGCATGACATGACACTGCATGGTATGACATGACATTGCATTGCATGAAAGCATTACATTGCATGTGAAAGACGCAATGAAACCGTCAATCCCGCTGCGAGCATATAGCCCTGCAGCGTGTGTAAGATTATAGTAACTACAACTGTAATACTTAATAAGTAGGACAGTAAGAATACATACTAAGTCCAGCAACCGAAGATAGATAAGTAGCACAAGTACAACATTAAGTCTGCTAACTACTTAGTAATCCTTGTAACTACATAGTAAGCACTACGCCCATGTAAGTATACTTAATTACTTTATATCATCTACTGTACTATATATGAGCGCAACCTCTCTCTCTATATTATATATCAGAAGTCATTCTATCCAGAAGTGGCTTCAAAAAGCTGTCTTCACTTAGAACAAAGGCCTAGAATGGTTTGTCAAGCGGTGAAACGTCAAGGGACGAAACAACAAGCAGCAGGAAACTACTTCAAACAAGCAGACAGTTTGATTAGATTATCCAGGTGTGGGATTTTGTGCTTTGCTGCGAGTCTGAGGCCTTCTCCGCATTGCCCTCCCGGCTGACAATGGACCCGGACGGTGGCATGGGATACTGGGCATTTTCAACTTCAGTACATTGTTTCACTGTGTTACTGTCACATTAGTTGATGCACGGGGCTAAAGGATCCGCCAGTTGAAGCCAGCACAAGAAGAAAAGAACCTTTTGACAAGCAAGTGTTATATTATATTGTAGCGAAAGCCCCTTTGCCGCGCGTCATTCAGGAGTGTGCCAGTCACACAGCAGATCATCGCAGTACTTTTGTCATTGCTTGGAACCACTGTTGTGTCTGCAACTGTACTCTACTCGTTTGAGAACCACTACAACGGTGTGGAAGATCCAGACTCTTGTTCGCAGATGATATGGACACCAGTTGATCAGTGCCTTAGGAGAAGCAGGTGGAAGTTCACGAACTTGCGTTGCGCACTTGCTTGATTTGATGGGTTGTGCAAAGTACAGCCCATCAAACCTCTAAGCTAAGGAGCGCAGCTTTGAAGATGCCTTGATTTACATGGTGAATATTTTCGCTGGACGTGATCCGCCTTGGCACCAAAAGTGCAAGAAGACTGTCGGGTTAACAGAGCTGGCTAAGAAGACAGTCAGGTCGTAGGTCTAGGAGCCGAATCAATCTAGGAACCAACTGACTAGTGCAACATATATACATACAGTGCGTGAGCTATCCTGCATCACCGTCCAGTAGGTAGTAGTGGTTAGTTGCCGTCACCCCTACTTAATTAAGTAGGCCCCCGCTTAATTAAGTAAGAGTGAGGGCAACTCGGGCAAAAGAAAAAGGACAAACAACAAGAACAAAAGAAAAGCAAAAGAAGAAAGAGCCCTGCCCCCAATCCCTAGGCCCTAGCAGCTTCTTGCTAGCTAAGACAGTACCTTCTAACCTCCCTCCTTTGCGGCCTGCACGGCCTGCTCGCCGAAAAAGAGAGGACATTTTGTGAGACCCCTTTTTCATTATTTTTTTAAGGCAACAAGCTACCGAGGTATCCAGGGAATCCGCAAGCTAAGATTGCCTCGGTGATCGCCACCACCAGTGGCATCATTTTCATCCCTTTCTTGGTGGCCAGATCCGTGGAGCTGTTTCTTAGCGATCAAAAGAAGAAACACATTTATAACTCCTTAGGATGTAGCAAATTTGGAAACTGGGAACAGAGTGTTTACTCGCAGAGTCAGCGCAGAGTTGTCTTTTCAGTTTGCTTCCGAGTCCTTGCACATGTGGCGCTCTTCAGAACGGCGTTCGCTCACCGTTGATCGCAAGAGCTGAGGTTTATGTCAAGTGATGATGTCAATGTCGCAGCCGTTGATCGCTTCTTGCCTGGCCAATCTAGCGGTGTTCCTGTCCAAAAAGGCCAAGGCGGGCCAGGCCGGGTCCAGAAATCCTCCGCCCACTGTGTGACGTCTATGCATGTCTACAACCCTGAAGGAACAGAAACAGGACTTGACATGTGGGTCTCCGTGTTGGAGCAGCTGGATTACTTGGAAGAACAGAACTATCTCCAAGCAGATGAGATGAAGTGACGTGGCTCTTTTTCCGGATACTTTTTTGCATGGCATGTTTGCAATGTGGTTGTCCCGCTGAGAACCTGAGCCATTTGGGCTATATAGACATAACTACTCTGTGCGGTGAAGTGTTTGGTGGTTCAACTTGGCAAGCAAGAGCGGTCAGACTCAGACAAGATCCAGTTGATGTCCGTTCCTACCATTCCCACAACTTTCCAAGAAATGATGCATGTGCACGGACACACCTGTCCCTTTGCATGTTGAAATGCTTGAAACTTGAAACCTTGTTTATGCTGCACTTACATGCATTTTGTCACGGTCCGGACGTTTTTGGCGGATGGTGCGACACAGAACAAAGGCGATTGCGGCAGATGTGTCTTTCAAAGGATGCTGGACTGGGAATTCTGCATCAGCGCTATTGCTGCAAATACCCCATCAATTTAGAGCTCTACGCCTCTCGCCTCCAGGAACTTCTTGAAATGGTCGAAGAGGTCTGCGCTTGAACGACCGGTCGAGTGGAGGAATGCTCTGAAACCACCGGTGGGTCAGGTGGCAGGAAAAGGATGGATGTGTTGGTCGTTTTGTGTGATCCTCACTGGATTATCAACCACACTCCTGGATAATTACATCAAGGGCGGGCCAATCCCGAAGGGAACTTGCACAGAGAGTGGTGCCAACCCATCAGAGCTCAAAAATGCTCAAGTACTCAAGTGTGTAAACCTACAGTACAATTTACTTCAGAGAAATGCCAACTCATGCTTAATGGTGGTAGCCTTGATGCTCAACACACACAGAGATGGTTGGCGCTACTTCTGGGAACAGACCCTTGATAGTTTGTGGAGCGTTCCGCAAACCGGCCCCTGACCGGGATTGATGGAGAAAGAACTTGAAAACTTCACTACACTGTTTTGTCACTTACATTCGCAATTCGTAACGACAATCAACAATTCGTAACGACATGTCAACACAGTGGCAGGAAGTTTTCTAAAGGCCCTGTTTTCCGCGGAGGGATGCACAAGTGACTCCCTGAGTTGCCAGACCCGACCCGCTGAGACGATTTGATGCCCCCGCAAAAAGAGGCAAAGGAGTTCTATTGCCAAGTGACAGGGATGATTTGATACAATTACAATCATGGTCCATTACTATGATCATTATGCACATTATGATAATTAGGCAATATCGTTGCAATTCAATCATACCAATGCGACCGAATCAAGTGCACAGGGTTGCACGAGCTGATCTTGGCTGTGGCAGTATTCTGGTTGTGGTTCTTGGTGTTGCAGCAATGATGGTGAGTATGTTCTTTCAAATAGACGAGTCGTGTCTGGGGACCGTGATGTTGTGCGCCTGTGACCGCGACCTTGATTTTAACCCCGTCTCTGGTCGGCTCCGACACCAGTCGGAGAAGGGCTAGGCCTAGGCAAGATCGTGTTCCAATGTTGTTGAACACTGCGAAGCAGCATTGGATGCACAGGATGCTGCCATCTTTTTGAGGGGAAAAGCCCCTGCAGGTTGATCAAAAGGCGAGGATGCAAGGTCATGCATGCATGTTGTTCAGAGTGAGACATGTTTTTTTGTACTCAGCCATGATAGAGATTGGTGCTGTTAGCGGTGACTCAATGTCCCATTTGCCACAGGCAAGCCTTGCAGCCACTGCGCAGATACGTCTAGGCGTGCACGAGCGAAGTGGGTTTTGTATTGCCACCAGCAAAAGAAGCTCGTGACTGACCTGCCCCATACCTTGTAAATACCTAAAAGATCCCAACAGATATCAATGTACGGCGGACGGGTGCAGTAGTTCTGTCAGTTGATGTTAGTTGTGTAGCTTGAACTTTGCAAGCCAAGTCTATGCCGCCAGGCAATGCCTGCGCTAGGTGACACGCTCAGAGTTTTTTTGGGCATGCTCCGCCGTCTCCGCCCAGAACCTACGGCGCGGTGAGTACATACATGTTTCGTCTCCATACAGTCCATGGACATCAGGAATGTCATTTCCACGCAAACATAAGGGTTTCCCAACCAAGGCCACATTGGGCTTGGAGTCAAATAGGATCGACAACATGGACCCCATGTGCACAAGGAACATAAGGATTGAATAGAACTGACATGAATTGACACGTTTAAAAGATACTGTAATTGGTGTGTTTTGTTCCTTCTTCTCCTGTAACATATAAATATATATATAATTAATATATATATATATTATATATTGTATATTATATATATTATATATGCGAATGGAAGTGCAGCGACACGTACAGTGCAACTTGTACATATATATGTACCATATGTACTTTGGCTCAAGGATCAAGCGACTAGAAAAGGTGCGGTTTCCGTTCCGACGCTACGCCGCTTATGGACCGTCAGTGATAGCTTCAAACTTCGCTGATTAAGATCCACTCGCAGGTTATCAGCCGTACGAGCTCTTTATAGCCGTACGAGCTACACGAGACCAAGAACAAGACTAGTCATTACAGAAACCTGCAATGTCAAGCTCAGGAGGAAATGGAAGCGAACCCTATTCATTCGCCGCTCCTGGTGGTCCCAACACCATTTCGTCACCAGACTCTACAATGGGTACTGATTCATCAGCAAATGCTGACGTTATCACTATGCCTACTGGATCACAAATCTCGGAAAGATCCGTGCCACCGGCTCGGAATCTGACCGATCTTGCACCCGTAGGACCAAGAAGATCGATGAGAGCTACAACAAGATCTACATCGCCTATAACGTCTACCGCGAGATCCCCAAGAAGGAGTATAGAGAAGAGACGTGACGATGATAGAGGAACAAAAGAGCAAAGAAGAGAGATTCAGCTGGGTGAAGAATTGAGATCAGCGAGAAACGCATACAATTTTCTTCATGAAGAATATGAATGCATCCAAGCCGGATACTCACGACTACACCACGAGGCTGAAGTGGAGTTCAGGCAAATGTCTGACTACAACAGGAAGATGCAGGAGCATCTACAAGAGATGACACAGGAAGACGAAGGAGCGACAATAAGAATTGAAGAGCTCGAACACAAGCTACGCTTGGCGGAATCGACAGCTGAACATATCTACATGAGATATCAAGAGCTTGCACAAGAAACTCATCAAGAACATTCAGAGCTTGAATCTGTGA
Organism: Durusdinium trenchii; assembly: GCA_963970005.1. NCBI lineage: Eukaryota > Dinophyceae > Suessiales > Symbiodiniaceae > Durusdinium > Durusdinium trenchii. Next base: position 1,319,475 of record CAXAMN010012002.1, read on the forward strand.
AAGCAACGAAGGACAGAATGTCCCAAGAGCTTCAAGCAGCAATTGGACACATCCAAGAACAGAATGAATCTTCATTGGCGATCAATAGAAGATCAAAAGCCATTCAGGATGAGAACACAGCCTTCGTCGGAATAGCTGACCAGATACAAGCTAGAATGATTGCGCTACAGGATGAGAATGTCAACATGCGCGAGGTGATCCAACACCAGAGAGAAGAACAATGGAACAGTGAGGTAAGGGAAAGACGTCTTCAACACAGTGTTCACTCATCTCAAGATCAGAGCAATCAGGAAGCTATGGTTATTGATCATCTACGAGGTCAACTAGCTATGGCACGTGGAGCTGAACTCAACGCGAGAGCGGAGATAGGAGAGATGGAAGTGGGCATGAGGATGGAGATGTTTATATGCCAGACTGAAGTCTCTGCTAAAGAAATGGCAGAAATGAAGGCGAGCCACCATGAATACGAAGCAAACGTCGCAAAGGAGGTTATCGCAAAAGGAGAAATATTCAACAACGAAGTCCTAGAAAGTTCCATCCGTGAACGACAACAATTGAAAGACGTCAACCTCGCTCTATCCGAAGCCAACGCACAGCTGAGAAGAGAGAATATGATGAGAGCTCCTATGTTCGGCGATGATGGTGCTGAAATTCAACAGAAGATCAGAGAACTGGAGAATGCACTATTGGAAAGCCAGAAGGAGACAAAGAATGTCATTATGGAAAATGCGAAATTAAAAGCAGAAGCACGAATGGCACCCATAGTCTCTCGGTACAGCAAGCGTCCTGGTTCCAGAGACCGCGGGTTACCAACCCACGCGTCCGAGGAAGATGAGGTTCGGAACGCAAAAGAGGAGGCGAAGCACTACAAGGACGGGTACAATGAAATGACAGAGAGCCGAGATGAGATGTATGAATGGTATGCCGAAACCCACAATGAGTACGCCGAGGAAAGGGAGAAATCAATTGAGCTATCCGAGGCGAACAAATCATTGAGGGACAAGATTTCAGAAGCAGAGGCATCCTCTTCATCTCATCTTGCACCGGCAACCTCTACAGTCATGAAAGTATCGAGGAAGGAAGAATCAAAGATAAACGTTCCGTCATGGCCCAGGATCAATGATCTTGGACTATGGAAGGCAAATCTCATTCAATCGATCATCATTGCGGCCAATGATTCAGATCAAGAGCCCTGGATCGACTGGATCAAAGAAGCCATGGACGATCCTGATCCGGACAAGTTTGTCGACTCACGACACCAAAGATTCCATTCAATCGATGCCAAACTCGGCCTAGCTCTTACCAAGGTCGTCATGGATGCGAAAGATGATGGTTCAGGTGTAGCTATGAAGTTGAGGACGAGGATCAATGCAAAAGGGAGAACATCAAGCCTCATAAAGGGAAGAGAGGTCCTAGCCCTGATCCTTATGAATTTCAAGACAACATCAAATGTGGAAGTCTTATATACTTCAATGCACCTCTACCAACTAGAATATCAAGGAGACAAGAACTTATCGTTGTTCTTCCATACTTGGGATGAGATTCTGGCAGGAATGAAGCCCGTTGACGTCCCGAGCGACGAAACTCTTCGGGATCTCCTATGGAGAAAGATCAGGAACTCAAACCTCATGGCATACGACATCAGCGCCTACAACAGCATGAACGACGATGATGCCAAGAAGACATACAAACATCTACGTGATATGATCAGAAGGCACATCGAACGGCAAACTGAAGACAGGATGATCCTGGAAAAGGAGAAGGCAGTGAAGAATGTGGCCAATATCTTTCAGAATCTCAAACCAGGCGGACCTGCTCCAAAACTGAAAGCTGCACCAGCTGATCCGAAGAAGAAACCAAAAGGGCAACAAGAACAGGTTGTCTCAGAAGACGCTGCTGCAGTGAAGCCGAAACCCAATCCCAAGAAGCACCCTGAAGACAAGAACAAAAAGGGAAAGGGGAAAGGTAAAGGTGATGGAAAGGATCGCAGCCGAAGTCCGAGTACAGACAAGAAGAAGATACCGTGCAAATTCTTCGTGAAAGGTAACTGCACTATGGGGAAAGATTGCCCATTCAGTCACAAGAAACCCAGATCACCATCCAGAGGATCTTCTGTCGGAAAGAATGACAAGCCAGTATGTTGGCTGTGGATTCGAGGAACTTGTGACAAAGGGAAGGATTGCAAGTTCTACCATGACCCAAAAGCCTCTCCTAAGAAAGGGATATCTGCACCAGCTGACTCAGGAGACGATAGGCCAAAGCCCAAGGCAAAACCCAAACCGAAGCCTAAGGCGAAGCCTGGAGCCCCAGCCATTGACGGTGAACTCTTCATGGACGAATCCGAAGATGAAGGGATTGCTGCATCCGCCAAGGCAAGAGAAGGAGGTGCAAAAGTATCCTTTGATGAAGAAACTTGTGAGATCATGTTGAACGAAGCGATCTACTCAGTCAGGGACAAATGGAAGGTAGTAGAAAAGAAACCTCTACGTCCGGACATCAAACGATACGATGAGAAAGAGCTCACCTGCTACACGAGGAAAGAACAAATCAGATTTGAAGAAAAGGTCGCAGAGGCGAGAGGCATATTGATGGTCCCCTACACTGAGATCAAGAGGGTCCGAATACCAGTTGGACCAAAGGGTGACCTATCGGTCACTATGTCTTTTGACGAAGATGACGGCCTAGTTTTCCATCATAAAGTCATTCCTCATGTATGCGAGGGAAAGAAAGATCATGCAGACACCAAGACATTGTCTATTCCAGCCAAAGGATCAAGAACGAAGTTCATCATGGACACAGGATGTGGGTATGATTTGATATCGAAAGGCAGAGCCAAGAAATTAGGTCTGGAAGTGAGAGAAAGCGACCAATCAATGTCATTCTATACTGCAAATGGAGTGACATCCACAAAAGGAGTCGCCGACATTCATTTCGACGAATTTGACTCTACCTACTCCCCATTCGTCCTAGATGAGTCTCCTTCAGTACTGTCTGTTGGAAAGAAATGCATGGAGGAAGGATACACATTCATATGGCCAGCCTGCGGCAACCCGTATATGGTTTCCCCGAACTACAAGAAGATCATGTTAGAAGTAGAGGGAAACATCCCATATATTGTCAAGGGCAGTGACTTCTGTACTCCCACCGACGATACAAGGGCGGAGATGATCGCAAGGTTCACCCTAGGAGAAGATGAAGCCGATTACCAATCGACTTTCATCAACTGTGATGTGGATCCTCAAGGAATCATGTGTGATGATGACGACCTTCCTGTGATTGAACCTCCAAAAGTCAAAAGGCGAAAGAGGAATAAGAAGTTCAAGGCATCTCCTGGAGAAGAAGATGAGGTAGGATCAAATGTCGCCGGAGACAGTGAACCAGAAGCTGACGATGATGATGCAGATGACATCGAGGTGGATGTTGTTGACGGTGCAAGTAGAATGGTGAGAAGAGGAACTCTGAAAGCAGATGCCAGGAAAATCGAGCATCTACTCACACATCGTTACAAGAATCCCTACTGTGAGTCATGCATCAGAGCAAAGATGAAACACTTCAAGACGCATCGAGGAGCGTTCAAGAGAAAGCTCAAAGCTTTTGGAGATCTGGTTACCTTTGATTTTGTCGATACGAGGAACATCCTTGATCAAGGGATCAGTACTGATCGAGAGATCTTCGTCATTCGTGACAGGTACACAGGCGTCATATGGGCCTATCCGTCGAAAGAGAGGTTCACCAAGGACGTGGTCAATGCAATAAACCACTTCAAAGGATTGAAGAAGATCAAGATTGCTTATGCCGACAAAGCCCCAGAGTTTGAGACGGCTATGAAGCAGCTGAAGATCCCATTCGATCACTCTCTACCGAATCATCCTCAGAACAATTCTCTGGCGGAGAGGAACAATCAGTTCATTATGATGACAACCGCAACTTGTCTCTTGGAAGCGGGGTTACCACCATGTTTCTGGAGCTATGCAGTAGAATGCGTCAGCCATCTTTTGAACATTGAGGAAGGAGAGGATGGAGTGAGCCCTTGGTACAAGCTACATGGAAAAGAGTTCCATGGAGAGAAGATCCCCTTTGGTGCAAAGGTCTTCTTCATGCCGAGCAGTCAAGGAAGGATTGAGCAGAAGCACAAGTTTGATCCCAAGGGAATCCCAGGTATTTTCGCCGGATATGAGATCAAGCCCGGGATGAACTGGTCGAGACAATACAGAGTGTGGAGTCTTGAAACTTTTGCACATCAAAGCCTTGCATTTGATGCCAATCGCCCTATCAGAAAGCTACTCACACCACAGCTCACAGAGACCCTGGTATTCCTCGCTCCCATCGAATTCCCGTTGAAGGAAGGATACGAGAAGATCAACAACACGTTGGAAGGCATGAAGATCCGTGACAGGAGAGATGGAGAGCCAGAGGTCGGAGATCCTAGTCAAATGATTGACTATGGAGATTACGAACCAACTGAGCCCGGTATGGATTTTGAGGAGCTTGCGGAAAGGGAGATTAGGGATGAGGACGACGAAGACGCCATTGGAGATCATGAAGCAGATAATGAAGAACGAGATGATCCCGGTGATGATGATGATCCAAAACCTGATGGCGGTCACTCCAAAATATTGTCCAAACCTGCCAAGGCGAAGGTACCACCTTCGACCGGCAGGGAAGATCACCCGCCAGTTGGAGATCCTTCAATGGATCACATGTCCATGGGAAAAGCAAGTGATGGTATCATCTACTTGAATGATGATGGTGAAACCGTGAAACTGGACAGGAAAGGGAATCCATATAAGGTTGGATCAGACGGAAGAAGGTTCTTCAGGTCATCACCGAGACCAAGATCAAAATATACTCCGGAAGAATGGAAAGCGTTATCTCTATCTGATAGAGCTATCGCTGAGAAGAAAGAAGCTCTCGAGAAAGAAAAGATGAAAGAGAGAGAGAGTAAAGGTGCGGGATCCAGCAAGGACAAAAGGAAGAAGAAAAAGAAGGAGGACAAGGATGATGATCCTAAGGACGTATCGCCCAACATCTTCATCGATCTGAAGAAAGATCGGACGCTGATCACCGATGACGATGACATGGGGGGCTATAGTCCATCTTCGGCATCTACACTTTCCACAGAACTCCCAAGCGACGACGATTACTTAGTCGAGTGGGAGGAATGGACGAGTGTGGAGAATGGGTTCGGCCCACGTGCTACTTGGGATCCACTCAATATCATTGATGTCAACAGTGGAGAAATCCTCAATGATATGGCAGTAGCATATGCAATGCCAACGGAATCCAATAGATGCACAACCGAAGATTTCACAAAGAACTTGAAAGATCATCACTTGTCATTTCCGTCAATGCCCTGCATCAACTCGATCTCCAAACATCGAGAAAGATACACATATGCCGACACAACGAACCCGATGAGTGCTTATCGGAACCTGTTCAACGCAGCAGTCTCCAGACCTGTTAGTCGAGCAGAAATGCTGAAGAATCCCAAGGCCAAAGCCTCAATGAGAAAAGAATGGTTGGGACTTCATGAGCAAGGAGTGTTCGACTTCTCTGTGATTCGGGAGTATTACGACGTAAAACAAGAAGCGCTCACTCTGAAGCAGGTCGTGCACTTTGCAAGGGTCCATGGCATCATTGTGGAAAAGAACTACCAGTTGCCAATGAGTGATGAGAGACGAAAATTTAAGGGAAGAGGAGTATTGCTAGGAAACAAAGTGAAGAATCAGAATTGGGAAGCAGCTTTCTTTCAGGACTTGGGCAATTCACCAGCATCCTTCGAATCTTCTAGATGGGCAGATTTCTATGGATGTGTTCCCCGACATTCGGTCAAGCTCGCTGATGCGATTCAGGCATACATTCAGGCTTCTCTTACGGGACCGCCCTGTTGGGTCGAGTTACCGTCAGACGCGTGGCCAGATGATGTTGATGTATCAAAGTATCATCGACCAGTGGTACGCCTCCTCAAAGCCTTGTATGGACATCCGGACGCAGGTACAATGTGGGAGAAGCACTGCGATACGCAGGTGCGCCAACTTGGCTTCAAGCCAATTGGTGATGAATGGCCATCAATGTATTTTCATGAAGGCCTGAAACTTCTTCTCGTTATATATGTGGACGACCTGAAGCTTGCCGGACCAACCGAGAACATGACCAAAGGATGGTCTATGCTACGAACGAAACTCAGGATTGAGCCCGAGACTGATCTTGGACTTTATCTCGGCTGCATGCTCACACGAGGAGAGTCCAAACTCCACGATGGAACAGTAGTCAACACCGTCTCATACAACATGGAAGGATTGTTGAAACTGTCCGTCGAGAAGTATTTAGACATTGTCGGTCATGATACAAAATTGAAGAAGGTCACGACACCAAGCGCCCCAGAAGAAACCAAATCTCATCCCGCACGAGCACCCGCTCCAGGGAAAGAGGCCGTTACGTGTCCATGGTGTGCTAACACCTTTGACCCCAAGTATTCTGGTAAGTTGCATTCCAAGTCCGAATCTGACGTCACTCCGGACGATGGAAACCGTGGTTCTTTGGCGCCACACGCAGCGAGTATACTCATGAAGTTGTTGTATGCTGCCAGAATTGCTCGATTCGATCTATTGAGATCAATCAACATGCTGGCCAGGAATGTGAATAAATGGACCAGCAATGATGATGCTCGTTTGCATCATCTCATGTGCTATGTCAACAGCACTTTAGACAAGCGCATGATTGGATGGGTTGGCGATCCGATCGCAACTCTCTCAGTCGGAATCTTCGCTGATGCTGATTTTGCTGGTTGCGGTGAGACCCTTCGTTCCACGTCGGGCTCTCACATGCACGTACAAGGTAAGCATACACGATTTCCCATTGCTGGGGGGAGCAAGCGTCAAGGATGTATCAGCCATTCAACACCTGAAGCAGAAATAGTCGCGGCAGATTCCACTCTCCGCAATTTTGGGATACCCTCCATCGGCCTCTGGCAAACGCTCTCGGGCAAAGCTCCTGAAATATTGTTCCATGATGATAATCAAGGTATGATTGGAGTTGCCAGAACCGGGAAGAATCCCACCATGCGTCATCTTGAACGCACTCATGGGATATCCATTGTCTCATTGCATGAACATTTTCAACAGGACCATTTCGTGCTGCTCTACGAGATCTCCCACAAGATGTGTGCTGATATTCATACAAAGGCCTTTCGGACTCCGCTTGCGTGGCGCCGGGCTTGTATGTTGATCAACCTTCTTGACCCAGAGGATTTGAGCTCCAAAGAGTTGGCTGACATGGTCTCTCCTTCAGTCGATCATAAGAAAATCGATCATCAAATCTTTCAGACTAAGACGGATGACATTCCTAATTTCCCATACACTCAGACTCCGGTCTTGCCTCGTGCAGTCTTTGTAAAAGGAATGACAGGAAAAGAAGGTGTCCAGGATCTCCCCAATGGAGATTGCATCTATGTCGTCAAAGTCCCAGTCTATTATCGTCGCTTCCCACCGGGTCGCTACATACCGTCAGACACGTGTCGGAGTACATGGGTCCTTGTTAATGGTTCCTGGAATTGTGTGGAACGAGAAGCTACGCCACTGCAGCAAGCCTTGCGCTTTGATCATTGGGTCGAACGTGCATGCTTCCTGTATCATGCCTCCAAGGCATCCTCATCTCCAGAGGCGGGCGCCTGCTTATCTCAATCCACGTTCCTGGCCTTAGCCAATGTTCCTTGGACTCCAGACGCTGTGCTACAGTTTTCTATTGCCTCCTTGTCGACTGATCCAGCTTTGCTCCAGTCACAAGAGGTTCCTCTCAACAATTGTCATCCTGCCACCCTTCGTGTGATCAACACGCTTCTACGTCTTGTTCATGGGGGGAGTGGGGGGCAGGACGGTGCATCAATTCGCGCTTTCGGTGCGGTGCAAGACCATTTTGTGCGCCTGGATTCGAAGGGGAAAAACCCAAAAACAAATAAAAATTACCGAGATGAATGGCAACGCGATGGCGACACACTCACCCGAGTGCATAATGTGCCGAGAACACAAGAGTTTGTCCCTAGTGAAGACTCACACTGTCCTGTCCGGCTGTCGGATTTGTCTGATTATCGTAGGACTGAGAAGTACTACAAGAGCGGTAAGGACACAAAAGTTGATTCCTGGCGTTTCAAGGGTAATTCCGTAGGTAAGGACGATCCATGGATAGGAAATACAACATTCCTGATCGTTTCCAACGGTCACGGACACAGCCCACAACATGAAACGACAGACAACAGCAATAACAAGCAAAAGGGCGATGTCACAGCGATTGCAACAGGCATACAAACGTGGGGGATGAACACCATTGCCCACGAACACATGTTCATTGCACAAACAGCAAAATATGTTGCAAGTGACACACCTCCGGGAAGAAAACCCGTGTTGCATTTGGTCTTACAAAGGAGATCAGGACGGTCACACAAATATCAGTTCGAACTCCATCAGCAAGACGTCAAGGGTCCTCAAGATATCTTTGATAGATGCATCATGCTACAAGAGCTCGAAAGAAATGTCCCATGTTTAGTCCTCATGTGTGCTGAAGAACAGAATTGGTTTACCTTTCTCCAGACTTGTTTGAAGAAGCAGTTCATGAACGTCGTGACAATCACAGAGGACGACGATGCCTGCTCTGCTTATGGCATCAATAAAGTGAAAGCATGTGTCCGGTCCAGTCTTGATTGTGTCTTCTTTGCGGGTCCTTGCACTGGTGGTTCTGCATGGAATCGCTTGAATAGGACTGTAAGTATAAAGGCCGAAATGCAGATTGAGAAACATCAAGAGTTGTATTGGTCGTTGTGGAATTGCTTTGCCCATGCACTTGACCATGTATTCGCAATAGGAGCATGTGCGCTTACTGAGCTACCTAGAAGTTGCGAGTATTGGAGAGATGATAGAATGACAACTCTGATAGAAGGCACGGAATCACACGTACATGACTTCGACGGATGTATGTATGGCCTCGCAACTCATTATGGTCATAGAAATATACCCATCAAGAAGCCGTGGAGGATTGTGTCGTGGGGGGTGCAGTTTCAAAGTTTGATGAAGAAGTGTGATCATAAACATCAGCATGCACCTTGTGCCGGAAGAGAAACGAGAGTAACTCAATTGTATACTCTTAGAATTGCGCAGCATATGATAGAGACTTTGAACAAACGTGCATTGTCATTGTGGAAGAAGCAGCATGTGACCAGCCGTGCTCCTGTGCTTTACGATTGGTCGCGATCGCCGCATCCCTCCATGTCAAACGGTAACCCATGTTCAGAAGTCAATATCAATAAAAGATTTGACAAGATCATTCAGTCGGTTCACGATTCTAAGAAGAAGAAATTCACTTGTGAAAACAACCATGACACTCATGATTCATGCGCCAGTGTCATTACCTTTCACAATCATCTTGAGCAAGATTTTGAGATCAACCAAGCTAGCCATTTTGGTGTCGGCGTGATCCAGCAATTTGCCAAGAAGAAGTTCGCTGAGTTCCATCCAATCACTGGTGGGCTGTCACCGGCAACCCTACCACAAAGGGGGAACTCATTAGCATTCGTGAGCCATTCCTGGAGATTGACAACATCCCTACATCGTGGAGACTGTGTAGTCAACATGTTCCGTTCTACTGTTTATGGGGCCACAGGGAGGAGCATGGCCTCAGCCAAGAAGCTGAAAGAACACCTCCAGAAATTGGATAGCAGACGAGGGGAGAGTCCTACACTTGTTCCTAGACGGTTCGTCGAGGACATGGACCCAGGACAAGCTCTGCAACTGGCAGAGAAGTGGATGGAGAGAGGGGTACCACCCGTCTACTCTATCAGCGCTTGTTATTGTGCCGTTGAAGCCAAGGGTGGAGCCATCCAAGAGCGCCTCGTGAGATCCCTCAGAGTGTTGCTCAGCAAGTATGACCCAGAGACGGACGACGGCAAGGAGGTAACAAGGGCATTCTTTGCTGGAATAAAGAGGGTGATCGGCATCGTCAAGAGTCAAGAGCGACTGGTACGACCAGAACACATACCTCTTGGGCCGCCACCTCCTCCTAATCCGGATCACTTTCCCTATGAGGCGTTTGCATCCAATGATGTTTGGGACAGGTTGGAATTATTTGCAGACAATCTCTTGGCTTTATTCATGCCGGAACCCTTCAACCAAGAAGCACCAGTCAAAGGGATGTTGGCAGACCTGAATGAGAAGGTCGCCAAACGAGGCATGAAAGGTATCAATTCCACTGCGATGTCAAAAGATTCACTTCTAGACATCACGAGGGACGGGTACTTCTATGATTCCATGAATGATCTGCATCACAGGATACCCATTGAAGGTCGTAGCAGCAACTACGTGGCAATGACCGGCGAACATTGGGAACGCAGCTGCAGATACATCAGCTTGGCGGGTGCGTCATTGGGATTTGCGTTGAGGTTTCACAACAAGAATCATCCCGAAGATCTCACATCCTTGACTGACCTCATTCAGATCATTGCAAAAGGGCAATCGGGAGGAACCTTGGAAAGATGTGCCGCAATCAACAATTTCCAGTGCATCCAAGCGTTGTATCGATGCATTCATAGGCATGTCATTGAGCAATCTGCCATTTCCCTCAGACCCGAAACGAATGCGCAGATGCTCGCTGCATTCCAGCATCTGAAAGAATGGTTTCCAGAGGTGAAACCGGATGTGTGGACAGCAGGTTACAATGTTCTTGGTGCTGAACTAGGAGTCCATCGAGATCTTCTCGCTAGGGACACATCGATCAGTATCTTGAATCAGTACATTGCAGAGCTCCATTTATCCGAAGCCAACCTGGATAAAGAACCAGATCTGGAGACCTTGGGCAAGCCAAAAGAGAAGATCTACTTAACCTTCGAGAATCCCTCAATCGGACCACCCAATCTGAAAGATTTCAGTGCGGTGGAACCTCAATGGTTGTGTCAATTTCGGATCCATCATGCCAGGAACAAAGGGCTTAGTCAGGATGAAATCACCAAACAGATGAGGGAGGAAGCAAGAAGGGCAAGAGATCAAAGTGGAGCACCAAAGAATCGTGATGACTATACCCAGACTTTTGGAGGAAAAGGAAGTTCGGTACCACCGGGCGGTCCTTATACTTCATCTAGTTCAGGTCCTAGGCCACCTTGGGAAAGGAACAATGAACAATGGGATCCTTGGTCATCCGATGTACCTCATGGAGCGTATGATGTTCCACGACCTCCACCGAAAGCTCCGCCAAAGTGCAAACCCATGCCGAAGCCGAAACAGCCTGCGCAGCCAAAAGAATGGTTTGTCACGCTTCCTCCTGAAGGTGTGACAACTATCGGGTGCAACGGTATGGACTACCTTGGCAAACCCATCATATTCAATCTCTGGACTTATCGAAGCAGTACCACTGCTTACGCTACAGCTCCGTTTGCTGGTCCTTGTACAGCCGAGCCAGGAAGAGATTGGAGACAGTATGTGAGAAGGCTCACGTATTATGTCGGGGTGACTTTGGGTGGAAATTATAGATCGAGTTCATCAATGGGGCTTCAACCTCTCACCGATTCTCATTTGAGGACAAAAGTGAACGAGGGCGATGGTTTTTGGACAAAGCTCTATGTTGAGATGGTTGAAGAGTTCGATCTGACAAGTTGTTTTCAGTATCCCTCAGCAAGGGCCATGGTACTTATCTTGAAGTTGAACGATGTGCCAGAGAAGGCCGCATATCACATCAAGTCCCTTTCATCCAAAGTTGGGTGCCACACCGAGGAGAAGGACAAGGTGATGATTGACGGGGATACAGGAGTCATGGATGTTGATCATTTGAGTGGCCAGATTAGAGGAGTCGGTACCGGACACACCGTTCTTGTGACAGACCTTGACTATGCGACTAGAGCAAGTTCGTCAAAGAAAATCACGACGATGCAGTACGGTATCCGAACTGAGATGGCATTCGAAAATTGCTGTGTATTCCAAGTTAAGGGAGAAAGGCATCAAGACATCCTGGATACTCTTGATAGAGTAGTCGTTTTCTTGGAAGGACATGGACAAGATCAGGGGGACGGTACAACCGTCCACATCTGGCTGTGTCTTCATTGTATGTTTCCGAACGGCAGCACACTGAGGTTGACCGAGGCGACATTCAAAGAGTTCTCAAAGAAGTTGGCTGAGAAGGTCCATTCGATCGGACAGCTCCTGACTACTCCAGTATTAGTGAACATCCAGCCAGATTCAAAGTTCTTCGGGCCAGCAAGATATGATCACAGTCACATTGTCACCGACATTGTAGACCAAGTGAGACGAAGTGGTGCCTTGGCCACCAAATCGTCACGTGCCTGGAAAGCTATGTACTCAGTTGCAGGTGCTCCCAGTGCGAACTATATCACAGGCGGCGACAAGAACAAGATTTGGGCTGTGATGGAGAAACAACTCACGAGAGAAAGGGTCATCCTATTGTGTTCAATGAATAAAGTTCATGTCAGTGCTTTGAACAACATGGCAGAGGACGAGATCCAGGTCCCAATTTCTCAGGACAACTTCGACCGGTACTTGAACGTTGCTATGTCGGCAAGTGATGGGCAACCGAAGAAGACCAGCACGAAGCATACTGTTGGTGGGAGCTTCAGTCAAGGTACCGAATGGAGGGACATCAGATTCGTTCTGAAAGATCCGGAGCCTGAGGAGGACAGGATGGAATATTGGATGACGGGAAATCGGAGAGTTGAGAATTACAAAGCCACTGCAGATGCCGCACCATATCTTTGTGAAGATTGCAACAAATATGATGCATCCGAGGATTGGAACACACACAAAGACAATAGAAGCCGTTGTGTGAATTGCAACTTCAACTTTTGGTGTGTTCAGAGCGGCACTCCCACGATTCAACAAGAAAGAGAAAGCATTTGGGAAACTGCAGTGAGAGTTAGAGTCCTTTGGGAGAAGAATGCTGAATGGAACCGTTTGTATCCAGCGCAGAATCTCCGTGAATTCATGGTCGAGGGTGCGATGATGCTATCCAGGAAGAATCCGCCTTGGATTCAAGGAGCATTGAAAGCTATTTCGCATCATGGTGGAATCAGAGCCCCGTCGGAACTTGTGGAACAGTACTGTACCCAAGGGAAGGGATCCACTCTTTTCATCCACCGAGACTATGATCCAGACAGTGAAGACTATGGCTTCCGAGCGTATATGGACTATGGGAATGTGGCGTACCACGACTACATCCAATATTTCTTCACGCACAAGGAGTACCAGGACGTCTTCTCGTTGAATGAATATAGGACTGTTACAAATTCTGAGCTTGCGGGCGACATCATGGAGTTTTGGACTGGTGTTCTCGAACTGGCCGGCATCTTCAAAGACACGCTGTTCGAGGATTGGGCTCAGATCAATGAATGCAGAAGAGGTATAGAAATGTCTTTTCTTCACTTCTATGCAGCGAGCCGAAAATCAATCAATGACAACACCAAGAGGAATAAACCTTCAGGGCTCCATGTTACAGCTGAAGAACGAGCCTGTATCGATGCCGTCATGTCCAGGTATGCTACCAGACCAGAGTTCAGGAGAATGGTACGACTGGCCATAGCCCCAGAGCCCAAAAGAACGTCTACGGAAGAGCCTGATGTAGAGATGAAGGATGGCGAAGCCGACCCTGCGAGTACCACTCCAGGAGTCGAGGAGCCTGAACCACCTACGCCTGAGCTTGATCCGCAAGACTACAAGGAAGGGGAAGGTCGTTCAGTATCTCCGACGAAAACATGGTCACACTACCCGACATCGAATCCAGATACTGAGGAACGGAAAAGAGCTGCCAAGCGCAGTGGGCAAGGTACAGCAACCGCTTCCAGCTGGAAATCCGCCTATGACAACCTCAGAAGGGTCAGAGCACGCGCAGCGAGCCAAAAGGTGTGCTATTGTTGTGGTTCAAACCAACATCACCTGGCTATTTGTCCCGACACTGAGAAGAAGAACGAGTTGATGAACTCATTTTCTTACATGGAGGACACTATGCGCAAGTGCTTCACCGAGGACGACAAGGCAATCATCCGACGTGATGTTGAAAGCCGAAAGAGGAAAGCAAAGTCATCCAAAGACGTCGAAGACGAGGACTACATGGATGTGGATGATGAAGATATTGAACTTCCCGAAGAAGAGCCGGAACTAGGAGGTAAGGTACCACCTCACTCTCCGAGAGCCAAAGGTAGACCACACTCGTCAGACTCTGCAAAAGAGGAATACGCGAAAGCGGTCGAGGCAACCAAGAAGGCCTTCGGGAACGCCAGTTTCGTCACCAGATTCAAAGAGCCCGTCGACCTCTTTGACATTGCCGATGACAAAGAAGGAGGAGAGTACAGGGTCGCAAATCACAGGGTTGATAGATCAGGTCCTAATGGAAAGTGGGAACTTGATGCACTTATTCAGGAGGCTGCAGCACTCGGAATAAAGATGCCCAAAGTGAAGGACCTTGTTCCTGACCCACAACAATTTCAAAAGGTTGGATATCGGCAGATTGAGGTGGCTTGCGATAGAGGAAACATCGAGATAATTCCACAGTATGGAGTTACATTCTATGTGGAGTACTGGAATGGACCGAAGAGAGATGCAACTTTCACGGATCCACCAAAGATGAACCCAGCAACTCGCATCGACAAGTTCAGCGAGGAGAGTCAGTGGGTCAACGAGATTAGCCATAGACTCAATAGACTACTCAGGCATGGAGTGGGAAAGCATAATGGGATTCAATCGCACCGCGGTCGAAAACCTCATGTGTCCCCGAAGTGCAATGAGGGTGGATGGGTGAACATCGATGAGATCCTGGAATATGATCATGTCTTCAACGATGGTGTCAATATCAGTACTATCTCAGGTACTCAACGTGAGCAAGATACCAAGACAGAGCGATACCAGTATTTATGCAAGGCGATGTGGCATGCAAAGAAGTTGCAGAACAGAGTACGCTATCAGATTGCCGCCATTCGCATCTCAAAGGAGGATGTCTCACTCGAAGAGGAAAGGCAATACTGGGCAAACCTCATGTTTTACAGCACAGACGCACCGTCATTTCTGAAGCATGAACGTTGGATCGTTCCTTGTGCAATTCGAGCTGTTGCCTCTCACAATTCTGGAAGAGAGACTGTTCTTGAAGAGGATGTGTCAATATATCCTGTGTGGACTTCACATCTCATTCCAGAGAATGTGGCAATGCAGCTTGGAGGAAGCTTTCACATGACATCGCTTTCCAATATTGAGTCAATCATGAAACTAGGAATTGTCCCTGGTGGAACGGATGGATATAGAGGTAGTGTTTTCTTCAACCACTTTGCGCCGTGGGATGATCGATCATCAAAGATTCTGAGATCAAGATGGCCAAGAGTGGGAATGCCCGTTTGCCTTTATGTTCCAATCATGACTTTGAGGAAGCTTGGGGGAAGAATTTCGGAGAATTCCTACACTGTTGTTTTTAGAGAAGTTCCATGGAGATGTGTACGAGGTGCTTGGTATTGGGACGACCACGTTCAGGCATGGAGGAGACTCCTGCTGGGAAGCACTGGAGAGCAAGTTGTTCTAGCGGCACATCATGGACTTTGGGTTGCTCAGAAGCATACCATCCTCGAGAGAGCCGACGAAGTCACGAAGTCAGCCTCGGCGACAGATGACAACGTCCAAAAGCTCGTGTCCCTTATCGATGAAGTACGATTCGATGACAATGGAGAGCTGATCGAGGATTCCATCAGTGAGGAAACTTGGGACGAAATCATCTCCAGAACATGTGAAGGGTATCGCAACGTGGATGGCAATATTTTGTGTCCATCATGTATGCATTTGACTTCTTCATCTTTGTCCGTGTGTCTATCTTGTCAAGGCAGGCTACTCTCGTGTGGTATTCGCAACACTGTCATTTCCGATTCACCCGTTGATCTTGTGAGCGACGATGAAGAGGAAAAGAAGGAAGAGAAGGAGCCTGAAGATGATGATCAAGATATCTTGGACCAGGCCACTATGGACGAGATCAGAAAGGCTTGGGAAGAAGACATCGCTCAAACTGAAGCAGCTGACGACGACGAGGACATGGACAATCTAGATCCTTCCAAACCGTCTGATGGTGCAGAAAACTTCAAGAGTGACAATGTCGAGACCCCATCTTTCAATGAGGACGAGATCGACTACGGTCGTGATTCTGATCTAGAAGATGAAGACGAACGAAACGTGATCATCGAGATCCAGAGGAGCACACAACAATATGAGGGGAAGAAACGTCAAGATGGTGAGCCCGAGGATGAAGACGTCACCGACGACTTACATCCGGAGGCGAATCGACCGACAGATCGCGATGAACCGGGATACTATGCACAGCATGGAGCGACCGAGTTCAATCCCGAAGAAGGAAGAGACAACGAAGATCTCCCCATCTATTGTCGAGTACCGGAACCTCGAATCTATGCGCATCAAGAGAGAGCCTACTGTCAGGACGTCTCCGTGAATGCATCGGGTTTGATGGATAGGTATGTGGTCAATGTGTGCTGAACATGATCTCCCTGATGTACAAGAGCTACTATTGCACCAGCCTTACCGACTTCAAAGCAAATTGGAAAAGGAAGCGACTGGATGTGATAAGCAAGTTCGGTACAGGGGATTCCACAGAAATCGATGACGATGGGAGACCATTGGATCCAACAGATGATATGATGTTAATCTTTGCCAACGACAACAATATTACAACTGAGGAGGCCTGGCACCGATTCAGAGGAGAGCAATTCATTTGCAAGGTGGCACTCGTGATCCTATCATTTGGTCATACTCCGCAATCCTTCAAGGAGGAATATGGCAACTTCGAATACTCCACCAACTTGACTGATGCCCAGCTTGAGGAGTTGAAAGCGAAGAAAGCCAGCGCAATGACTGAATTGGTACAGAAGTGCATCCATGCGATTTATGGGTGTCGGACATATTCTTACTTTAGAACCGACATTACATCACCCTACCACAAGGTGATCGATCCTCTGGACATCATGTACTCGAGAATGAAGAGCAAGTGGGAGAAGTCTATTCTGTTGATCATTGATCAACATGAGATCAGGTTGCCCCCACAAGCTCAGGAAGTCATAGAGTCAATGGCCAGAAACCCCAACGTTGGACATACAGAGAGATGGATGAGCGTGGTAGAACATAAGCATGTTCAAGCTCTTACCAATCGTCTAGGCTTTGGAGATAGGGCCAAGGAGATTCAGGGCAAGAAGAAGCAGGCAGCCAAGGCAACAGCTAAGTCAACATCAACGACTAAGTCTGAAGCGAAAGCAGCATCTTCGTCAAGAGCTGAGGCAAAGCCAGCATCTACACCCAGAACCGAGGCCAAGCCGTCGTCAGCACCAAGTGAGGAGCCAAAACCTTCAACAGCACCTAAGAATTTCGGGCCCTCATCAGCAGAGGAGAACAAGGCGAAGGCTGCTCCAAAAGCCAGACCACTTGACAAATCACCATCCAGTGCTACCGATGTGTTTGAGCAAGCTTGGCAGGAAGATCTTGCCGCCAACGCACATGCAGCAGAAGGTACAACTTCTTCATCATCCCGAGGACATTCCAAAGGAGGAGGCCAATCTGGAACATCTTGGAGGCCGGCGCTAACGCAAGAACGTCGCGAAGTACCTCAACCTTCTGAAAAGGGGAAGGGAAAGAGCAAATCCAAGGGAAAGTCCAAGAAGGGAGAAGATGATCGGTGGGATGCTCAGGGCAGCTGGGATCATCGTGGATGGAGAGGTTATCACCAGTGGTGATTTCTTTGAACGACTATAAGGATACCATGCAAACCAGGGAGGAAATCATTCACCGGATGTTTATCTGACCTGAAACGCTGTAAGTGTATCATTGCAAATCGTCAATCTGATTTGATACCATGAGCATAATGGAAGGAAGACAATCACCGACTGTCTCTCCGACTTGCCGTTCTGTAAGTGTATCCAAACCAAAACCTACATCTTTTGAGAAGTGTGAAGTCAGTTGCCAATGTGACATCTACGTGGAAGTCACCAGTTCGGATCTACATCAAAGCGATGCTCTTTTGAGTGGATACTGAGCGAGGCCTCGTGACTGTCTCACTTGTTCAATTCGATTTTTTCAAAGGTTCTGAGCCATAGTTGCACACTTTATATGTAAAAGTCCGCTTTAGTCCAGCATGTTTCGTAGTATGAGCCTCATATGAGTCTCGCGGCAAATCATACAATTTCTTTTGTAGCACTTACATCCCTAAATTTTCGTGTGTGATCGGAACATATTGTTGCCGTTCACATGGGGGGTGCGAATGGAAGTGCAGCGACACGTACAGTGCAACTTGTACATATATATGTACCATATGTACTTTGGCTCAAGGATCAAGCGACTAGAAAAGGTGCGGTTTCCGTTCCGACGCTACGCCGCTTATGGACCGTCAGTGATAGCTTCAAACTTCGCTGATTAAGATCCACTCGCAATATATATATATATACAGTATATATCACGAAAGCCAGCCGATAGGCTAGGCTGGAGTTGTCGATTGGCGAACGAAGTGAGCATAGGGGGTGTGGGGGGTAGCTGGCCAGGGGTGTTGTAATGCAAGCGCCGAATAGTGCATCATTAGCATCATGAGGAGCTCAGGAGGCTGGCTATTTGGACAGTCTTTCGACAAGGGGTGGAAGTTCATGTCGAGGACTGGAACGTGACAGGAAAAGCGGTCGGAAATCCATCAGGAAAGTGAGATGTGCGTCTCTCAACCGTCTGTTGTCTCGTGGCTAATAAAAGGGGAACGCAAGAAAGAACATGACCCGTAACAACAGTAATGTTTGCCCACTCTTAGCAGCACGCCGAGTTTATGAGTCCATCTACAGGCCTGCCCCTCAGTTACTTAGGAGTGCCCTTTTCAACTTGAAAACGCCCTTGAACCAAAAGAGAAAGCGCACCCCATCCCCACCAGTGAATGTCCTGCTCAAGTCAACCTTTCTCCTCCGACTGTAAATGTCCTGCTCAACTCAATTTTTTCCTAACGCACGGGCTCCAATACTTTTATCCTATAACTATAACCGCTAATGGGCCTGATCGAAACCTTGTGTATAAAGAACCTGTCATATCGGCCCTCAATGCGAGACTTTCCGCCTCTGCCTTCTATCTCCCCATGCCTGACAGCAGTTCCAGTGCGCTGTCGAATTCACCCCATAACCACATTGATGTCTTCTTACGGAGGCTGGCCTTCGTCCCCTCCCTTCTCAGGTTTATATATTCCGACGTATGACCACCAAAATTGGCTAAAAAGACTTTCACGATCAGTACAACGATGCTCAACAAGATAGCCAGGCTACCTGGCTACCCTTCAAGATCATGCTACGCCTCAAGCGTCAGTCCCGACAAGTTCCTGTCCTGGATCTCCAAGGTCCGTCTCTCGTGATCTTTCTCCAGTGGACGAGACCAAGGCACAACAAGTCCCACATGTATCAAGGATCGACCAGAGATAATTTTGCATTTTTCAAATTTGACCTGTAGATTCTTTGGGAAAGCAGCATCCATGTTCACAACATCCACCTTCAACATCCCTCAATGCAATGAGACCCCGTCAGTGGAAGCCTTTGCTGGATGTTTTTCAACACTTCATTCGGGTGGACAGTTGAACGTTTGGCAGGTGATGGCTTGGCGGCCGCAACCGAGTCCCAAAGGTTGGGCATCCGCATCCGTAGGCTTTTCGCAGCTCTTGGTACTGACGCGTTTGGTATGTGACAGGTGATACTTTTGTTCTTTCATGTGTACCCACTGCCGTGCAGTCATGACTTCTCTCTTGCTGGAGAGTTGGCTTTGCTTGCAGGCCCTGCAGGCCGGAGACGACGTCAAGACAAGCAAGGCAGCTGGGTGATTCCAACATATTCCAACAAGGAATTCCTGCCAACTGAAAAGCCACAAACACCCTATTGACTTCCAGGTTCGGGAAGAGTAGAAAACATAGCAGAGGAGAAGTTATATACAGTAAGTCTACGGTTCGTTGACTTTGGCACCGACCTCTTTGCTTTGTGAAACAGCAGCTTGACGAGCAGTTTGACTCTTGTTCTTACCAGCAGTAAGATTCAATAAGGTGTTTCTCATTGTTTCTCATCCCATTTAGCCCTTAAAATTGTACTGGTCACCTTAGCCAAAGAAAGTGCCTGGGCTTTGTTCCGCTTTGAAGCCGATCAGCTGGTGTTTCACTCACCAAAAGTTGCATTTAAAGGAGATGGTACTATCTACAATCTAGACCATGTCTAGATGTCACTTGAATCCAGATCAACCATGATTGCATCTCTGAATATTCCGATTTCTCTTGTTGAATAGAATTGACAAATGTTCAACAACCCTACATGATAAATGACGTTCAATGGAAAGGACATGCAATGCAGAGCAGCCAAGAAAAGAACAAAAGGAAAGGCAGGCAAGGAACAGACTCGACACAGGAATGTAACGAAGCAGGGCAAATGAGGGCTTGACAGAATTATATTCTATCGAAAGGTCCCTTGTCATTAACATGAAAGGGGTGTCCCAAACACCACCCGTATGAGAATAGATCATGACAGATTCACTATAAGACTACATGGCAGAGAGCGAGAAAGAGCAGCGACATTATGGCACCGCAGGTGTTTCAAACCCACGCTCCTTGTTGGACGCTGAGAAAGATAATGTTGATGTTCGAGTTGTGCAGACATTCTAAGAGCTGTTGTGTTTCAGTTGTGCCTTATCAGAGTTCATTCTATATTCTATATGTGTTTGTTGACTTCCACATTGAACTGCCTGTCACATAATCTGCCTAAGTGGCAGTGGCAACCGAAGCCCAAAACTCGGTAGACCGATTCTATAGAGAGTGCTCATGTTCAAATACATCAACCCTGCTTGGACTATTCAACAATTTTGATTATCACAAGCTTCCTATTATTGCTATCTATATGCTTGCCGACTTTTTTCAACAGGCTGGATATCCATCGAAGTGAGCAACTGCGAATGTTAAGACTATGTTAAGACTAAGACTGTTGGCATATAACTCTCATGCTTAGAGCCAAAGTTCTCGATGAATCTCAATCCTGTCTTTGTCGTTTTGGCTCAAAAGCCCTCGGCAACTCAACCCAGAGCCTCAAGGTTGGAATCGATCTTCGTGCAGAAAAGAACCTCCCAGTCTGTGTGGGAAACTCCCAGTCTTTTTCCGTTTGGTTTGAACATGACCTGACTGAATAACATGGAAACTTCTGGATGACCTGACTGTCAAAGATCTGCATGGTCTCAAAGACACCCTGGAGCTTTGATTGCACAATGGGTGTATCAGGAGTTTTGTCAGCTTGTTTGAACAATGTGGCTTGGTCTGAACACGTTGGAAGTAATTTCTTTCACGCACTACAAGTTTGTCATAGTTTGTCAGTATCCGGGCGTTGGCAGGTCGGTGATGGCATCTCTGGGACAACATGCCAAGAACAAGAAGCCGAAGAGGCAGACCGCAGGAGAGTACACTTTGGCTTGCGATCGGTGACCAATCATACAATGTCTTGCACCTCAAGTGATCTTCACCATGGGCAACTTGACATGTTCAGCTCAGATCCCCGCTACCACATGGCCATTCTACCTTGTATGTCACTTCCCCTTCCTTCAGGAATATCTTGACAACATTTTTCTTGACAGCTCTGTTCGCTGAACGTCTTTGAACAATCCAGTGGCAGGGGTTTGCTGTTTTTGGATTGCAAAATGCAAAACGCCTTATACAAATATATATATATTATCCCGTGTGGCGACAGGCAGACTTCATGCTTCGCCTAGAGTGCGACTTGGCTGAATAATTTGGTTGATGCCGTGGCATGCCAGAAGTTGCTTGCTCCTGTCCTTGTCTTCAGCGCCCAAAAACTCAAGCTTCAATGTTTGTGAGGTGTTGTTCTACGTTGACCTTCCCATGTTGAGTTCCGCTTCAACACTTTACGCTTGATTCATGGTGTTCAAACAGTCCCGGATGGCTGAGATCCTTGTCCTCACGGCAGAAGGGGGCTGATGCCTTCAAGCATGCCTGCTTCCGGCTGGGAAGGCAACCGACCAACGAGACTCAGCTTAAAGACTGCTGAAAGAACCATAATATGATTTTGCCCGCCCAGAACTTGATCACAGGCAAGATAGCCATGTCCAAGACGAGGTAGCCAACAGTACCGATGGATAGCAGGCTTGACGCAGGAAAAGTGCTTTTTTTTTCCAGTTTGCTGTAGATGTCTCCAGTTTGACCTCAGGACATTCTGGCGGATTTGCGTGACCATGGCGTGCCTTTGTTGAAATGCATTCGGACAGGAGCTGCCTGAACTAGCACAGGTGTCTGGCAACCAGAGCGTGTTGGGTCCTCTCCAACAGGTCGGGATTTGTTTCCCACCACCACCACCCCCGCCACCACCGCCGCCGCCGCCACCACCACCACCATATTTTCATGGACATGACCACACCGAACATGTTCACAAAACATACCAAAGAAACACCCAACTTCTTTTGCTTGAGGCACTGGTCCTGGATATTCAGCTTTGCCGAGATTTAGAGCCGCTTCTCATTTTCTTGAAGGACTGCCCCTTGGGCATCCACCAGGCACGGTCTTCTTTCGGTTAGACTAGATATTTAAGCTCAAAGGTGCAGGATGCAATTGCTCAGGACAGCTGCCAGAGCTCCAGATGTCTCAAACGGTTTCCGAGTAAGATTATGTGTTTTCTCTTTAGTTAGTTTGTATATTTGACACATCCGGCATCGCGGTCAAACAGGAAGGTCTGTAGCAGGTGTAAATCTGAGCGTCCTTTGCAATACAATCTCAAACTACCAGGTGATGATCTATGATGGCAACTTGTTTTTTGGATCAGAGGCTTCTTACCAAGCACCTGGGCTGCGTGCATTCTAGAATTGTAAGTCATAATTACTGATACTTCCTAATTAGGCAACCTCAATCGACTGCAACCCATCACTGAGAGTGGGAAGTTTCACAATCGAATGTTTCAGATGTTTCAGAGGCAAAGCATATTTGTTGATGAAGTGGGAACAAGAGGACGCTACTAGGGGCTCCTGGCATCGCTACTAGGAGCAAGGACGCTACTAGGGGCTCCTGGCCTTACTAATAGGAGCAAAGACGTTACTAGGACACAAACTCCAAGCGCAGATTCACGCCGAACTTGGTGTGACGTAGCGGAATTGTCTCATGCCGACAGACAGCAGGTAAATGTGTTGTTTTCGAGCAATCGGAATATCAACTGCTGGATCTTTCGGAATTGAAGGATTGGCGTTCGCCGATGCCACACTGCAGTGTGCATATTGTTCTCAACATAGGAGGCACAGCTTGGATTTCATTCAGTTTCATCCATGTTCCGTTCGATAGTTGGTGCATTTTGGACCTGCAGTGCCGAGGAGAAGCTGCAAGCCACTACCCATCGAATGCCACAGAGTGTGCTCAAAGACCAGGCCACTGTATCTCAACAAATGAAAAGAAATCCGGCGGTTGGTCATTTGGTACTTTGGTGTTTTCACGGGATGCGACACCAGAGAGGTTGGAGGCCATCGCTATTACAGTAGGTTGGAGGCCATCGCTAAATCGCTAGTAGGTTGGAGGCAATCGCTATCAGGAAAAACACAGCCTATGCTTTTTGACCGACATTTCACAGTCGTGGGATCTGCACTGGCAGAGATCTTGATGTCTAGAGCCAAGATGAGGTACACCTGCAACAATTGCAGGGCGTTTCTGCAAGCACAACATGTCTAAAGCCAGTGCATGATAGATCATAACATATCATGATCATAGGAAGAATGGGACGCTGTGACTGTAGTGTCACCACTTACACTAGTTATACCATACGCACAAAGACACTTTGCGGTAGTAAAGAGTAGACTTCAGAGATCAGAGTATCAGGTGCAGCTGTGGCGTTTGATGCGAGCATTAGCTGCATTTTCTTCACTACGTGGCACGGGGTTAGCAGCAATGCCGGCATGTGCTTGATTCAATCAATCAATCCTTACCCCACCGCAATGTATGCCAGACGCATGCTGCCAGTACCCCTTTTCATGATCAATTTGTTGGGCAGTTCTTTGGTTTAGTTCCCCAACCGCACACATGCTCAAGGGTAGGGTGCGACCTTTCGACGGAGGAAGATAGCTTAATCGATCATGCCAGCAGTATTCCAGCTTTGTGGCACATCCTGTTAAGTTTGCACCGCGGATACCAGTTGTAAAACTAATCTAAACTATTTCAACCCAATGCAAGCCAAGCAGCTTGAGTTGTGAATGAGAAGGAATAACATCATCCACCAAATGAACCATCCCTACGAACCGAAGAGCCTCTTCAGCAAGATCTTGATAGCCAGATACCTAGCCAAGTAGAATTATTTACAACTGTGATGTTATAAGTTATGAGTAACAAGATAGCTGCTTCTGTATACTCGACTTCAATGCTAACTTACCACAGAACTAGAAGGCATTAAAATGTCGTTTGTTTTCTCGCTCTTTCACTTTCATTATTTTTTGACACTAGACACACGCTACTAGGTTGGAGGCCATCGCTAGTAGGTTGGAGGCCATTGCTATTCGGGGGGGAACCGGGGTAAAAGAAGAAAACAACATGGACCTTTCATGACCTACTAGGAGCAATGTTCGCTACTAGGAGCAACATGGACCTTTCATGACCTTTCTTTTTTTCATGACCTTTCGGGCTGCTGTGCTCGCTTTAGGTCTGGATGTCACTCATCCTTTGCTGTTACCAGCTTCCTTTGCCAACGCGGGACTTGTTTAAGGGATTGATTAAGGCCTAGCAACGTCTAACAAATTCTGACTGTATGGAACTTTGAAATAGTAACGCTTGCCCGACGGGGGAATCCACAACTCCGCCAGGTCTTGGAGCTCACAGGGCTTCCGATCTCCTTCGAAGGGCAAGGTATCTCATTGCTCAACCGCTGCTTAGCACAGACACCCTCGCTGCAGCGCTTGCAGCTGAGCAAAGAAAGATCAGAGATTTGAAGTGACTGAAGAGTTGTTTGAAGAGGAACATCATAGTAGGAAGAAGACACATGCTTGGCCTTTGCCATATTTCGCCTTTTCCTTTTTGCTTTTGCCTGAGTGTCTTGCCGCTTCCTTCGGTGAATATACGCTGGATATCCATGCATCGGTCTTTGTCTCTCGCAGGCATCCAAGTTCAGGTTCTAGACTTGAGTTTTTTAACTTAGAAAGACGGCAAGGGAAGAGTTTGTGTGATCCACAGCTCTTCAAAGCATCTTGACCTGTGCTGCAGTAGGCACCAACAATGAAATATTTTTCTGGAGCTTGTTCCAGACAAGAGGTTGAAGAGGAGGTTTTGACAGACTGTAGAAACAGCGCAATGGCGCAACTGTTCACCTTTGCGACGGATCACTCCTAACATCGTACAATTAGAATTCAGTGAAGCGGCAAAAGTAAAACTTGCCAGCTTTTACATTCTACATGTAAGTCGGAATACCGGCTCAGGGTTGTCTACAGTCTCAAGTGTAGAAATGTATTGGCTTTGCATGCGCTTTCGGGTGCATGTCAGAGAGCCTGTCAGTTGCCAAGCTCGGAGCTTGCACTAAGGCATTTAGAGGGTTGTGGACTCCAAGATCGCTCCTTGGATGTGGAAAGGTGACATTATCCGCGTGAGCAATCGCCAAAACGTGCGATGAATTCCTTGGTTAACACCTGCACAAGCCATAGGCCCCCTCAAAAAGCGATAGCCTTACTGAATCATGTCCTCCTCTTTGCAAGACGTTTTGGCAGACGCTCATGTCACCCCGGTAAAGTGTTTGTTTGTTGATCTTGTTTGTCGTGACTGTTCGGGTTGAAACCATTTTTGTTTAGATGACGAGCCCAAGTTTGTTTAGTCCTGGAATTGTTTTGAGTAGACAATATGACTGAAGCTGAGATGATTTGAGCATGTTTCGACAATCAGTCGCAATCGTTGCCTTTTGCAAATCTTCACTCCAGACCTGCAACAAATGCTATAAGGTGGCCTGGGGCAGTTGCTGCCCCACCTTGGTCGCACCTTGGCTTTACGTCTCTTGCACAGAAAGCTGCAGGAGGCGGTTGAGTTGAACTACTGAGGGCGAATTACCAGGTGAAAGCCATGACATGTATACGTTGTCAATTGAACACAGATGCATTTGAGGTTCAAGTTCTATTGATGAGCTTTCAACCTTGAAGGCACTTAACTAGAAAGATGTAGAGAGCTATAATTAGGATGACATAGGACATAGGTGACCTGTCCTTGCTTGGATCGTCTCAGGAAGATTGACGAAGCTGTCCCACCTATCACTGGCACAGAACAGCCTTCGAGATTTGCGCCTTGTGGCGCGGCTGTTACAGGCACGCGCGAGTGCCCAGCAAAAGCGACAGGCGTGGTCAGGGGGGCGCTCCGTAGTGGACTCAAATAATTGTGATCGGCCATGTTGCGGTATGCTTCGCTTGCTTTTTCGACTGTGTGTCAATATTGGAGCTACGGTTGCTACGCACTTTTGCAATGTCAACTTTGAAGAGTGGAGGGCCTGGTCACCAACCTGACCTGGAAGATAAATGCCAGACAAATATGGCTCATGTAGTGGCTCATTTAGATCCCGCAGTTCCTGATGGTTGGATACACAGTAGATTGCCACATAGTATACATATGAGCATCAGAGCATCCAACAAAATCAATTGACTACTAAAGTAGTCACTGGGTGGTGTCGGGATATTTGAAAAACTGCATAACCGATAGGAGCCGATCCGTCTACCAATGCCCTTTCGATGTACCAACATGTACCAACTACTCGTATTACACATTAGTTAAGGAAGCTTGCTGCCATGCTGCAGTTGTAGCGGGCGCAAACAATTGGTATATATATCAGAAAACGAAGTTATGCGGGTGTGGCTTTTACGCGTTTTTGTGGTTTGTGGTTATTCTGTGTCTTTTTGAAAATGTTGGTTATTTTGCAGAATGTGTCTAGCAAAAATGTCGACGTGTAATCTGTCAGATCTTTCATCAAGCTTTTGCAAACATACTAGCTCTCATGATTCCCACACAGAAGTCCATCAACCATCATTTGTCAGAAAGTCCACGACATCACATCATACATCACGAGCTCATCACCTCTATGAGGGTGAGGGTATTGAGCCATGGTGAATTCAGCAGAAGAGGTGACCAATCAGGTTTTGAGCTTGGGTGGCATCACGAGAAAGAATGTCCTTGGCGATGTTGGGTGAACATTGGGAGCATGCTGAGCATGCCAGGTTTGGTGCAACCTGACTTCATGTATGTCTATGTGTGGGCAAGAAAGTTGGGGTAAAGAGAAGGTTCTTCATGAGCTTGGGAATGAGTAGGGGCCACACAGCCAATTCAGACCCTCAGTGTATCTATGGCTGGATCGTTCCATAGGCTTCATAAGGTTCTTTGGAAGATTTCGTCGTAGATGGGGGGGATATGGAGAATAGACCTGAAGAGCCATTGGGTGAGAGCAATGGAGATGAGCAGGATTGGTCCAATCGAACTTGTGGGATAGGATGTGAACTCCCAATGCTCGCAGAATGGTTCCTCTCACCCCGAGAATGAGGATGAGGCTTATTATGGGTATGGACGTCAAGAAGGCCATGCAAAAACCAGTTCCAATCAGTCGTGCAGTACTACTAAGCAAGTTTCTCAACTTTTGTTGGGTCTGGTGGGCACATGGTGTTTCAAGACAATGATCTTCTCTCCATTTCTTAAAGAATGTGGGGGGAGAAGCCCAAAAAGTGCTACCTTTGAAACAATGAGAATGCTTATGGGCAAGGAAGGGTAGAGTGGGATCCAGAGGTTGTTCGAAAAAAGAAAAGTTGGTTTGTTTGGGAGCAGGATCACAAGAACATATCTAGACCGCAGCCGCAGCCGTGGAAACTCTTTCAAAACATTACAAAGTCTAAGCAGAAAAGCCACAAAAAAACGCGGAAAAGCCACACCCGCATAACTTCGAACTCTCAGTTGTTCGTCTCAGTTTGAGCTGCTTACACCAATGGACCTGTCTTGCAGCTGAGTGGAAAGGATTTTGTTGCCCAGTGGCAGCTGGATGATGGAGTCGCTGCTGGCCTTTGGCTGCCTGCCAGCGGCCACAGCTTTTGTGAAATCATTGCAGTCAAAAGGTTGTCCTTCTGGTTCGCATAGGTTCTTTAGAACAGCTGCAGCACGCATCATTTGAAGTTGAGGGTAGCCCTGCCAATTGTGGCCCAAGACTGTGGTTCAAAGAGGCGTGTTGCAAAACCTACAAGAGTCTGCTGACTAGTTTTCTTACCGCCGTGGCTAGCTGCCCTTTGAACATGTTTGTGTCCATGGAAGAGCAACTTCCCGACAACAAGGTGCAACCACTACTTAATTCGTGCCTTCACTGTTGGCATGCCGAACTATGGCAAGGTTGATGCAATGATGCAATTTGTGGAGTCCGATCCAGTTTAGGCTATGTTTTTAGGTTCGATAACAGACCTTGTCCTGCACTCATGCTGCACATTGAAAAGTATGGTGATAGTCAGTTTGTGATTACACAGTCAGGGCATAGTAACCTGCCTGGGACCAATCCTCGGAAAACGACGCAGGAAAAACAACATGTGAAACCTAAGTACAATTTTGATACAATTTGTTAGTTATATTAGCTGTTCATTTGTGCAATGGCATGGATGTTGGAAGGTGGTTCCTCTGAATGTGCTCGACCTTTCCAAGAATCCCTGGTTGGGCGCAAGGCGATCCAATCGAACCCTGCGAGCCTTGGCTGTGACGCCACTCACCAAGTTTATGCAATCTTAACTGTGTCAACTTCTGATATACCAAATTGTTGCTGTGGTTTGCGTGATTTTTTTAATGAGGAATTACAAGCGCTCGCATAGTCACATCGAAAGGCGTGTAAAAGATTGTAAGAGCTCATGTGTTTTGTGATGCATGGATCAGCATATACTGGGTTTGTGTTTCATTCGGACTCACTCGTAGCTGTCGTAGCCCTGCTTGCTTGAGATCTCAGGACCTTGGCAACGGCGAGAGATGCAAAGCGTAATGCCAATCAGCAGCTTTGCTAAATGACCGCTGTTCCTTCTTGAGAGGTGCATAGCTAGTTGTGTTCGCCAGAGAAATTAATATGCTTTATTACTTGACTTTGGTTCAATGTATTTTTCAATTTGCGGCCTTTGGTGCAGTATCTAACGATACAAGAACATCGAAGTGCGTAAACCGTTTGTACCACGTTGTCGTAATATCAACTCCAACTCCATGGAATTTTGCTAGCTGCGCGGTGGCTTATGTCGGGTTTGGTTTCGCTTCCTCAGCTCGTTGCTACAGGCAGAGAAGACCTGCTCAGAGTGATTTGTTTGGCTTTGAGAAATGGCCTGCTGGTAAAAAAGGTTCGCTTAAGGCACCTTGACAGCTACAGTGCCAGATGTGCAACCAGATCTGGGATCCTGAAGTCTGCTGTGGGCATATTCTTCTTGACTGTTTATGGTGAATCTATTGTGTACATGACACCATCGTGGGTGAGGGACATTCCGGCAACCAAATCTCTGTACAGGTATTCAGCATTATTCAGCCACTGCCCAGCGCGCCCATTTCCCTTACACATTTCGCTAGTAGTACTTTGTCCTTATAATCTTGTATGGAACTGCTTTGCAGCAATGGGACGGAACTTTCAGTGGACAACACAGCCCTGCATGATGGAGTGTTTGAAACTTGAACTGGACCTGCAAACCAATTCTGGTTGTACTGGTACTTGTACTTGGAACTTGACCTTCGACCGACGACCCTGCGCCAACGTGTTTGGGGTATAGCCCCCCAAGAAACGACTCTGCAGAAATTGCCACTGAAAGTCCACCCTTGACCGGAACTCACCTCGCCGTCCTGTGCACATGTTCTCCAACCTAATTTCTAGTGTACGACTGTACGCCTTCAGCATATTATATAGGTAGATAAGTTAGGTCGTTTGAGATTAGCAAGATACTCTCAAGAAGGGTTCATTCAAAGTTAGAGTTTCAATACTGCAGATACATGGGCTTGCGGCGTGATGATTTGCGGCCCCTTCAGCAGATGCTGCGATCAGAGCTCGCAAATCTTCATGCAGGTGCAACTGGATCCATCAGAATCGAAATCGAGTGGGTTGAGTGAGCTCGATGCCAATCTACATGTCTTGCATACTGGGAGAACGACATTCATCTTTCTTTGCTCCAATTTCATTGTATAACGTTCCAACATGCTTTTGTCAAGCAACTCTTCATAGGTAGCTCCAATGCAGGTCCTTTTCTTCCATTTGTTTCCCGCATTGCTCCTTTTCTCTTTCCTTTCCTGGCAAATGTCAGGATATCGTCGGCACTTCCCCTTGGCAGAGCTCAGCCTTGAGGGGAACCCATTAGAAGCAGCTGTTTTGGCTGCAATTACACATGCACTTCAGCAGCTCTCACCCAGCAGCTTTTGGCCGACCTGGAAAGAGCCGATGAGCGGGAAGGAGTTCCCCGATGAGGGGTTGCTCGAGCTGGGGACAGCCGCCCCGCTCGAGCTCGGGCGAAACCGGCTCCGCAGGACGCAGTCGCAACCCAGCTTTGCCACCACCAGCCCAGAGATTGTCGAAAGGAAGGCACTGAGTGAAGGAGATGTTGAGGACTCCATGGATTTCCGTCCAAGGGAGAAGACCATCAAGGAGTTCCAGGAGGATTTGCAGATCTTGTCTGACTTCCTTGAAGCTCGATTTCGGCCGAGACATTCTCAACGGACACGACATGAGAATCGTGCGAGTAGCGAAGACTCTGGAATCTTGGTGGCGTAACTCTTTAACTTCAAGACCCTTAACAGAACATGTTTCTTTTTTCCCCTTCAGTGCCTTCCAGAATCATATCATACATGGTCATTCCACATTACTACCTCATTCTCAGCGGTTCTCCAGGAATGGATGTCATTGCAACCATTCCGGACATGGGCATGGACTTTGGTTTTGGACCGCCAGTCCTGCATGGCACCTACTCCCACACCGACACCCCGCCTGACACGTCCGTAGTCGAAGCGACAGACGAACACGCAGGCTGGGGTTTTCAGAAGTACTGATTTTTGAAGTGATCTATATATATATATAATTATATATATATATTATACTTATTATATGTATAGTTGCAGGGGATGTAGTGATATGATGTTGGGTTGGTATAGGATGGCAGAGAGATAGTCCAGAGTATGTCTAGTAATTATACACAGATAGGGAACATGACGGAACACTTAAAGAGACAGAGAGAGCGCACTGGAAGTTCATAGTATAGAGACAAGATGGTGCTTTGGCCTATTGGGCCTATTGCCTTTCAAGCTTCCTGATTTGTTCTGCGTCTGGGAGGTACCGACTCCAGCCGGCGTGAAGCACCGCCAAACCGGTACCCAAGCAGCTCTTTATTTGTAAGGTGTGCAGACTGAAACTGTGTTTTTCTTCTTTTTTTAAATAGCAAAGGAGCGCTATCAAACTTAAGTCAAAGTGCTCGCAGTCCTTGACGACATGTTTGCATTTATCAAGTTGTCGTAGAATTCCTGCAACCTCCTGCGTAAGGTTGGACCATCACGCCCGGATGCAGCAGATGCTCAGGCATTTGCACTTGCTTGCGGGCGAGGGAGAGGTTCCTGTGGAACCCGTCCTGCGAATTGCATTGGACGCGGTCAATTCGGAAGCGAGCTTCCAAGATGCAGAGGCAAGGAAGGGGGTGCACTCTGAAACCATGCGTGCTGCAAAATCAAGAGGGTTGAAGGAGCAGGACAGGAAGTTGCAAAACCTTTGTGCAAAGATAAACAAGTGGAGTGGACATTTGGTCTGAAGCTTGTTTGTGGATGTCTATGATGAAAGACAAAGGAAGCAGTTTAACTTTCTTCGGTCCATTTGCCATACTACCGAGATGTACCGCGAGTTCAACTGTGAATCTGTCTCCTTGTCACCTGCTTGGCTACATGCGCAGGAAATACCATTCTTGATTTCTTTCAGTTCGGATAGGTGGCCCATCGAGCGTTGTCTCATTGGGTTTGGCAAGGCCTTTGAACACGAATAAAAGAGCTTCATTCTACTATTGTCTCCTTGTGCTTCTCTTCTGAGGCACAGTTGCAAAACCTCATGAGACGTGAGAGCAGCGATGACGCATCTGAAGAAGATACAGTTGGAATGCGGCGATCGCACTCGGTGTAGCACGTTGAGTGTTGGAGTGTTCTTATTGGGCACTCTTGTGACCTAGCAAGAGGTCGTGAGCCAATGTCCATGCCAATGTAAAAAGACGCTTGCTTTCACCAGCAATGAGCCATCAGAAGCCTTTTGAATGTCTTGTTTTTTTTGGCATGCACGCAAAAACAATACAACCAAGTGATATGAGTCGTTTCAAAATTGTTGTCATTTACTTTATACAAGGGCGTTTCATCCAAGAGTGTGATTTCCAAAAAATCGATACCCCTATTGTTACATGCATTATTTCCTTGATTTTTTTTCATTTTGGTACTGTATATCCTCCTGCTGCAGCAACTCTTCTAAGCATTTGTGCTCAAGGGTCTGAAGGGCGTCGCCTCATGAACTGATGTGTTCTTGCAAGTGCCACAGGCAATTACGGACTGTGACTGCTTGTGTTTGTCTTTGGAGGGCTGTGTCCTGGCTCTTGGCTCATGGGCTGGCCCCAGCCTATGAGGACACGCCTTTGTCCTCTTGTCTTGGTTCGGAAAGGGGTTGTTGTCTCTTTGGTGGAGTGTGAGCGCAGCGTGTGTGCTTACAAGCGCTTGATGTCGTAAGACACACAAAATGTCAACATCATAAAACGATACCCCAAAATGGTCCAAAATGACACCCCAAAGCTCCCTAGACAGTGCCCCATGGGCAAGTCTGCAAAAGTGCAGGGGGTCGTGCGTCTTCCAGTATTCTAGTGAAAGGGATCCGATCAGCAAACGAGCGGTGTTGGAGCAGCCCTTTGCAAACAGTGCTGTTGTCCTTCCTCACTTCACAGAGCTTGTCACAGTGTTTGGACGGGGTGCTCTCAGATCATGAGTGGTCGCGAATAAGGGCTCCTGCGTTTTGTTTTCTGTGCGTTGGTGTTTGTGTTTTGTTTGTTATGATCCGTGACGTTCACTGTTGGTGGCAAGGCTCCCCAATTCGAAACATGTAAAGCCTGCAAAAAGATGCATGCCGTGCGCATTCTATCAAACAATGAAAGACGAGACGGGACGCCCTGAACTTGATCGAGCACAGGTTAAGCAAGTAGTATATAATTTTGGAAAACAACTCATACACAACCAGTAATTAAGTTGAGTGGCCCAGCAAGAACATTGAATTTTCCTCATTGCTAGGTGAAAGTTAGAAGCAACATGTTTGTTCTGGATGAATTGGCGCCGTTGAGGCCAACAAGTGCGCCCAAGAAGGCGGAGGCACACGGGGGGAAATCGTAGTACTCAACGCTTCCTCTTCTGATTGCAACGTAAGGTTTCCACAAGGAATAGTCCGAGAAACAACCGTATACATTTATAGTTCTAGTCCTAGTTCTAGCAATGTTTTTTGATTCAGAGGCTTTGTTCCTTGGCTCGTAATTTGCGTGGAATGTCAATTTTCTTGAATTTTCCTCACCCAAACCTTTAAGTACGCGTGTGTTTTTTTTTTTCTGACGCATGACCGAACTTGAAGCTCAACCCAAGGGATTGGCCCGATAGACACTCACTGTAATTGCTGCACATACATACCAATACAATCCTATATATACACAACATATGTTTGATATGGTATGATTGATTTGCTGGTTTATTTGCAAGGTGCCCTCATCGCGACATGGAGGTGCAGTGAAAGGCACAGAAACCGCTGAAGAGAAGAAACTTTCAAGATAGTTGTTTAGACTCAATATTGCATCTACAAAATGCAAGTCTTCAATACCTTTGATTTTGGATCCTGACTGAAAAGATCTTTGCCTTGGTCGATCAAAGACTTCAGATGTAACTGACGCCTTGCCGTTGCTGACAGGCCAGAAGGCCCCCAGTGGGACTTCCACTGAGCTGCAGCTTCGACGCCTTGGCAAGGCAGGTCGCTGAGAGTGGCACAATGGTGTGGCAATTGGACCAAATCCTTCCGAGAAGAACGCCTGGTTTGCAATAGCCAGGTTTCCTTCAGTTAAGGCCTAAAGCAGTTCAAGAACGAAGGAAGTCATTAGGTCATTAGGTCTTGAGTACAAATGCCCGCAACAAGTTTCTTGTTCATGTTCGTTTCAAATTTGGACAAGTTGGACATCCGAAGCCGCTGATTTGGGAATGGGTTCGCCTTGGTGATCCAGGAGTTGGCGGCCGAAGGTCAGCGCTTTCGGCAACAAGGAAAGCTATGTTGCGATCTCAAGTTGCTACAACATTTGTTTCTGTGGGAAGATCTTGTACTTGTTTCTGAACGACATATACATCCCAAAGAAACGTTCTACTTCAATGACACTAAGACGACCGGTATGCATGTCCGATCACAGCAGCCCTAGCAAGCCGGACTGAAATGCTCAGGTTTTGAATTGGCTGTGCGCGCAGAGGCATTGCATTCAGAGGCTGTAGGGCAAGCTCATTCTTCCATATTCTTCGTTGATTCAAGTTGGGTCAAGTCACTCTCATGCTTTGCCAGATGAAGGCCATGGCGGCCATGGTACTGTTCAATTTGCACTTGCTTCCAGTGTTGCGCAGTCTTGCGCCTTGGTTTGCCCATAGCTTCAGTTGGGGCTAGGTACACCAGATCGATTGAGATGGTGCACATTAAAGCCGGTACCAGTTGGTTTTGACGCCTGACATCTTATTGTTTGCTGGCCGTGCAGTTGTTCACATTCATTTTGGCAAAGAACTGGATACTCTACCTCTACCACCCTCTACCCATAAACGTGTTTGTGTGCAGGTTCGTGTACAGCAGCAGCATGCTGCAAGAGAGCGAGAGGCAGCCTTTGCCAAGTTTGCTCAGAAATAGAGAGTTTTTGTAGATCCCATATGAACAAGTTCTTAAATCGAGACTTCTGCATAAATACTAAAGGTGCACTCTTACAGGACAGCCCACAAGCGATGCTCTTAACAATTATGGCATCCCTCCAATTCTTTGCTGACCATCATGGGCAACAATGTTACGCCCGGAGATACTGTGGCAAGTGTGGCTCAGGGCTCTTTTGTTTCCTTCAGCTGGGACTATAGGTTTTGGCTGTTTGCACAGGCTCAGCGAGCCACTGGCCATGGTCTTAGACAATTGAGAGATCCTTTCAGAATTAACAAATGGTAAGAATCAAAGTGTTTGCCTGCGTCCTTTCACCCTTCAACAGTTCCCGTTCATTCTTTGTAAAGGATCATGATGCATTTTCGGAGTGCATGGAGTAACCTTCGAACCTGCAGTGCCCTGAAGGTTACTAGTTTGTCGTTCCTTTTCTGGCAGGTCGTTTGTGCCAGGGAAACGTCATTTCAGCCTGGCCTAAAAAGGAGAGGGTGATTTGTGCAAGATGGTCTTGAACGTGAGCAGCGACACACGGTGATCTATAAATTAGGATGGCTACATGCGAAACATTTGTTGAATCGGGAAGGATTATGACTCAACGCATCCTTGGCACCAGGAAATGACAACGAGCTGTGAGTGTGATGGATGATTCTACCATCCGCTGACATGTTTGCAAGCGCTGATTTCCATGGTGGCACGGTTTCTCTTGCGGGACAAGACTCTTCACAGCAAAAGAATACATGCATGAGATATTAGCCTGCACCCTTGGTAGAAGCAGCTTTGAGATGGTCTTGAGATGCCATGGTGAATTTGCGAATTAATCCGTTGCAATCGAAGTTTTGTACAGATTGACAGGGAGCATCCCTCTGGAGGGGAATCCAAGTGGAGCCGCAAAGAAGAAACCAACCTGCTATTTGCTCCACATCGGTGCAATCATGAAAACTGCAACATTGTGTTCAAGAGTTCCCAATTATTTCTTCAGTCACCCCTTGCTGCTTCTGAAAGAACCTGTTTTTGCAGGTACACAGCCTGAGCCGCTCTGCACAACATCGAGCCTCTGTGTTGCGAAGGCAGTGCTTTTGACAAGACTCTTATGAACTCGTGCTGTAGCAGCAAAGTAGCAACGCTTTGGTGGCACTAGGTGCACATGTTCATTGGTGCTGCTAAGAGAAAGTTGAAGTTAATGACAGAGATCCTTCCACCTCCTGGTTATTATGTATATGTTATTCCTGATTTTATAGAGAAAATATTTTGGAATCTCTATTTTAAGCTCGGGTGTGTGCCCACATTTTATTACGGGGTTCAGGCTGACTTGATCGTTTTATAGAGACTTTTGGTGTACCCCTGAAGTCAGTTCCTTATAAAATTATCTGGAATTCACCAGGGGATTATATATATATATATATGTTTTTGTGTTTTTAAGTCTAGACATATCCAAACTAAACCGTAGTTGTTTGTAAAGTC
Organism: Durusdinium trenchii; assembly: GCA_963970005.1. Lineage (NCBI taxonomy): Eukaryota > Dinophyceae > Suessiales > Symbiodiniaceae > Durusdinium > Durusdinium trenchii. The sequence continues at coordinate 1,355,857 of CAXAMN010012002.1, forward strand.
CTGAACGCCGGCAACTTTGGTACAGTTCGCTCCTTTTTGTGCAGGACAACAAAACCCTGTGGTCGGGGGTCTCCCTATTCAAGCTGCACACACCCACGACTGTGTCAGCCACTTGGACAGGTCCTTGGTGTGGCCTTAGCCAATGCAGCTGCTGCAGCTGCTCATCGAGGGTCGGGGAGAGGGTCAGACAGTCTTTCCTGGTCGGTGAAGACATGAACATTCTTGAACATCCTCATTTTGCGAACAATTCAATAAGGATGCTACTAGGGGCTCCTGGCATCGCTACTAGGAGCAAGGACGCTACTAGGAGCAAAGGGCATCGCTACTATGAGCAAGGACGCTACTAGGGGCTCTTAATATAAGCCCCTAATATGTTGTGGTGCTTTTAATGATATGTCTTTCTGATTCTTAACCCACTGAAGAAGCTTCTCGCTTGAAAGTGTTTCTAGACAACTTGGTTGACGGGACTGACGGGAGCTTTATTTTTTGAAGCAGCTTAAGCATCTCTTGGCAAGTGCTGTGTGAGTGCACAATGATCACAATGTTGCTTAGATAGTGGCACAAACCGAAGGCCTGATGCAAGAGGCATCACCCGTTCATTCAAAGCTGTTCGGTAAGATAGTTGGCTCTTACAATCTCCTATACTATACCTATTTGATCCTATTCGATAGAGTTGCAGATGGTGAGACACGTAAAGCCCTCCCTTTCAACCACGTGTTTGTGACATTGCCATGATTCATTCTCATTGCATGTTCACACACGGATATGTGCTGCAAGTATGGGTCTCATCCAATGCCACTGAACAATGGAATATGCCATTCCGGTCAGTCAAGACCATGTGATAAAAGATGTTGGATTCTGGCTTGATTCGCTTGACTGCCAGGCGAGCGCGCGCTGAGCCAGAAAGGCCAGTTGTGGTGTCAAAATGTTGATGAACTCTTGCTGTGCTTTGGGTGTATGCAGATGTTGCCAATTCGTCACATCGAGGTTGGAGCCGACACCACAGCAGAAGCCTAGACAGGCGAAGCGGAAAGACGTCTTTACAGACTTCACTGTGAAGCCGACGGATTCTGCCAAGCTGGTGGTGAAGACCATTAGAGTCCCAGCGGTGCGCGACGAAGTGGAGCTGAACCGCAGTGAGAAGAGCCAAAGTCCCAGTCCGGAGCGGTCGCGGCCGCCGGGCTACAGCGAGAAGCGCCGGAAAGTGGCCACTGCCATCGCTGCAGCCCTGCGTGGATTGGCCAAGGCTGAGGAGCAATGCAAGGCGATTGCACCGGCAGCGTAACAACTGGTGCTTAGTAATGAATTGAGATGCTTAAGAATGAGAAAGGGCCATCGCTATTAGGTTGGAGAGACCGAGTACATGCCACTGACAACTGGTGGGATCATGTAGGAAGTCATTCATGCGGAGAGATGTTGAACCAGGCTGCCGGTACATATTGCATTAATTCTTTCCCTGGGGAAGGGCTGGCCAGTGAAGCCTTACTTAGGCCGAGAGGCTTCCACTGGAGCTGTTTGGGAAAGTTCTGAAACTTTATAGGAACAACATTTGATGCTCACCAGTGCTCAAGTGCTGAGATGTTGGTATCGCTAAAAGCAGGGGGCCCAGCAACTGCCAGTACTCTTTTAGAGTTGTTTCCCTTCTTTTCCGCAAAGAAGCAGCATTGGGCGCTTCGCATGCAATCAATTCGCACTGTCGGAATCTGTCGAGTATAGTTCATCGTCAATACCTACGTAGGATTCCTCTTTCGGAAGACAAACAGCTGAAAAATCATGCTGAACCACTCATGTACATCCATTGAGCATAAATGCTGCCTTTTCAATATGTTTGAAATATACTATATATTAATGTGTGTTTTTTTTCAGTGGATGGCCAAAAATTGACTGAAAGCATGTGGTGAAGCCAGTGATGAAAGATCGTCGTGTCCGGCTTGCGATGAGTTGGCGAACTGTGACGTTTTCTTTGTTCGTTGGTTCGTGCATTGAATGATCAGCCGGTTCGCAGCTGATCTTGGGCTGCAAGTGCCGATTCCAATGAGTGATGAGATGTGGCCAGTGTTTGTGGTGTTCATCAGCTATGCGAAAGGGATCTCAATCTCAGCAGAATGGCAGGGACCCATTCACACATATTCATACATGTTCAATCCACCTGGTTTCCTGTGCATCAAATCAAGAATCTTGCATAGCACCTTGTTTGAGCATTGCCACATTTCAAAAGCAAGACTTGAGGAATTCAAGTGAGGTAGTCTAGGGGATGTCGGCACGGAGGCAGGAGAAAGTCAGCTGCGAATAATCCTAGGGTGAGGAAGCAGGGGCTCGGCCTCCCGTTATGCAGCCTGTAAGGCAATTGTATACAAAGGAGATGTAATTAGTATTGTCAGGGCATAAACGTTGCAGCATTGTGGGATTCTAAAGTTAGCTTCTAAAGATAACGCCAAACAGAGACTGAGAGGAGCATTGTGCGCTGGATTATGGACTAGTGACTAGTTGCTGTACTTGCCCCTTGCCGCTGCTGCTACTCAACTCAAGAATTCACAATCAATTGCACTGTTGTTTATTTTTTAAACTTTTTGCAGTCTCACGCATGGAAAATACTATTGGCATCACAAGTCCTTTTCCGAACCAGCGCAGAAGCAGCCTGTTGCAATGTGTTGTAACAGACTCAGCCACACCACCGGCCTTGTCCGAATCAGACTCTCCGAGCATTCCGAGTTTCCCTGTGATCTTGGAAACTGCATCCCTAGCCCCTAGCTACACTTTTGAGTTTGATCAACATTGCGGCGTTTAGCTATGCGCAGGGATGCTGTCACTTGGCAGGGAAGGGATTTAGACACAGTTACCACGATGGCCACGATATTGTGGGGCGAGATGTAGCTTCCACTTCCTGGGCAACAGGAGGTGTTTTGCGAAAGTATTGTAGACATGACAAAGAGCTTAACCCACAGCAGCATTTGCTTTGATGTCCAGTCCAGTTTGCTTGACAAGGCAGTCATTGGCAACATTCACTGCGGGGGTCTTTACAGGGCAAAGCCTCAACGCTTGTCATGCCAACCTCCCGCGATGCTCTCTTCAAGAGGAGGAGCCTGAAATGCTGGAAGGCTCATGTGGGCTGTCTAGTGTTGAAGTCCAAGACCAGGACAAGGATAGCAATGGTTCTTGTTCAAGATAGGTCTCAAAAAGGGTAGTGTGACTGTGACACCTGTGTATAGCAGATCGGAGTAGGTCCCAGCAACCAGTACAGTCAACCCTGTTCGATGCAGTCTGGGAGAATGGATTGGTGCTCCCAATTTAATAGCCGAAGGCCCGCTTAGAACTGATAGGAGGGACAAAGTGGACAAAGCACTCAAAGTCATTCCTTTGCCTGGACCTTCAGCTGAATTCGTGACTCCTCTTTGGCCATAGAGCGCAGTTTCAAGATGCTTCTTTTGTTGAATGAGGGCTCCCTTGACAAACACTTGACACAGTTTGCAGATCACTCTTCCACCAGGAGGGCTGTCGTCTTTTTCTCCACGTGCATGGTGCTCGAGTGCCCACGAGCGAGCCGGGCATTTGGTCCCAGCGGCCCCAGCTGGTGGTTCGTCTGGCAGACTGCGAGAAGCACACGGAGGGCTGCAAGTCATGCGTCAAGCATCATGAACACCAGAAAGACCAGAACATTGAAGTTGAAAAGACGAACAGTTTGGTCTCCATTGGCATTCATTGTTACTGCTCCCACCAAGTGTCCTTTGAGAAATGAGTCCAATGGTTTCTCATCGATTTGAAAAAGAACACGTGGATCTCGAATATGAAGATATATGCTATATGCTCAATTGATGTCCCGCACGCCGACGGGCTCTCAGGAGCCAGCCGTTTTCGCCCCGAAAGCGGGCGAAGCGCACTGCAACTGGCACTTTGGTGATACCTTGACGTTCGTGCTGCGTGCACGTGACCTCATGGGTGCTGGTCTACATGTGCATTTGCAGGGGAAAAGGGACTTCCGCTTCGGACTCTTCCAGGTGAGACTGAGAGGACAGGACTCCTTTTTCTTTGGCCGACCGACCTCCTACTTCATGAAGTAAGCGACCTCCTAGGCTAAGTTCGCTCCTTAGCTACTTTATGCTACTACATACTGGACGCGGGAGAAGAGCTTGCACGATGATAGGTGATTCTAGATCTTTAGGGACAATTAACACACGTCTGAGAATTGGCATGCCAAAGGCTGGTGTTTGTTCACCCAAGTCTTAGGAGGCTTCAGCATTTTCGGTTCCTTTTGACCAGTAGTATTGTGCCGTCACCCAATTGATACACCGTGTTGATCCCTTTTGAGGAGAGCAAGTTGAGTGAATGCACTTTATGGCGAGAGTCGTTTTGGCAAAACAAGTCTTGAGGCTTGGGGACTAAGTTCCCAAAGCGCTTTCTTGTCAAGGTGGATTTATCTCAATCGTCTGACCTTGGAGATGGTTTGCTGGACTTGCGGCAACTCCTCCACCGTTGCCAAGCTAGCAACGATGCGCGCTGGGAGTCGCCAATCGTTGAGATCCCATTGCTTCACTTCCGTGCAGCCACCGCCCAAGAGGTCAGAATCTCAGCCCTTTGGAACTTGTAGCGGCGCATGGTTTGCAATGGCACAGACCGCACATTCAGTAATATCATAATTATCATGTTAAACTTATCATCATAGATTAATTTGATATAGCGTCTTGTGGTACCTATATACCAATGATGTTATTCACAGCTCAATTGTTGGGATAAAAAGGGCGTCTCCAAAGCAAGTGAGGCAGCTCCTAGCGTTTTTGTGCAAGTGAGCCTGAACGGCGACCCCAACGCCTTGCTGAAGCAAGTTGAGATGGCAGAGAAACCTGTGGTGGAACGGATGGTGTGATTTGTCTTGCAAGATGCGTGAGTAGGGTCATTATCTCTAGCAGCAGCAATGCACATCACACGCATGCATGCAGCATATCACTGAATATGTACTGGCCAGAAAGCGAAGCATTTTGATAAAGAGAGACATTCGGGTCATCTCAGTTTTGACAAGCAACTTCATGGTCATCTCAGCATTGCTCAGGTATCCTTGTGTTCAATGTGTTACCTCGGAGGAAGCTTCCGGCACAGAGCCCGAAAGCGAAGAGCCACCTGAGGCAGACTATCGTACCTGTGACTTGTTCCAAGATGGCAGACTATCGTAGCATGTTGGATCCAAGAGAAAGAGCCAAGAGCAGAATGTAATTTGCACTGCTACTAGTATACCACTGCAAAACGAACCATTTGTACTTGTAGCATATGACATATGACACCGCCGGCGTTTTTTTGCAATGACTTTCATTGTTTACGGGATTTCAGCAGCTTGTTTCTGGCCGTTTGCGGTGGCCACGTCACCCACCATCGCGATCCAAGGTGAGGTCCCCAGCCTCCGAGCTCAAACTCAGGACCTTTAATGGGGTAAAACGCCTTCACACCGGTCTCGGTATTTTCATATTGATCTGGGAGATGGGAATGGGGCAATTGCAGTAACAAGACCATGACAAACAGGTCCACCATGTGCATGGTTTGCAGATGTTTTAAGGGTTCTCCGCACGCGCAGATGTTTTCAAACTTGACTTTCCCGAAGCCAGATTGCAGGACATCGCATTTCCAGCTCAAAGCCTTGCTCCAGGCTTTTTGGCGAGAGCGCCGCACAATTTCTTGCGCGAACGTGACACGCTGCTTACACGCAGAGTGACACCAGTCCAGTCTCCATGCAGATTTGCGTAGGCTACCAATGTGGGTACCGTGGACCCTGGGAGCTGCACACCATCCCTGGAGGCCTGGTTGCACTCATTCAGATGGAAACATGATGAATCTAGTTACATATACTGTAGTATTACTGTACGTATATTATAATATATACATATGACAAATAATCAGTTTTTAGTTAAAGTAAAAAGCCATTAGGACATTACATTTCGCTTATACTCCCTGTGAATAAATGCTGTTGCAGGTACTTCACTTCCGCTCACCAGGTTGCCACAACCAAGACCTTCCCAGGCGGAAAAAACACTCCTGTGGACAATTTACGTCAGTTTGCTTGTCCTGTGATGTCTTGCTTCTGTGCATATGTCTTTATCATGTTTTGCTCCAAGGCATGTTTGAAAAGCTTCTCTTTGAATGATACTCGGATGCGCCCAATATGGAGGCCTTTGCACCTCCCGCGCACAACTCGCACCGGTGGAAAATCGCTGCACCATGCGAAAAGTCGACATGTAGTAACAAGTGCATCGCTACTAGTAACAAGTGCCATACTAGTAGTAACAAGAAGCTACTAGGAACAAGTAAATTGTACAGTAAATGTGTTCGCACCAAGCATGCTGCATGCTACAGTCCCCCTCCTGCATGTGGTGAGATGATTGATGCCAACGGAGAGCTTATCATGCACATGGCAGGGTCATAACGTGACAAGACATGCCTTGATCATGAATTGACATCAACAACAACGCAGCAATTTTGGCTCCAGCGGCGTGGTGGCAAGGCCTTGCATCACACGAGTGACCTGTCTCTTGAGCGTCATGATCACCGACACAATGACCCTTCGCTGGATTGCAACAGGCATGATTCTGCTCGTGTCTTTTTCCGGTGTCGGCTTCCCATTCTTCGTGATGCGCATCAACGAGAGACTTTTCGACTCAATGTGGTTTCAGCTGATGCGAGTACTTTGTACTGGGCTCGTGGTTTCAGTTGCACTGCTGCACGTACTAGCTGATGGTGAGGAGTACTTGCGCAATGTGTCAGATTATCCTGTTGCAGATGCTGCAGCCCTATTTGGAATCTTCCTGATGGTCGCGGTCAAGGATCTGGGGATGATGGCTCTTAGGTACGTGAGGCAGCACACTCATGGAAATGAGCTGGAAGAAGGCCTGATTGGCAAGGGAGCGGATCACAGCCTTCATAGCCATTCACACGTTGGCCATACACACGGCCTGCCAAGCATTGAGCTCCGCGACATAGATTTGTCAGGCCAGCCCCTCAGGCGTTTCGTTGTCTATATGATGGAGGTCTCAATCATGGTGCACTCTGTACTTGTTGGCGTGGCCTTGGGTGTATTGAAGCGGCGTGTCGCAATTCTGTCCTTGGGTGCAGCGCTCTTGTTCCATCAATTTTTTGAGGGGCTAGCACTGGGGGCTGTGGCTGTGAAGAGTGACATCAGCTTCAAATCCTCATGGC